>CAWUFW010002282.1:0-480000 GCA_963921515.1 Calotriton arnoldi | reverse complement strand
CCTCCCCGCCGAGGCGGGGAAGCGGGGCTAGGCGCGCCGGCAGCATACCTCCGCGGCAGGACCCGGTGAGGGACCCTGCCACGGGCGATCGGGGGGTCTGACCTTGTGGGGGGACGAAGGGAAGCGGAGATAACACTGTGACGGCCCAAGCCGCGTCCCGGAGAAGCTCCGGGGCGATTGACGATCGAGCGAGCCTCAGACAGGCATAGCCATGGGAGAAACCTGGGGCTGCAAGGTGCGTTCGAAGTGTCGATGATCAATGTGTCCTGCAATTCACACTAATTCTTGCAGCTAGCTGCGTTCTTCATCGACGCGCGAGCCGAGTGATCCACCGCCAAGAGTCACAGGCAACTTTTCAAAAACGTTCGTCCACCTGCGGGCGCAGGAGAGGCGGGAGGAAGGCGACGCCGTCCGTCCACCGCCCCCGAGACATCCCGGGCGCCCTGTCCAAGGCTTCCCCTCTGGGAGTCAGACTGTACCGTTGGGAGAAAAAAAGCGTTACCAGGCGCTCGGCCCGGGAGTCTCCCCCACCCACACGCGGACGAGGGGGGGGGCTCACCGAGCGTCGGGAGCAGGCTGCCCCACCGCCGCCAGTCCCTCCCGGAGTAACCGGGAGGGACCGCGTGAGTCTTCAAACCCCTCGGCCCGGCCGCACAGGACCGGGTCGAACCAGGTACCTGGCAACGAGGGAGGGTCACCCCACCTGCACGTCTGCCGTCCGTCGCCAGGCGGCCACGAGTCGTGCCGGCGGGCTGGCGATTAGCCCACCCCACCCTTGCCCAGGTTGGAGGCGCCGGAAGGGAAGAGCCAGGCGGCTCCCCATCCTGCACGCCTCCCACCGAGAGGAGCTGGGGTCTCCTCGTAGGCCCTCGGCTCCTTCTCTTCCAGGCCGCCCTGCCACATGAGAAGGGCCGCTCCTCGGTCACCCGTAGCCCGGTCGGGCCGGGACTCGGGAGGGCCCAGGCGGCGGCAGGGCCTTTCGAGGGGGGTGGTACCAGTCCTGGGATGCACTGCCATTCGGTTTCCCCCCACCGCGGGGGTCATGCCGGGTGAACTTGGGTTCCGTCTAGGGAGGGCCTACCGCTGTGCCCCTCCCAGAGAGGGACAGGGGACGGGGCCACCCCCGTCCCCTCACGCGTCGGTCGGGTCCTCCCCGGTGGAAGAGGCCCGCCAAAGGCCCGGTCCTCACCCAAGCGCCCCATGCGGCCACGGACCGCTCCGCCGGCCGGGGTGTGCCAGGGCAGGCACGCACAGGGGAGGAGGCCTCCCCAAGGCCCGCATCCCGGACGCCCTGCCACGCAGCAGGCCCGAGGACGGAGCCTGGGGTGGGGAGGGCACCCTCCACCCCAGGGCCACCAAGGGCCCCTGCCGGAGCTCCTGAACCCAAGCCAAGCTGGGGAACGCCCGACGGGCCCATGGCGGAGCTCTCAGGCCCGGATGTCCAAGGGAGGTCCGGCCGGGCCCGATGGAGCCCGTCCCGGGCACATCGCCATGCGGCGGGCCAGAGGACGGAGCCCCGGACAGAAGGGGGGAGGTTTATGCCCGGCCCTGGCCCATCTGGTCGCTGGCTGAGAGCCCCCAGCCCGCAAGGGGTTCCGGCGTACCCTGCTCCTAGTAATCCGGAGGAAGGGTACCCCCTTTTCTGGTAACCCGTGCGCACCGAGTGACGGAGGGGACCGGAGGCGCGGATGCGCCCGACCTCCTGGAGCCCTGGCTGGTAACGGGAAGGCAAACGAGCCCTCATCAGGACTTCCAAGGCAGCCCGGCCATCTGGTCGCACCATTGGAAAGCATTGCGCGCGACCAGATGGCCGAGGGGAAAGGCACTACCAGATGGCCGGGCCCGAAGGACGCCGATCTGCCCGCCCGAGCATTTGCGGGAGGGCTCCCGCCTGCCCTTTGGATAGCTCGGGGGCTCTGCGTCCCGAGGGCTCGGAGACCCCGGCTGGGCCTCGGGCCCGGGGCTGCGGACGGGGGTCTCCGACGGACCTCCGATCTGGGGTCCCCCAAGCACCTTGAAAGGCGGGCGAAGCAGGAGGGAGGCCTGCCCGGGCCCAACGGACCCCCGTCCTGGGACCATGGCGGAGCAGGGGGACGGAGCCCGGTCTCCTAAGCCTGGCCGGAGGTCCCGGGCCGGCACATACAGGGGAGGCCTCCTCAAGGCCCGCGTCCCGGGCGCCCTGCCACGTGGCAGGCCCGAGGACAGAGCCCGGGGTGGGGAGGGCACCCTCCACCCCAGGGCCACCAAGGGCCCCTGCCAGAGCTCCTGAACCCAAACCGAGCTGGGGGACGCCCGACGGGCCCCGGGCTCATGACGGAGCCCAGTGTAGGGAGTGCCAGCCAGAGCTCTCGGGCCCGGACGCCCAAGGGAGGACTGGCCAGGGCCCGATGGAGCCCGTCCCGGGCACTTTGCCACGCGGCAGGCCGGAGGACAGAGCCCCGGACGGTGGGGAGGTGTTGTCCGGGCCTAGCCCATCTGGTCCCCGGCTGAGAACCGCCAGCCCGAGAGAGGTTCCGGCATACCCTGTCCCTAGTAATCCGGAGGAAAGCTACCCTTCTTTCTGGTAACCAGTGCGCACAGAGTGACGGAGGGGACCCAGGGCACGAGGGCTCCCGACCTCCTGGAGCCCTGGCTGGGATTGGGGAGGCGGGCGAGCCCTCATCGGGACTTCCAGGCCGGCCCAGCCATCTGGTCGCCCCATTGGAAAGCATTGCCTGCAACCAGATGGCCGAGGGGAAAAGGCGCGACCAGATGGTCGGGACCGAAGGTCGCCCATCTGCCTGCCCCGAGCCTTTGCCGTAGGGGTCCCGCCTGCCCTTGCAGGGCTCGGGGGCTCTGCGTCCCGGGGGCTCAGAGACCCCAGCTGGGCCTCAGGCCCAGGGCTGAAAATGGGGGTCCCTGGCGGACCTCCGACCTGGGCCCATGGCGGAGCTTAACCCATCCCTGGGCCCGCCCGGCGGTCCCGGGCCGGCCGTGTGGGGGAGGCCTCCACGGGCCTTCGTCGGGCCACCAAGGGTCCCGGCCTATGCTCCTGAACCCAGCCAAGCTGGGGAAGGCCCGCCCGGCCCAGGGCATGGGACAGAGCCCGGGGGGGGAGCACCCGGCCAGAGCTCTCGGGCCCGGACGCCCAGGGAAGGACTCCCCAGGACCGATGAAGCCCGTCCTGGGCACTTTGCGGGGCGGCAGGCCGGAGGACGGAGCCCCGGACAAGGGGGGAAGGTGGTGCCCGGTCCCAGCCTATCTGGTCCCCGGCTGAGAACTGCCAGCCCGGGACCGGTTCCGGCATACCCTGTCCCTTGTAATCCGGAGGAAAGCTACCCTTCTTTCTGGTAACCCGTGCGCACTGAGTGATGGAGGGGACCCAGGGCACGAGGGCGCCCGACCTCCTGGAGCCCTGGCTGGAATCGGGGAGGCGGGCGAGCCCTCATCGGGACGTCCAGGCCGACACGGCCATCTGGACGCTCCATTGGAAAGCATTGCGTGCGACCAGATGGCCGAGGGGAAAGGCGCGACCAGATGGCCGGGCCCGAAGGACGCCAATCTGCCCGCCCTGAGCCTTCACCAGAGGGCTCCCGCCTGCCCATGCAGGGCTCGGGGGCTCTGCATCCCGGGGGCTCGGAGACCCCAGCTGGGCCTCAGGCCTGGGGCTGAGAATGGAGGTCCCCGGCGGACCTCTGACCCGGGCCCATGGCGGAGCTTAACCTATCCCTGGGCCCGCCCGGCGGTCCCGGGCCAGGCCGTGCGGGGGAGGCCTCCACGGGTCTGCGTCGGGCCACCAAGGGCCCCGGCCTATGCTCCTGAACCCAGCCAAGCTGGGGAAGGCCCACCCGGGCCCAGGGCGTGGGACGGAGCCCGGGGTGGGAACACCCGCCAGAGCTCTCGGCCATGGACGCCCAGGGGAGGACTGCCCAGGACCGATGGAGCCCGTCTTGGGCACTTTGCCGCGCGGCGGGCCGGAGGAGGGAGCCCCGGGCAGTGGGGAGGTGTTGTCCGGGCCTAGCCCATCTGGTCCCCGGCTGAGAACCGCCAGCCCGGGAGCGGTTCCGGCATACCCTGTCCCTAGTAATCCGGAGGAAAGCTACCCTTCTTTCTGGTAACCTGTGCGCACCGAGTGACGGAGGGGACCCAGGGCATGGAGGCGCCCGACCTCCTGGAGCCCTGTCTGGGATCGGGGAGGCGGGCGAGCCCTTATCAGGACTTCCAGGCCGGCACGGCCATCTGGTCGCCCCATTGGAAAGCATTGCGAGCGACCAGATTGCTGAGGGGAAAGGCGTGACCAGATGGCCGGGCCCGAATGACGCCAATCTGCCCGCCCGAGCCTTCGCGGGAGGGCTCCCGCTTGCCCTTTGGAGGGCTCGGGGCTCTGCTTCCCGGGGGCTCATTTGAGCCCTTAGCTGGGTCTCGGGCATGGGGCTGCAAGAGGGGGGGCCCCCGACGGAACTCAGACCCGGGGCCCGCAGGCACCTTGACACGCAGGCGAAGCGGGGGAGGCCTGCCATGGCCCGATGGACCCCCGTGACGGGCACCCAGACCCTTGGCTGGCCACAGGACGTGGGCTCCCGCACCCCAGGGCCTGCCGGAGCCCAGGCCCCGGAACCGGTCCCCGCTTCTGAACCCAGCCAGGCCGGGGAGGTGGGAGCCTCCCCGGGCACCAGGGACCCCTGTCCCGGGCAGACGGACCCTTGGCAGGCCGCGGGCTCCCACACCCCCGGCCCTGCCCGAAACCCAGGCCTGGTCCCTGCTTCTCAACCCTGCCAGGCCGGGGGGATCTGGGAGCCTGCCCGGGCACGAGGGACCCCCGTCCTGTGCACACGGACCCTCGGCTGGCCACAGGACGTGGGCTCCTGTTTCACAGATTTTTTTCATAACTCCGCATAGTGGCACTATGCCAACTCCACCCAGGGTTATTAAAAAACACATTTCAGACACAGGGTATCTGCCTCAAAGTTCAGAGAAAGCACCACATCAACAACCATGGGGCCTTTTGTTTAGAAAATGTAAACACAAATGCAAAAAAAGATAAAAGGACAGGCGCATGCACAAAAATGTAATAAATATTAAACTTACCCCCTCCCCCACCCCCGCTGCTCATCCCCGCACAAAAATAAATGCCCACTTCAAAAAACATGAAATACTTCCATTATAAAGTCTTGAGGCTTTGTGAGGACAGGATGCAACCTCGGCATGACCTTGAGTATGGAACCTGGGTACAGATTCCAAACACCGTAGCAAAAGTCCACAAAGTATCAATCCTTAAAAAATAAAATCGCAAAACAAGGAAAAATAGCACAGCAGGAGATCCAAGCAGGATTTAAAGCAGCCTCGAGAACCCTGTTGATGAAGAGAAAATATTTGCAATGCAACAAGTCTCATATTTAAATGCGAGACCTATTGTATTGCAAACAAGCGGCCGCCATTGTCCCGGCTGCTTGAAAAGAGAAGGCGCGCTGTAAGAGAAACTGAATAAAGAAAATAGTGCTTACAGACTTAAGAACACGTACTGTGTCACAACCGAAGTTAAAGGGCCAGTAGCCATGAGAGGTTACAAAAGAAGACAAGGCGGTACTAAGGAGGCACTAACCAGCCTTTTTACGAATCAGAAGATAGCCTTTACGAAGGACAATGACACAAACCAATGACAAATATGGGCGGAGAGTGGGCGGGGCTTCCATTACATACTCCACTACAACAAGTCTGCGCGCTGACTCTAGGCTCGACCTAAAAAGTGCCCCGGTGATTATTGTTGCGCATGGAAAGTTTCAGGGTGATCTGTCAAGCAGGGAGCCGAGAAAGTTTCAGGGTGATCTGTCAAGCAGGGAGCCGAGAAAAGGCAGGGGGGTCAAAAAAAGTGAGTTTTCCATGTTAATTCCCATTGACTTCCATAGACTTTTTAGACACGACTACATTCCGAACTGCTGAACGGAAATACACCAAATTTGGCAGAAGGCTAGCTTTTGGTCCGCAGATTGTGCTTTTTGTTATTTGGTGTAAATCCGTTTAGTAGTTTTCTAGATATTCAAGGAAATCCAAATTTGTATATCTACAAGCAATCGTGGAGTCTTCGAGAAATAATAATGAGCTCGTGCAGAGATCTGTAGAGCTCTGATTGGCTGCCAACACTTCAACCAGGAAGTGTTGCCAGCCATCTTGGGACTCAGCTTCCGCCGAGTCCCCGAACAAATTTGAAAAAAGGAGGCAGGGTAGAAATACCCTGACCCCCCACGTGTTGGTCTTGGGGTCCCAGAGGGACCCCCGGCAAGGCAAAAAAGCATTTTCTTTTTTAAAAATTTGCTGTGAATTTGGGCAAAAAAGCCAGAAATAAGCGTGGGCTCTCGCGCTTATTTTGAAAAGGGCCCCCGGGTGGGCCAGGTCCCGGGGGCATAAAGCAATTTAATAAAAACTGGAGGGGGGCGCATGGGGCCTCCCCTCCAAGGGCTTACTTTGCCCCAGAGACCAACACCTCCCCGGGGCTTATGAACGTTATAATGGGGGGGCCTCATGGGCCCCCCTGGGACTACCACCCTGGGGCAGAACTGAAAGTAATGTGGGGGTGGGGCTCCTCGCAGACACTCCTGTGACCACCCCCCCGGGGAAAATAACTTTTAAAAAGTGGGATGGGGCAGTGTGGCTGCTCTCCAGGGCCATATACAGCCCTGGGGACCACCACCTCCCTGGGGCCGGCCCGTGAAAAGTAACAGAGGGGGGGCACACAGCCCCCCTTCCTGGAGCCGTTAAAGGCCCTGGGGACTGCCAGCCCCCAGTGCCGGCTCTTGCTATGTCCCAAGGTGCCCACCCTCGGGACATAGCTGTTTGCTTTTGCATGGCAGGAGCTGACAGCTACTGCCAAGCAAAGGCAAACACTCCGCTTCCAGCGGGTGGGAGCTGTCAAAGCGCTCCCACCCGCTGGAAGCAGAGGTTTCATCTCTTTCCTTGTCTGCAGACATGCGGGCAGGGAAAGTGATGAAACTATTGCTCTTGCACACAGTGAGCTGCATTTACAGCAGCTCCCTGTATGCAATAGCAATGCGGGCACCTGCAGGAGGCGGGGAGCCGGTTGGGGCCACGGGGGCCTTGAGGCTCCCCCACGGTCCCCAAGATGCACACTGGTTGCCCTGGGAAGGTTCCAGGACACCCAGGGAAACATGGCCAGGCCCCAGGAAAGGGGGCCCTGGGACCGAAATCAGCCTAACTCACTTAGAGACTCTCGCAACCACTCACAGACCCACTCAGACACTCATGCACCCACTCAGACATTTCACGCACCCACTCAGAGACACCCACCCATTAACAGACCCACTCAGACACTCATGAACTCACTCACAGACTGACTCACACACTCATGGAGGCACTTGCAAACCCACTCAGACACTCTCACACCTACTCACAGTCCCACTGAGACACTCACTCATACACTCATGCACCCACTCAGACACTCATGCACTCACTCACACACCCAATGAGACACTTATGCAGCCACTCACAGGCCCACTCAGACACTCTCACACCCACTCAGACACTCATGCACCCAATCAGACAGCCACTCATACACTCACCCACCCATTCAAACACCCAGTGAGACACTTATGAAGCCACTCCCAGGCTCACGCACTCACTCAGACACACATGCACCCACTCACAGACCCACTCAGACACTACTGCACTCGCTCACAGACTGACACACACTCATGGAGGTACTCGCAAACCCACTCAGACACTCTCACACCTATTCACAGAGCCACTGAGACACTCACTCAGACACTCATACACCCACTCACAGACCCACTCATGCACTCACTCACAGACTGCTTCACACACACAGAAGCACTCACAAGCCCACTCAGACACACCCACTCACAGACCCACTCAGACACTCATGCAGCCACTCACAACCCAATGAGACACTTATGCAGCCACTCCCAGGCCCACTCAGACACTCATTGAGACACTCATGGACTCAATCACACCCACTCTCAAAGGTTACAGGTTATAGTTAGGAAATAAAATTAAAAAACCTTAGAAATTCACTTAAAAAACCAAAGGTTACAGTGACGTTTTGGTTAGAAAATAGGATTTAAAAAAACATAGATTTTCACTGAAAAAAACAAAGGTTACAAGGATGTTATAATTAGGAAATAGAATTTAAAAAACCTTAGAAATTTGCTGGAAAAAACAAAGGTTACTGGGACGTTATACTTAGGCTCAGATTTCACTCAGACAAAACCGTAGAAACTCAGCAGCTATAGTTATCTGAGCTAACTATAACTTACGCCCCAGCAATGTACTGCTTATGACCTCACATATTACATTACTCATGACATGGTCAATGACATCACTGATGACATCTCAAATGACATCACTGCTGACATCATCCACATAACCACTCACACACCCACTCAAACCCCATAGAATCTCACATATACACACTCCCACACAACCCCTCACGTATCCATTCCCAGACCCATACCAGTACTCACACAACCAATCACTCATCCATAGAGCCACTCACACATCCACTCACTCATACAGCCACTCATGCACCCACTAGCTGACCAATACAGCCACTCACATATCCAGTCATACAGACACATACACACCCACTCATGCACCCTTACAGCCACTCACTCAATCACCTATACAGAAACTCACACAGCCACTCACTCACCCATATAGGTAGTCACACACCCACACGCTCACCCATATAGCCACTCACACTGCCACTCACCAATACAGCTACTCATACATCCACTGACAGAGCCACTCACTCACCCATACAACCACTCACACACCCACAGAACCACTTATATACCCATTCATACAAACACTCACACACCCACTCACTTGCCCTTGCAGCCACTCACACAGCCATTCACTCTCCAATACAGCCACTCACACCCACTCACTTACCTATACACACAAACAGCTACTCACTCACCCATACAGCGACTCACACACCCACTCCCTTACCCATACAGGCACTCTCACACCGACACACTCTACACTACAGCTACTCACACACCCACTAACACATCCATAACGCCACTCATTCCCCCACTCACACACTGATACAGACAGTCACAAAGCCACTCACATGAAATACGTTAGAAATAATAGTATGCTAATTACTAGTGCAGAAAGAATAGTAGTTTAATTTGTATTTTTATTTATTTATTTATAAAGTTTTATATAGAGCGAACAAGACCCGTGAGGTTATCAGAGCGCTTTAAGGGGGGGAGGATAAATCGGTAAAAGACAGTAATAAAGTGCATTTAAGAACATAAAATATAAACATAGAAGAGTATCAGATCTAGGATCGCGATCTCTTTCGGTGACCAGACGGGGGAAGTCGTGATCAGCAAAATAAGACTTCAACAAGTAAGTTCAGTCAATAACTTGAGTGGAGACAGCTTTTAGTCTCACCATTTGGACATCAGGAGAGATTTCACTTCTGATTTGAAGGAGGTGGTAGAGTGAATCAGACGGATTTCCTTCGGCAGAGAATTCCAGATTTTCGGTGCGATGCCAGAGGCAGCTCTGTAGCATGTTTTTTTCTTGTGGAAAATGTGTGGTTTCAGCAGCATGGAGCTGTTGCTACGCGATGTCCTACAGCTGCCCGATGGTTCCAGTTTTTGTGCAAGGTAACTTGGGGTGTTGAAATGTAAAGCTTTGTGGGTCATGTAAGCGATTTTTAGATGTATTTGTGCTTCATACGGAAGCCAGTTTAAGGATTTCAGGTCAGGGGAGATGTGATTATTTCTTTTTGTTCCGGTGATGAGTCTAGCGCCGCGTTAAGGGAGGTCCGTAGCGGGGCCAGCTTGTATCTGGGGAGGCCGCTGAGCATGGCACTTCAGTAGTCAAGCCTCGGGAGGACCAGAGCTTGGACCGCCGATTTAAGATCATCCTAGGGAAGGAAGGGTTTTAGTTTCCTTAGAATGCTCATCTGGTAGTTTGCTTCTTTGGTGGCATTGCTGATATGTTTCTGCATGTGCGGAAGTTTATCTAGTATAATTCCCAGAGATCTCGCAGAGTCTACAAAGTGAGTAGTACAGTTGAGAGCAGTTAGATGTTTCATCAGTTTGTGTTTGGGTGGGCGCAAGCCAGTTCTGAGTATTCTGTAGGATCATGTTGAGGGTAATGAGGTCATCAGGAGAGGAGATTTTCAGGTACAGTTGTGTGTCATCAGCATACATATGGTGATGAATGTTGGAGGATGCTAAGGAGTCTGCTAAAGGTTCCATGAATAAGTGGAAGAGAATGGGGGAGAGGGCAGATCCCTATGGGACTCCCAAAGTGACCAAAGAGGGCTTTGACAGAGAGTAGTTGACCTTGATTCTTTGGGTTCTGTTCTGGAGGAATGAAGTGAACCACTGGAGAACGGTCACTGAGAGACCCATCCTTCTTTCAAGTAGGTATAGAAGGTTGTCCTGTTTCACAGTATCAAATGCAGAGGATAGATTGAGGAGGATGAGGAGACACGCTTCATTCTGATCTAGCATTGATAGGCCGTCACCCATTATGAGAGTGAGTGCTGTTTCTGTGCTGTGGTCTTGGCGAAAACCTGACTGTATTGGTCAAGGAGTTGGTACTGATCTATGTGATTACAGAGTTGGATCAGAACACATTTCTCGATAAGCTTCGCCAAGGTGGGAATGTTGGAGATTGGACGGAAATCGTTTAAGTCTGCACTGTCTGCCATTGTTTTTTTTTGGATGGGGGCTACCTGTCCTACTTTTAGACAATCAGGGATGGTGCCCTGGAGGAGAGAGGCATTTACAATCTTAGTCCATAGAGGGAGGATAGACACTTTGATCTCCTTAAAGATGGATGGAGGTAGAGGGTCGATGAAGAGGTTTGATGGCTTCAGCAGTGTGAGCAAGTAGTGAATGTCACTTTACTTGAGAGGGGTGAAAGTGTGCCAAGAGGCATTATTTTGGGGGGAGAGCTCAGGGTGATTGATCAGGATACCGGACTGTAATGGACGATTAGTGGTGGGGAAGTTAGATGATAACTCCCTCATAGTCTGTAACTCCTTTTCAGTAATGACAGTTTTTTCCATGAAGGAGGAGGCGAATTCTTCGCAATTTGGAGGCTTTTTGGAACTGTTATTAGGGTGGGTTTGATTTTTGGATTGTTGCTTGACAATTTTCAAAAAGTTTTTGGGGTTGATTTCTGGCTTGGTCCAGTTGGGTTCTAAAGAAATTGGCTTTCGAGTTCCTGATTCTTTTGTTGTAGGTGTTTCTCACTGCTCGTAGCCTTCCCAGGTTTTCCATGGAAGGTGAGGATCTCCAGGCTCTTTCTGCTAGTCTCAAATCGCGTCTTTCATTGCTGAGGTTTTCGTTGAACCAGGGTTTAGACATTTTTGTGGATACATTTTTAGTTGTAGTGGAGCGATCGAGTCCAGGATGTTCAAGATGGAGGTATTGTAATGCTCTGTTAGGTCGTGGACGTCCACCATGTCCAATTGGGGGGTCAGGTTGTTGAGGCTAAGGGACGATAGGCATTGAGGTTTATGTTCTGTAGGTTTAGTTTCCAATGTTTTTGTTTTTTTACGGGTCAAATTGGCATTGATGAGGAAGGTAATACGAAAGTGGTCTGTCCAATCAAAAGGCAGGATGGACTCCAGTGTCGTGGACCCCCGTTCTGCGATTAGGTCTAGGGTCGCCTTTATTGTGGGTGGGGCGATCACAGATTTGGGTCAGTTCGTGGTCTGATAGGAAGACTTTGAAGGTGTTGACTAATTGGTCATTTAGGTAATTCCAGTGAAGGTTGAAGTCTCCAAGGAAGATCTGACTAGTTTGTTGGCCAGTGTTGTTAGAGATTACTTCCATGAGTTGTTCGATGAAAGCTGCGTTGTTTCATGATGGATGGTAAATTAGATGAAGTTGGCAAGTAGGTCTGTCCTTGCTGATGGTATTGATGCAAAGGTATTCTTCCGTAGGAAGGGCATCCGAAACAGCCTGAATTACCTAACGGGTATTACGGTAAATGCATGCGACTCCCCCACTGGTTCTGTGCATTCTGTTTAGTCTAATAATGTTGTGACTAGGTGGGACTAGTAAGTCTAAAATAGGGGCCGATGAGTCATTTAGCCAAGTTTCCGTCAGGATAACGAGGTCGAGCTCCTGAGTGCAGGTGAGTTCATAGATGTTGGAAGCGTGGCTAACAGCCAATATGCAATTAATGAGCATGCATTTCAGGGGGGTATTGGAGTGAGCTGTGACAGGCCGATTGAGGTTGATGGGCTTGAGATTAGCTTTGTTAATCCCTCTAGGGTTGTGAGTCGATACTCTGTATGGATTACTTTGGACGGTTTGGATTTGCTCAGGATAAGTCTTGGAGTTGTGATCATTGGGGGTGTACATCTGAACGAAACATTAATCAAGATACAAACTTGGCTTAACACCAACCACTTACAGTTGAACCCCAACAAAACTGAACCTCTACTTTTCTCCCCAAAAAACAACCCTCTACCAATCCAAGATTGGATCAAGAACTTGGACGCCTTAAATTGTTCTCTTACACTATCCAACTCTGTAAAGTCCTTGGGTATCACTCTGGACAAAAACTTGTCACTGAAGGACCACATCAACAGCTCAGCTAAAGGGGCACTGTACACTCTTAAACATCTCAAGAAAGTCAAACCTTTTATTTCGCCTGATGATTTTAAGACGGTAGTGCAGTTTTTAGTCCTCTCACAACTGGATTATGGCAACGCCATTCTCACAGGAACTCTGAAAACCCACCTTGCCCCCCTTACAACAGTTCCCAACACAGCTGCCCAGCTACTAACAGGTTTTAAACGATTTGAACACATCTCACCAGCCCTCAAGAACTCAAATGGCTTCCCATAGAAGGAAGATGTATCTACAAGACTGCTTGCATCACCCACAAAGCCCTTCACACTCACAACCCAAACTACCTAGGTTCCAAACTTTCCAAAGCAGGAAGAGCCAGGGCTCTGAGAAACTCCAACTCACTTCTTCTCATACCTCCCAAACTGAAAAAGAAATCCTCACAGACTCGCTCATTCTCTGGAAATGCTCCTAGGATCTGGAACTCACTCTCTAGAGATCTCCGCTGTAACCCATCCTTTTCATGCTTCTAACTGGACCTTAAATACCTACTGCTCAACAAATACTTTAATACTTAAACAAACTGAGTTATTCCCAAAGATCAAACCCAATCCTTATAGACCCTTTAAGGCCGTCATTTGGTCTTTCACGCAATTAACATGTGCTGTTCTAAAGTCCTCATATTGTAACTACCTTGACTGCACAACGCTTTTCTTGGTCTGTAGGTATGTACTTCAACTGAACGATCCTGCATTATATGTAAAGCGCTCTGATACCTTCGGGTCTAGCTAGCACTATATAAAACATATAAATAAATAAATTACGCAGGGCCAGGCCACATGCGTCCAACTCCTTGCAGGCAGCCAACCCCGCGCCACGCACGGTTAAGGAACTTATTTTTGGCATGCAAGGAGCCACAGAGAGCCACCTGGAAGTGAGCGCTATACAAATACCATTACAATCATGTATGTCGGCCATCTTACCATGGGGTGGTTATGGCAACACATCAATTGACGGACGAGGCCGCTATTACTGTACCCAAGATCATAACACGCCGGACAATTTACAACGGATTCACTTCTCTGTACATCTTATTCTGGAGTCCGGGCCACTCTAGCATAAACATAGAAAGTGGCTATTATGTGAAATTTAAAGTCGACAACAATTCAGTTACTGCCCCTTGCATTCCTGCTTGTTTCGAAATTGGATTTTATGCCCGGAATATTTTCCTTTTGTTAGATGGCCGCCACTATTCGCTACTGAAGCGGCGCGAAGAATGATTACATTTGTAGTCTTATTTTTATTTCCATGCTTGAGAGAACTACCCTTTTAGAATTGAAAGCGAGGCTTGAGTTGATTTCTCAACCAATCACAACACGACCCGGAAGCAGACGTAGTTGTTTGCAGGTCAGACCTGGTTTCTGGAGACCCTAGACTAAGGCTTGGTGAATTAATCAGAAACAATAGCCGGTGTTCGAGAGCGGCGGAGCGGGCTGGGGAGACCGAAGCGCCTCGATGGTGAGTGCAGATGAGGGTTACTGTGAGGACCGCAGCTCGCTTGCGATTTATGTACTTGAAGCTATCAGCTTATAGTGGAAGGGGAGGAGCAGTGGGAGATTGTCATAGGCAGCCACACAAAAGGGCCAGACGGATCTGTAAGCCCTCCCTCCTACGATATTTTAGTTAAGACACATCAACTAAACTTGTCTCTGAGTACTACACTGCCTTCATTTCATCAGGCGCTTACAACCTCTTGTCAAAAAACGTGTGGTAACTGTTCCTAAAGAGAAAGTAATAGTAATCAACCAATTTTGGTTGAGTATATGTGTCTAGACAGTATACAGGTTAGATTAGTGAAGGTTGGGGAATTCCTCCTTATAGAATTGGTGCCGCAGTTGTGCATGCGGGTGTGTGGGCTTGGTGAAAATGAGTGTGTGTATGTGTTCTAAAATTATCTCACCAGATCCCCAAAGTAGGTTTATTCCGGGGTCCGGAAGACAAATTAAAATTTGAGGACTGGAGTAAATCCTACGCAACAAATAAGTAGGGGGAACAAGTATGCTTCCACTGCTCTCAGTCCGTGAAAGTGAGGTGCACGTGATATGTGGTCAACATGTTTCGCGCAAATGGTGGGTCCCTAGTGGATCCGCTGTGCGCTTCGTCAGGACCGTGGAAAAAAAGGGGTGATAATAAATTATGTTAAGACCGTGGTAGTCAGGAAAGAACACCCTGTACTACCACCATACCTATATTAAGGTCAGCAAGCGTCTCTGCGCTAAGAAAATATGTCTTGTTCGTATTTAATGTAATCACAACCCTCCTGTCAGTAAGGGATGGCTGCGCCGGCGAGTGCTGCGGGAAAACGGGGCGACCAAAATGTGTCCCCCGTTAAAGTCAGCCACTGAACCTGCCACCAGCGATCCTGATCGGAGAGGGCAGGTTCAGTGGCTGACTTTAACGGGGGACACATTTTGGTCGCCCCATTTTCTCGCAGCACTCGCCGGCGCAGCCATCCCTTACTGACAGGGAAAAATGCATGAATAAATAAACAAATGGTCGAGGGGTGTTACTTTCAATCTTAGGGGGAAGAGGGATAGATCACTCTCACAGACACTTTGTCTTCCTCGTTTATAGTGAAGTGGGATCATACATTCAGTCCACTGTCCTCCATGCTTGTGCTCACTTTTAGGTAGCAGGGTGCTTCTCAGTGCATTCCGGGACTTGTGGTTATGTATACAGTCATAGAATAACTAAAAGGCGAAGAATAGCATTGTCTATGGATTGTGCTTAACTCATATTGGATAGTTTCATTAAGATCAGAGTCGTTAATTACACTTTACAACGGTCAGTTTCCAATTGCACACTTTATTAACACTTTCTTAAAGAAGTGAGTGGAAAAGGCTAAGTAAAGTATGAAAAAGGTAACCGGTGTTTCATCTTTTAAATATAGTTTCAGTGTTACCGGAATTGTATTAGCATATTTTGAATGAAAAAATACCAGTAGTTATTATTGCAATAGTCCTAGGCATTGTAATATAGCGCTAGTTGTAATTTGGTTGCTTCTTCTGGTAGTATGAGTGACTGCAAGGGCTTTTACTCACTCGACCAGGAGTAGTTGTACCATGGTAGTAAAAACTCTGAGGTAGTCAGTAGGGTTGTATGTAATTTCATAGGAAAACGATTAAATGGAATAATAGCATTACTGAGAAACCATTTTATCTAAACTGTTCAATGGAAATTTTCAGAATGAATGGCATTTACCTTTTCGTAGAAACCAATTAATTGAACGTCTTTTTGGCCAAAATTGACTTTTGAATGCTAATTTTTTAAGTGTAAATGCAATGGTTGCAGGTCTTACTTTAAGAAACAGTTTTGTCAGAGATATTTAATTTAGTGCGTTACTTCAGGGGGCATTATTTCATATTTATATTTTTCACATTGCCAACCAATTACTTTGTATGCTTTCAATTAACCACCCTAAAAACCATCTATTACTGACCCCTCACACCCCCCCAAAAAACCATCAATTACTACCCCCTTATACTCCTCTCCACACCTAATTTCCACCCATCCCTGAACCCTAACAAACCCTCACCGCCCTTAAACACCAGCCATCCATGACCCATAAGAACTCATCACCCTACACATCCCTGAACCCTAAAAACCCATTTCTACATCTAAATTCCACCCATCACCTGAATCCCTAAACTCCACCCCATCCTGAACCCTAAAAACTCTTTACCACCCCAGCCGCTACCCATAATTGAACCTTAAAAACCCTCACCAGCCCTAAACTCTGCGCATCCATGAATCCTAAAACCCCTCCACACCCTTACACTCCACCCATCCCTGAAACCACTTCACACACCTAAACCCCACTCATCTGTGAACCCTAAAAACTCTGTTCTATGCCTGGATTCCAATTATTCCTGACCCCTAAAAACCCTTCATCTCCCTAAACATTACCCATCACAGAACCCAAAAACCCCACAGCAGTCCTAAACTCCACCTAAGTTTAATGTAATTTTGGAATTTTTCCTTAAATTATTTTTCCTTGAAAATGTTTCCTTTAATTTTCGATGTTTTTGTATTTCCTTCAAATTGTCTTTCCTTGATTTTGTTTCCTCCAATGCGGTTTATCAGTTTATTTTTCCATTTAGTAGTTTCTGTATTATTGGTATCTATTGCACTAATTCTTGTGGAAGGACTGCGAGTAATATTAACAGTAATATTAGTTGTAGTATTGGTAGAAAGTTCAGTAGTACTGTTAGGAAAAGAAGGGTTAATAGTATAATTAGATGCAGTTGTATTAGTAGATCTTCTGCCAGTAGTGATGACCGTATCACATGTAGCACTTGGTTTGGTGTGTTAATACTAGGCGGTGGACTAACAGAAATAGTAGTAACTGTAGGGCAAGCTATAGATTATGTATTTCTGTTATCACAAGTGTGTGTGTACTTGATGTTTTACACCTAGTAGCAGCAGTAGTATTATTAATAAGAGTGACAGTTATAGACGTTGAACTGCTCATAGTAGTATTGTTAGTGGATCTTCTTCTCTCTTATTACCAACCATTATAGCTTCTGTGTTAGTAATAGTAGTGTAGTAGACACCTAGCACTAGTGGTAATAGTAATGGAAAACTATATAAAAGTGAGAAGACCTACTTTTTTTTGGTCATTATTTTTAGGGAAACTCAATGTATTTTTTTAATTTCAATATGTATGCATGTCCTAATGCATTGCGCAAACCTAGTCAAAAACCAGCAGAACTCTGTACAAGTTTCCTTGTTGCATTTAAATAGTAGGTTTAATGGGATGCTGCAATTCATTTAGCATCTGGATATCCTTGTGTTAATGTACTTTTTAGATGAGACAGGACAAGATGTATTTTGCTACATGAGTTTTCTAGTAAATTGATTTGCACTCTATAAAAACATAGCGTAAAAGTGTCATAAATTATGACGGTTTGGATAAGTCATGGGATTACAGTGTCCCACGATCAGGGATTGCTCCACAGAACAACACAAACCATAGTGATCCACAGCGGTGTATTTCACAGACTGACTGAAAATCAGATATTTTAATTTGTATGATGTTATACATCCTATTTTTCCTGCAGGATAGTGAATATTCTGACCTGGAGCTGTCTGCTGCAGGGGAAAATGGAGAGAATGCACCAATCTACTGCATCTGTCGGAAACCTGACATCAACTGCTTTATGATGTAAGGAGTCTTGGGGGAGGAGAGGGGTTTGAGTCCTTTGGTCATGACCCAGTGTAATCATCCTCTTGTTGCAACCATTGCTCTTTTTTGTGGCTTGCCTGATTATATTTGCTTATGAAATGTCTGTTTGCTCTTTTGACGTAGGGACGTTTTACAGAATGATCTTCATGTTCCTATCGTAGTTAAATAAAACTCCATTTATCCATTAAGCAACTTTAAATTTATATCTGAGTACTTTTGACCTAGAAACTTGATAGACAAAGCTGCAATGTGAAGAAATCACAAAGAATTTTCCAGTGTTCATGAACCTGCTCCCTCACTCTCTCCTTCCTCAGATTAATTTCTTATATCGGAATTTCAAATGTATTTCGTATAGGACCGTGTTTTTGACACACCCAGTGATTGTGCAAAATCCATATTAAACCCTCTGATTAAAGCATACTTTCATTATTCCTTGTCCTTGACCTAATTTCTTATTCAAGTAGCTGTGGGTGCAGCAAGGTTTAGCATTTTTCCCATGCATCATGGTGGGAAAATAACAAAATGTTATATGCAGTTCAACACTTGATGGGAGCAAGGATAGTAGCTGCAGCGCTTACATGAATCGTTCTGTTTTTTACACAGTGAAGGAAAGGGAGGTCACTCATTCATATTTTGTATAAGTCTGTAAGAAGGGAGTTGGTTGGTTCCCAGTTTGCTGCTTTCTGATAGCAGCCTCCTTTATGGCTCAAGGACTATATTTTTTTCTGTAACTTTAATTCATGTGCGGTCCTAGCACCTGGATTCTTATTGAGTGGTTAGGTTGCCCCAGGCAATGTTTCTTCTTCTTCGTAATTGCCCTCTCTTCCTGTGTCTCTCTACTTTTATTTTGAAGAACATCCCTCCGACAACTAAAAACAAAGCATTTCCTGTATGTTCTTGGAAGTGAAGCTTGAACACCTGAAAGTTTTGTGGCATTCAAAAACCCCTTAAGAGGAAGACCTTTTTCCTGCAAGAAAATAGTTGTGTGCACATGTGCTTGTTAAATCAGTGCTTAACCTTGTATCCGCAACAGGGGTCACAAAAAGAAGATATGATTTGTTGCATTATGATGATGGTAACTACTTTCGGGCCTACTGACTTTGTGTTGGGTTTGTTTAGCAAGGTTATGATTTTTTTTTTCGGTAAAAGGACAACATAGCTCTCCTTCAGTGGATGGCTTGCAACAAACTCGTGTTGTGTGATCTACTAACAAATGTGATTTACCTCTTCTATGCTTTTAACTATATTCATTTTCTCACATTCCCAGTGGCTGTGATAATTGCAATGAGTGGTTCCATGGAGACTGCATCAACATCACGGAGAAGATGGCCAAGGCCATCCGTGAGTGGTACTGCTTGCAGTGTCGAGGTGAGCACATCCAGAAGGGCAATGGAGCTTGACCAGTTTGCATGTCACTTGTACTGTAATAATAGTGAAGGTGGTTTGGTGTGGGAGACCTTTAGTCATGTGCCAAGAACTCATTAGTTATAGGTAGCAATAGATCTGGTTATGGAGTCTTCTGTACTGCACTGTGTTTACTCTAGGCAGACTTAGCAGAACGTAGGTACCAGGCCAGCTTGTTAACCTCATCGTGGAATACAACCAGTTCCACCAATGGCTTATCTGACCGAGTTTGCTGTCAATCCCTATTTGTTATATCTGTAAATAGAACAGTTTCACTGGAAGGAGCTAAAGAACTCTGCCAGGTTGGTCTGTTGTTTACTGTTGACATATTCTATCAGGTATGCAGGAAGTGGAGGGTGGCCATATCTATGATGGTTTGAGCAGCCATGGTTCATTGTTTTGGTTGAATTGCACTTCCCATCTGGAAAATTGTCATTGCATTTATTTAACATTGTTCTGCCTCTAGTGTGGCCCAGAAGTGCTGGTACTGTACCCTTCAAAGAAATGCAGGGTTATTATTTCTTGGTGGATGTTAAGAATGCTTATTGGTGTAAGTGGGTGAGGGGCGGGGGTATTGCTAAGTGGTTCGGGAGATGTGAACCAGTATTTTTCCAGTCTTTGTAACCAACAATAAGGCAGTGGTTGGTTGTGAAGGAAGACGGGTGAGAAGACTGCATGCTTTTCTAGAATAACACCAGTGCAGCAGAGAGGAGGTTGGTGAAGGATGTATGCAGTGATGATAAATGATATGTGTGTCGTTGTATGTGTCTTAAGTGGATGTGAGAATCACATTGTACATTGCACACTTGTCTGACTACAAAAACAACGACCATATTTTCACAGTTTAGATACCAGTTGTGATGAGTGAGTAGGGTAGCGAGAATTCACCATCTTTCTAGGGCCTCACTTGTATTTTAGTGTTCGAACAGTGTACTTTCATGTTATAACTCTGGAATTAGTCACATGCCATATATTCTTACAATCAGTGTTTCTCTCTGTATGCCTATCATTGTTGTGCCACCCACCTTCAATGTGTATTATGTGCCACATGGTTTTTGCAGTATGTGGGCCATACAGGTACACATGCTGAATAGTACACAGTCCAAAAACGGGTATTAGAAGGGACAAGGCGTTAGTGCTGACATCTGTAGCTCGTGGACAGCAGTCTATTACACGCAAGCCAAGAATTCAGGAATGAGATTGGTATATGTATGTTTCCTACAGAGTCATTAGTCTCTCTATTTAGACTGCTTAGGATCATGCAAGTTGGACTTCCAGTGTTGCTTGTTTAACCTATGCCACTTACTAATTGAAACACCCTCTTCAACTGTGGAGACCAGAGCGGAAGGATAAATGGTCGAAGTTTGTTAATTTTATAACCCTTTCACTCCTCTGTCTCTGCTAAGCTATGGTATTTTCCTCTGTTTGGGGCCTAAAGCAATTTAAACAGGAAATATGGTGGTCCTTCTGTATGTCCAATTTTGTCAGCCTATAATGTCACGGTCCGCCCTAAATTCCAGTGTGGTGTAGAATTATTAAGTTTATGTGGTAAACTGGACTGGAATTACGAGGAAGATAAATATGTGAAAAGACTGTTAGCGTTGCCATTGGAGCTACCTAGGGTATGCAGCTGCGATTAGGTTCTGGTCGGGGCTAGCTAGGGAAGGAAGCATAAAAATCCCCTCTCTGTGCAAAGGTGAGGTTGAAGGTAGTGAATTGAAATGGGCAAAGCAAGTGAGACAATTGTTAGGTGAAATTTGTAGCAGATTAACAATAAAACTGGAGAAGAAGTTGGGGATAAAGATCTCCACACAAGGGCACTCACAAAAGAGTGTGCCAGAGAACAGGACCTGCAGTATTTAGGCAGGAAATCATCCACGCAGTTTTTGATAAAGGTATGGATTGATGATGATAGTTTCCCATATATCGAGGCATTGCCCAATCCTAAACTAAGACATGCAGTACGGAAATTTAGAGCGGAGGTAAACCCGTGTTATGAAGACAGGAGGGTAAAATGGGCAATTATGGGTGATCTTCTACTGTGTACATGTGGTATGAACACAAAATGCAATGGGGCATATATTTTATTAGATTGTCAATGGTTTTTAAATGCGCAAAACGCTTATAAAAACAATATTTTAAAGTATGGAATCACCAGGCGGAAATAAACACTTAAATTATTAATGGATATGAGGTTCTTGGATGTTAATTGGGAGATTTTTAATTGCAGTTAAAGGTGTTTTAAAAGACTTGTGGAATTGAGGAAGACGACGCTGTGTAGAATGAGAATTTTATGTTTAGATGTGCTGTTTTTCTTCTTCCTCTGGGGCGTTTTCTTTTCTTTTAAGTGTAATCATTGTATGTATGTTGAAATGGTTGTTTTTATGGTGGTTTTAATAAACTAGGATTTAAATAAACGTAACCTTAACAGTCTTTCTCTGCTCTTTATCCCACAGAGAAGCACCCACACCTGGAGATCAAATACCGGCACAAGAAGTCAAAGGAGCGAGAGCAGCGGGAGGCTGATCGTGAGGAGCGGATGAACCAGCAGCGGAGGAGCTCTTCTTCCAACAAGGTTAGTGTACTGGCTGAGTCATGGGTGCTGCAGACTGCGGGCGGGGTAGAGCTGGCACTTTGTGTGTAGCTTGTCTACGAGTTTCACTTGCATCCCATTAGACTCCCACCCGTCTCTGTCGCTGAGTGGTAGATGTACCATAGCGCTGATGTCTGTGCAGCAGCTTTATTGGAATACTGATGTGCTAATTAACTTTTTTTTTTTAAATTCAAGCGATCTAAATCTTCTTCCCTTCTCCCCTCTACTTCCTCTTTAGAATATTTCAGGGCAAGAGGTGAGCTGTCGTGAGAGATGTTCAGTACTGGATAAGAGACCATTCTGTGATGCAAAATGCTGCCCGCTGATTGGCTGAGGGGACTTCAGCTTATGTCTGTAAGGCCTCCACTGCTGGTCTGTTTTTACTACTGCTGGGGTCACCAGCACAGTCCTAGTTGAGAATCACCCTGAAGCTCCTTTTCGTAAATTGGCCAAAATCGCTTGCATTTACCAGATTAGTTGTATTCTTAGGTGTTTTGAATAGAGCAGAATTGCTTTAAGGGTGATTGTTTAATCAAAGCACGACCTGCTGCTTTACTTCGAGTATTACATTTTCATTTCCTTCCCAAGTCTGCAAGTAAGTCCAAATGTGTGGTTGACCACAGTATTCCTAAGGCACAGGTTTCAGAATGAGGAGAAGTGCCTCCTGTAACAATGGTTAAGAAAGATAGTAAAACATGTTCTTATTTCTCAACGCTACATGCACACATTTTAATCTTGGTTCTGCAGTTTTTCGAAATATTTATTGTATGGGTGACAACATTGCATTCGCAAACCCAACATTCTAAGTGCTACAAGAATAGAGTATCCCTATATCATGGTTTCTTGTTACAAAGGACTTTTGTTTGTTGAAAAACATTTGGATATGTTTTCTGTTAAGCTATGTATATATGCTTAATGTAGATGTTCATTCATTTTTAAATTACCAGTGTCACTGGGACAGCAATAACAACTAAATTTGGTTGTAAAAAAACGTAATTGTAGTAACCAACTCTTTTACAGTGCAAAAGCCCACTCCAAATGTAGAATAGAAACCTAGAATTTGAGTATTGGTCCGGTCACCCCATGTTAAACATATAGTGGATAAACCTGCAGTATTGTTCTTTAAATCTGATTCTTAAGGACTAATACATTTATACTTGTTTGGTACTCCCTATCAAGGTGTGTGTTATGTTAAAGGGGTATTTATTCAATCAACACATACCTGTGAAGGTTTCATGGCACTCTATTATTTGACACTGACCAACATTTAACTATATGGATATGTTCACTATTTGTCGAGAAAGATGTCCAGTTACTAGCTAAAAATTCTAACTTTTTTGTGCAGTGTTCCATTGTTTTAGAGCGTTTTATCCATCTCTTCTTACATGCCTGCATGGGTATAATCTGGAAAAGGTGACCCCTCACACCCATCCCCAACACAGCATAACAAGTATGCACTATATGCTGGCTGGAGTCTTAAAAGTGCCAGAAGCACAAAGGCCCACTGTTGAAAGGAACAACTGCACCTGAAGCTGTGGTGGTGAAATGAGGAGTGGCAGACAAGAGCAGGAAACAATGGGGTTATCCTTTTGTAAGAAATAGCAAAAATAAAACTACTAACAAAACAACAAAAGCATTCAGTGAAGTAACATCAGTGTTGTGTTACAGCAACGTTATTTCAGCAGTTCTTTCTCATCGATCTTTCTGAGGCCAGTGAAGGGTGCTGGGGTTTTCAGCTCATGCAGTAGTGCAGTGCCACTGGAGATATTGCTGTAGTTTCTTGTCTGCAAATTGCCCTCACCAATAGCCTCTGGTTATAACTAAGCTGTAGCAACATGTTTCCCTGATGTCATTGAGATGTCACTATTACAAAATGAATTGGGCAGATGTGCTTGCCCACGTGCAGTAAGTCAACAGATACACAGGCTTTGCATTGGGAACTGTTGAAGGATGACTGTGCTTAGTATTCTCATCTAGAATGAGCGTTAATATGCTTTTATTTAGGCTTTCCTGGCTTCAGTTTTTATTTTTGGTAAATTCTGGTTGGGGTTTTCCAGTGATTTCAATACCTTAATAAAAAAAAAAAAGTGGTTATCAGTGGTTACACATTTTCGCACCATTAAAAACAACACAAACCGTGTTTTTCTGGTGTTTATGAAACGTTTTACTTTTATTATTGTTTGCTTTCTGCACTGATAGTGCATGTGTATAGACAGTGTACGTACAGTGTATATGAGGTACAAAAACATTTTTACAAATCAAACTTATTGAAGAACACCATACAATACTTCTTCAGAGAGTCTTTGGTCATTCGCACTCACTCTTTCCTTACCATGTAAACTTTTATCAGTGAAAAGGCCCTCTCAACATTGGCACTTGAGATGGGCAACGCCAAAACAGCCAGTACACAATTTGCTAACTTTAGACTGACATCGCTTTCCATGCCAATACTGGTCCACCTGAAGATTGTGATTCTCTGGGACAGGTTCTGCAATATATGTGTTGAACTGGGCGCATATGCCCTCAGAGTTATTGAAGTGTTGAAGTGGTCAGAAATGAAGCAGTACTTTTCAATTCCAGAGAAAATTCCCCTCTATGGAAGGGATCTAGAAGTTGTGCAGAGTATTACAGTGAGGCTTCATTGACTGCCAATGCCATGGTTGGTGAAGAGACATTTCTATGCATCATTGCAAGCCATTTCTCATGCAGTGTAAAATACATTTTCCTGAATTGCTCCTCAACATTTCTTTGCTTACAAAGTGGCAAACATTCTAACATGTGCATTGCTTCACCCTCCGAAATATTAGAAAATACAGCTCTCCCACATGGAGGCACACACACGGCGAAGCAATAAAAACACCTGGAAAGGAATTTCGCTCTCATAACATGAGGCACATCAAAAGACCGTTATCAAAATAAAGCGTGCAGTTTTATTTGTGCAACACTCTCTAACAGAAAGGCTTTCCCAGATGTCAAATGACAACAATATGCAAATGTATATAGAGATATATATGTGTGCAAGCAATAATAACACACTTACAAATAAGCAAATGACACTATTAAATGCATGGAATAAAATACATGGAATAAAATACATGGAATAAAATACAAGCAGATACTAATACTGGACGTCCACTGCATGAAATAAACCCTGTTAAATGCAAATAATCAGACACAAGGAATCACAAGGAAAGCATGAAAAGATATAAAGATATATACACTAAATACATCAGATGATTATAACCACTGAAGACTTGAATGTGCACACAGACACACACACACATCACAATGCCAATGATCAAAAAGTATACATTACCGGCTGCAAACACTGAATCTTAGCCCACTCCTGACTGGGGGATTCACAGCTGGGGTCAAGAGACTCAGCAAGCCGGGACTTGCTACACTGAATTAGATGCATCCGTGTTTTCTTCAGGTTCCAAAACCCTGCTTTCCAAGTCTACAAACCCCAGTTTTATAATCTCAAAGCACTAGAAGTTTCCGAGAGGACCTCCTCTGTGCCAAGGAAACTTACTGGAGTTGGCCACTCTCCATGCAAGCATTCCAAAGGCAAAGGAATTCTCACATATTCTTCTGCGCTCCCACATGTTCCAGCCCCTTATCTTTGTGAAGCTTGAGAAAGTACAAAACATCTCCAAGGGTACAAAAAATAATCTTGAACGTGAATAGCCTAAACCACTTGAGTGATCTGGTGGCCTACCTGTGTGCGCAAGCTAGACAGAGTAATGCACATTTGAGCACCATTGCATATAACACTACACTCCGAGGCAGAGAAGTACATTCCACACCTTTCTTTTTCTTGCTTTCAAACGCACATCCCACATGTTCTGTTCCTGGCAAGGCTGTAAAAAGCAAACACTCCCCCTCTGAAGCTTTAAGGAGACACAAAATGAAATCTTCAAACAAAAATGCACATGCAGAAAAAATGTCGTACATTCAAGCTAGAATAAATAAAAAAACACATAAAATCAATTAAAACCATGGTAGTCAAAGGTCATCACGTGGTCCCAATACATGGGAGTGCCTCTGGCACTACAAACATGTTGCAGTGCCAAAGTCACTAAAAGTGTCACCGAGCCTACTCTCAAGGAGATGTTTCACATCTACACCAATTACGCTGAACACTTGGTAGAAAAGAGTATTTTCAGACTATAATTTTTTTTATGTCCACTACAACAGTCATGTTTTCCTGTAAAAATCCAAGAATGCAATAAAGTGTACTTTTTTCACATTACTGTCAGTATGCAACCGAAGAGCCTAAAATTCCTTGCATTTCACCACTAAGCAAAAATTCTGTAAACGGTTGCCACATGGATAATATAGCATTCACAGCCTCTAGGAGTAAGAACCACAAGCTAAATGACATAGTTGAGATGCCTCTTTGATGCCACACATAGCACAAAATGAGAAATATTTGCATTTTAGTTCCCACGCATAACGAAACAATGCACCAGAATGCACTACAAAGTCAATAGCATTCTTCATTAACTCTGAAGATTGTAAAGATGCTTTCAGCATACCATCTAACAAGTGGCAAGGATCTCTTACAGGGAAGCACTTCAGCTCAGCTATTGATTTTTGACAAGTCATCACACAACGTTTTCATTTACTTAGCTGAATTTCTGCAAATACAAACAATATCACTCCAATCTTTGTTGAACTTGGTAAGAACTTTTTGCTGCAACATTCCAAGTGACACTGCGTTTTATGTTTTCTGAAAGTCTGGTGTCATGTTTTCACTTCTATCCCAGATGCTTGGTGACAGAACTCTCTTCACATATACCTGTCACTACACCTTGCATTGAATGTTTATAGCCTGGGGTGTTTGGCAATTCACTTACCATCAATATCACCCATTCTCTGTCTGTGATGGTACATATTGGGAAAGATTCTTATGAAACCAGCCATGTTACCTGTCAGTGAAAGAATCAAACATAGCCAAAATATCAAATATGATTTTGATATTTCCTGATTCTCTACAGTTTATAAAATAATTAAACGACCCAAAACATGCTTCTACACCCTGCATCTTTAGACCAAAGACCTCAAAACTGAAAACAGCAAAAGAAGAAACAATATTTTAGTGACATCCCTAAACAATAAAACTCAAGCAAAATAATGTTAGCCCAGTCTTTCTCTCTGCTATCTTGTATAACAAAGTTACATTGTATTGACCCCTTCAGGAAGAAATAAAAATGACTCTTACACTCTCCTTTTCCATTCTTTGAATGGCATTTAGTTTGTGGTTGTGCAGGTGTTTATCAGTGTTTATATGTTTACACCGGTGAGGGCTATTTCACTTTTGGTGGGGTTTTGTCAGTTATAGGTTTAAACCTAAAACAGGATAGCCTACTTATATTCTTAATGGTAATTTGAAAGTGTGCAAATGGACTTGGACCGAGCACACTAGCTTGTAGGGATGTGGCATTGTATTGCACCAACTTAGCCAAAAGGCAACAGAGTATAGTACAGATTCAAAGGCAGATACATTTTTACCATGTGACCAGAGGGGTAGCACGTTTCTAAGAGCGAGAGTGAACTTTTACTGTTTTGTGATGTAGTGCTCTTTGAAAAGAAGTGTCTTCGGCTCTTTCCTAAATTGGATCAGGACTGAGGCAGTCTTGATGGATACAGGGATGTCTCTCCAAGTCCTCAATCTAGATGGAGAAGGCCTGTTGCCTTATTTTTAATTGTTTGGACTTTTCTTTTTGTTTTGTTTCCTGTCTGATGGTGTCCTGGCTGCGGGCATTCTTAGAGCTACCAGAGATGGCGATCTTGTCAGCCAGCGAGGCAGTGGTGCCTGGTGCGAAGGCTTTGTAGATGGTGCAGCTGGTTTTGAAGAGGGTGCTGGGCTGTAAGGGGGGCCCATGGAGTTCAATCAGGGTGGGGTGATATGGTACTATTCTTTTAGGCCCTTGATGAGGATTGCTGTGGCTTGTAGTAAGCCCTAAATGGTGGCTAGAGTGGAGTCTGCAAGGCTCTAGAGAATGGTATTGTCACCATGTGCTTGTGAGAGAACGAGGGTTTAAGCAGCAGTTCAAAAATTGCTTTCTGGGAGGAATGGTTCCACTTTCTTTAGCAGAGAGAGCTGGTACCAGGATGTCTTTGGTTTTCTTGGCAGTGTGTTTCTTGAGGGTAAGGTCAGTCTCCAGAGTGCTTCTGAGCGAGCTGGTGGTAGGTAAATGTTGTGGTTTGGATCCGTCCATGTTCATGTCATTGAGCCAGGGTTGAACTAGTTGTGCTTATTCTTAGTATGGTTAAGCTTCAGGTGGATGCCTGACATTTTGGTCTCGACGAAGTGCAGGCAGGGTTTGATTTGTTGGATATCTGGAGCAGAGCAGAGGAGACTTTCAAATATAGTTGTTTATCAACGGGGTATTGATGACTTTTTATGCTGTTGTCCATGTGTAGAGTCCCAAGGGACTAAATGTTCATTTTGAAGTTAACAGTGAACAAGATTGAACACAGGGGGATTTTGGAGTTGATCTGGAGCCTGGAGGAGCCCACATGAGCGAACTGGCATTGGTTGGTTTGGTAGGAAGTGACTCAGAGTTCTAGTCGTTAAACTAGCATGTTTTATGACAAAATCTTGAACATGCTTTACATTTTTTAAACATTTTTAATGTTTTTTTTAATTGGAAATATATATAACTTAATTGATCTTACCAAATTATGGTTGTGTTTTCCCTTACATCAGAAGAGAGATGACCTATAAGTTGACAATTGTTTCTCTGAGCAAAAATACCTTAAACTCTGGCATCATCAACAACAGTATTTAATGTATAATCATTAGGGGTGACCGGTCAAAATAGTGTCCCCAAACCCAATTATCTCAGTCCTTGAATGTATTCAGGTTGTCTGCTTTGAATGTATTCTGTATGTTGGACCATAGTACGTCCCCATATCCTAAATCTTCTGATATTTGGCTGTAATAGAGCATCAGGACTCTTGGCTTTTCTCTGCTGCATAGAGTTTAGCTATGTTACTGTGTGCCACTACCAGTCCTAAGTCGCATAGGTTACTGGTTTATTTAGGGGTGGGCGATTTCCCCCCAGTATACCCAGGAGTAACAAATCCCGGGTATATTACTCAGCTGTATTAAGCAAAAAAATTTTTTTCCATGTCCCCAATAGTTTCATCTTAAAAATGATGATAAACCAATGGCTGATAAAAGCCTAGAAATAAGTGTTCTTGCTAGTCACGAAGTTTAAGGTTTCTAATTTTGTCACACTAATTGCATATATGTTGGATTGTTAATTGGAGTACGTATGAATGAGGTATCTTAACACTGGAGGTATATGAAGGAAGTGGGGACAAAGTGCAAGAGACCAGCAGTTTTAAGCAAGAGAGTATTCTGTACTTAAAGCAGCAATATGAAACTGGATATGGTAGTGTTTGGAGTAATTTTATAAGTTATTGGTATTAATATATCTTTTCCCCTACCCCTTCCAAGGCCAAAAGCAAAAAATGTTATCCTATTTGTAAGATACTTTAAGGTGTGCAATATTTTTCCTTTCGGGTGGAGTATAAAGTGAGCAACAGCATTTTATTTTTTTATGGAAAAGAGACTGTAGTATCAGTCATGGCCCAAGTTGATTCTGGCTCGGTTGTAACAATTGGAGCAAACCAGTAGTGAATAACGGCAGGTCTTTGAATCTGATCATTGTGAAAGTGTCTTATTTGTATCCTACATTGTTAGCCTTTTTTGATTTGGTAATTTGTTCCTAATGACCATTGATACAGAAAGGTGGTAGTTCGATTCATTTGGAATCTAAGGATCAAAAGTAGACTAGCTCTATCAGAGCAGTTTCTGGAGATAAGATTTACCATTCAGTGTTTGGGGAAACTATAGGAATAGTGAAGATACAGTGCTTTCCATTGAGGAAAAGGACTCAATAATGACAGAGAGCGAAGTCCAACCAAGCCATGTTTCTATGGGAGCAGAGGGTGGAAACAGGACTGAGGCTCCTCACCAGTACCAAGGGGTATCAGAGTATAACGTGGGGAGAAAAATAAGTGTACTCTTGCAGGAGACTGGGGTGTGGGTGCTCATTCTAGAAAAGTGCTGTACACAATCTCTTCCCATACATCGATGTTTTGTCTTGCCTTTTGTAAGAAGGTCATTGGTACTTGCAAGTGTGCCCCAGTGGGAAATGCTTGAACTACTTGTGTGTCTTTTTGGTGTTGACTGATAGTTTCACTGAAGACATGAGTCTTAGGAATGCTTCCTTCCTTGTTCTTATGGTCCCGTCTCCTTGGAGATTGAAGTGCTCTAGAAGGACGTTGGGTGGCGTGCGGAATGTTGGAAGTGGTGATTGTTTGAAATCCTCAAGGAAGAGGCTGTTGTAGCCAGGTGGCCTTTTGAAGAGCTGAAATGTGACGGTTTGTGTAGATGAAAGGGGGAGTTATGTGATAAGTGTTTTGGAGGGCGATGTGGGGAGCTCTTGGAATGTCCAAGTGTCTTTGTGGATAATCACAAAGCCGCTGCTGATTTTGTTGTAATATGTTCCATCAGTTGGAGGTTTGTTCATCTTACATGGGCGAGAAGATGGGGAGCCCACCTGATCTCTGAACAATTCAGCTGGTTATTTCTTGTTCAGCCTGAGATTAAAAGTATTCTGTGTTGGGATGTTTATTGAGATGTTTTTTTGGAGTGGGTATACATGTGATGGGGTAAGGTTAGTAGGGGTGTGGTTGCATGACAGATTTTTTTTTTTTAGGCAGACTGGTTTTGGAAAGATGGGCAGAGAGGCTGGGGATGGGAAATGAGAGTTTGAAGGCTCCCTTCCTGGGTAACTACAGTGGCCATATTAAAGTCCTATTAGGCACAAACATGAGTCTGCCTCAGAAACTCTTATTTTATGTGCCATTTACTTTTCTGGGGTGCCCAGAGTCAGATGCTAGAGGAAGTTGGGCCTGTGGTAGCTTTGAGACCAAAGGGATGAGTATGGGGGATGATAGGGCTTAGAAGCGCAGGAGAAGAAAACTAGAAAGGAGATCCTTTTCTGTTCAGTGCACTTTTCAACGTACATTATTTTACAGCCAGGGGAGAGAAGGTTTTAAAAAGACTTTGGCTGCCTGAGATTAGCTATTAGGGCTCTTACCTCCCTGGTTCACATGCCACATGACAAAAGTGGGTGAGATAAGCTTTGACAGTGCTAATGTATACTGAGCACTTTTTGGTAGCGTCTAGAAGTATTGGTTCACATCGCCATGGGCCTCTTGTGCTTCCCTCATCTTGAAGAGCCACCAGACTGGTAGAAAGCTTTGCTATGCTTGTACATGCTCAGAATAAGCTCTACACTGCAAATGCAGGAGAGTAGGTTAGATTTTTTTTTTTCTTCGAACAACTAACATTGACTTCACTTGGTGTGAGGGAGAATGAGGGCTGAAAGACAGAGATGGGCATTCGGTCTACCATTAAGAGGCCAGGAAAGTCTGACAGGTGAATTTCTGCTACAGGTTGGAATTTCATTGGTGAAGAAAATTATATAAAAGAGTCCAAAAGGATAGCTTCACCAAAGTAACGCTTGGGGTGAAAACAGCAGTTCTTCTTTCTCTCTGACCTGGGGATCATTTTCAAAGTATATGTCCTTTCACCCCTATGGGTTAGATGGATAAGATGGCACCCCCTTGTCCTTGCATAAGGAGGAAATTTAAACGGGAATTTGTGAACACCCTGTTAACATTTTGTTGTTTTGCATATTACACAGAATCTATCATTATTTACTTCTCACCAGTCCTACAATAGGTAAATCTAACCCCATATGTCAAATACACATTTCACTTTGGCTTCCTTTATTAAACATCTTGTGGCCTTGTGTGAGAAATCGAGTGCACCCTGTGATCCATTAACATTTGGAGCCCCCTTTAATGGCAATAACTTGAAGTATGTGTTACCTGTAAGAGTTTATCAGTCTTTCATAATTCCTGGGTGGAATTCAGGTCTCCTTCTCCATTTAAAAAAATAAATAAAAAAATAACTGCTTCAGATTGGGTATGTTTGAGGACATTCTTTTATACACATCTCTCTTTTGGTCCCACCAAAATGCACAGAACAATGAGGTTGAGGTCTGGATTTTAACTTGGACGTTACAGCATACTTGTTCTTGACTTTTTCATAGATTTACAGATCTATTTTGGACCGTTGTCCTGTTACACTATCCACTTCCTGTTAAGTTTTGGCGTTTCCAGAGATTATGTCGCATTCCCCCTTTCCAACACCCCATCCCCAGCTTGCACTGGTATAGAGAGGTATTCATGATGGACTCATTGACTGTGAGGATGCAGGTTCTGCGGCTGCAAAGCCGACTCAAATCATCACCCTTCCACCACCATGTTTTGTCCGAGGTTTTTATGATGATAATCAGTGTTTGGTTTTCACCAAACATGTCATGGACATTGCCAGAGAACTCCACTTTGGTCTCAACTGTTTGGAAAACATTGCTCCTGATGTCTTGAGGTTTATTAACCACGGAGCAACGTTCTTTTTTTTAAAAGAGAGGGGTTTCCCCTAGCCTACCTTTCCAGGAAATCTAGACTACTTTAGTCTTCCTAATAGTAGAATCATGGATTCTGAAGTTTCTGGGAGGTCCATCTGCTTTTTGGTAGGCACCAGCTGTCTTGAACTTTCTCCATTGGTAAATAATCTTTCTCATTGTGTACTGATGTACTTCATATTGTTTGGATATTGCTTTGTAGCCCTTTCCAAAATGATTTATTCTCTGTCGCAGATACATTTTGACCGAGGCATGATCGGTTACCACAAACCTGAATGCTCCAGGCCAAACGGACAGATTGTATACTGGTGGTAGCACTTACAGATGATTACGTTGCAATTTTTTTGCAGCATCTGATTCGGTTTACTTTCTTAACTCGTATGGAAGCAGTAAGGGTGCACTTATGTTTTCACAGCAGGCTACGGAATGTTAGCTGATATGTTTTGTGACAGTGCAGTTTTGTTTTATTTGTCACATAAGGTTAGAGTTATCTACTCTTTGAACTTAGTGAGTACCAGATGAAGGTGAAATATGTGTTAATAAGCAAAACCATAAAGTCTAAAGAGGATGTGTGTACTTTATTTTTCACATCGCTGAATACTTGATGCGGAATCCAATAGACTTGGGTCTCCCACCAGTGTCATTTGTCCCACTTCAGCCCTTGGGAAGTCGTGTTTTCACAGGCTTCCTACAGGCTTGTGGTCTGGCCGTATGAAGAGGGCCTCCAGGACTACACCAGAGAAGCTCAGCAGCACCTCATCTTTGGTCCACAGGTAGAGAGAGAGAGAGAACCCCTGAAACAAGTTTTCTCTTTTAATCAACTGTTGATGTGCACTTCAGGAAGCTACCTTCTCCAGGCGGAGTATTCTGGGTGATTCATGTGAAGCCTGGGAACGAACTGATGTCTCTGATCCGTAAGGGTCAGCCTCCCCAGCACCATCTGCTGTCAATGCTTTCTTCTTGGAGATGCTTAAACTTGATTTAGAGCTCTCCTAATGCTCTCCTCCCACAGGAAGCTTTAGTAAGCAACAGATGGACTTGGCCTGAGCTCCAGGCTCATGACCTTTGTCTATGTCAGGGCAGAGGATTTAGCTTTACTACTGATGGAAACTGTGAGAGCTGGAGGAGAGGTGAAGGCAGGCAGAGATGACTGAGACTCTTCCTTTGCAAGGTAAGTACTACTCGGGGCTCCTCCAAGGTTGTGATCATTACTTCAGATAAAAGACGTTGGTTTGAGTATGAGGAAGCCTGAGTTAAATGGTGAATGCTTAAAGGTTAACAGATAGTTGCTTACGTTTGGATCATTGAATTAGGAATTCTGACTCTGCGTGCATGTGAGAACAGATTGATGGCGAGTTTGTCTACTGACGATGTGGGTATTGCAAGTGTGTGTTTTGATGCATAATGGACGTATGGCGGCTGTTTTTGAGTTTGGGCAGATTGGCAGAGAGTCTAAAAAATTATTTATACCACACTTGTTGTTACTGTATTAACTGTTTGTTGAACACCTTGTGGAAAGAGAGGGAGATGGTTCAATACAGGAATACCAAGGGAAAATGAAGGATGCAGCTTGATGGAGGTACAGAAAGAATACAAAGCAACTATGGGAATCGGACTGGAGTTTCCAGTGAGCGGCAGGAAGTGGGTGGAGAAAGGGGGTTTGAAAGCCAGGCAACAGTACATGGGTGTTTGGTGGAAGCATAAGCGAGGGCATGGGAACAAGTGTGGTGCAAGAAGGTTAGTTACTGCAGGAGCAATGCCAGCCTGACTTCAGGGGTAAAAGGAGCCTAAGGGCAGCTGGGGTGACAAGAAATTACTGAGGGGGATGAGAGCTTAAAATGGAGAATGGAGAAATGAGGGATAGAGAGAAGATGGGGGAGAGGGGCACAAAAGCAGCTGGGATTTCATGGTCTTCTTTCATGTCAATAGCTGTCTTTGGAAAGTCCTCTCACTGTTACTCCCTCAGATCATCCTTTTACCGCCCTGATCCATTACATGTCTCTTGTTTCTTCAAACCTTATTGTTACAAAAAAAACTTCAATTTCTGTTGAATATACTTATTGACTCTACTTTACATGCTTTTGAAGTAATTTGTCTTTAATATATTGGCACACATGTTTTCTTGATTACATTTCTCTTCTCTTACCTTCAATCTTGGAATCTCAGTTGAGTTTGAACACTGCAAGGATACTGCACTGATCTCCTTGGTTAACTCTGTTAACTTGTGCTCTGAACTCTAAACAATTTTCTCTTCTCATTCTTCTACATCTCTGCTACTTTCAGCACAGTGGTTCATCCTGAATTGCTAAACTTTTCTTTTGCTATTGCTGTGTGTCCTGTATCATGGCCTTCTTCCCATTTAACTGAATTCTTGTATTTTGATACGTAATGTGGCCATCACTCTAATCCCTTTCCTCTTTGATACAGAGTTGGCTAGACTTCTGTCCTTGGGCCCCTTTTACCATTTGCTTTACCACTAACGTCTCTTAACTGATGACTTCCTGATCTGTACTTCTTTTCATTCATGTAGTTTGATCTAAAATTATATTATCTGTAACTGTCTCTCTTCTACCCTGCAGTGGCTATCTCTTTCTCTTCACCTTTATCTATCAAAACTGAAATTATTTTTTCTTACACCCTCTCCCTTTCCTGGTTTCTATCTCCGTTCTATCCCCTTTATCTCTGTATCGTTCTTTGTCCTCCTCAGTCCATAATCTTGGCATGCTCTGTATGTTTGTGCTCCTATCTCCTTCATTGCTCATGTCTGCTGTTTACAATCTTATATTTTTATGCAACTAAATTTCTGATGCCTACCCTACTTTTCCATGCCTGGACTAAAGCTCTTCCTGTCTAATTGGACTTTTTATCTTCTCTCGCGCTTCTAGAATCTATCTTTAACTTCTATTCACTTTCTGTTATGTATGGCACCCCTGGTTCTCGTCCTCATTTGCCTCCTTTGTAACTTCACTCTGCTGGCTGCCCTTTAACCTTCGTATCCTATAGGCATCCTATTTAACTGTACCCACAGTTATCCTCCCATGGCTCATCTCTTGGTACATCAAAACCCTTCACCCATTTGTTTGTTTACCCCTTTCCTAGTTTCTCACTGCTTGCTTCACTTGAGCCTTCAAATCACCTGTGTATTGTTTGTAAATGTACCCATGGTTACCTACCTGCTTACTCACCGCCATGTCTCATTACTTGGCTTGTCGCTAGTTCTAATTGAGCAGCCCAATTCTTACTTGCCATCCTTTGCCCGCCTGGTACCTTATAATGTTATCTCTTAATCTTACCACTGGCAGCCACATACCTGAATTCCACCCCACTTTCAGCTTGTTCTGTTCCTTCATTTTCTCTTAAAATACATTTTTTTGTATTTGTTTTGTCTGTTAGTCATCAAATGTCAGTATTCCTTTACATTTTTTTTGTACTTTTTTTCTGTCTAGTACAGGACTGGGGATTGGATTTCATAAATGGGATATAAAGATTAAGGGCAAAAAGAATGACAATCCTGCCCTGGCTTTTAGCTTGTAACTGCAGTCACCACTGCTTTGCACTATGTTCGATCTTTAAGCTATGTTTCTCCTCATTATTGCTTGATACTCTGCTTCCTTGCAATAGTCTGCTTTGATTCCCCCATTTGATCCCATGAATGCACTTCACATACCTGCCCTGCATGTCAATCTAGCCGTTACACGTGATGCAAAGATCCAGAAGTCAGTGCGCAGTGGCGTTTGCAACCGTGCATGGCAAAGATGCAATCAGTGATCGTTAAAATAATACAAGAAAAAGTGCTTGGTATATTCCAAAGGTGTTAAAAACAAGAAAAAATGTACACGGTTGAGCTGTTTCTGAAGAAATTGTGGTGTGGTACTTTAGAAATCATTTGCAGAAAACCTACAACTATTCTAAAAGTTAACTATGCAGAAATGTGTGCTTCCCGTTTGATTTCTTACTCACAGTCCCAAGTTGTCACTTAGTAAAAAGCAGACAAATGTAATTTTGTTCCCTGTCCAAGTGTAACATGTACCCTTTGACCTACTCGGACACTAACTGTCCCAAAAAGATGAAGTGATAGTATGGCCAGTAATAAGACAGCCTTCCCGAATCTGGTGCCACATACATTTTTATGATATTTTTTAAATAAGCATTTTTTTTGTTACTTTAAACATGCTGCTGTGACCTCAGATTTTTGTAATGTCATCTGAGTTGTATATTATAATTATTATTAAGATATTTATAAAGCGTGCAATTACCTGGAGGTCTCCTGATGCTAAATTCAGAATATTTACTAGAGCTAGTACCTCAGCCTTCAGAAAATAGTCAAGTTTTCAGAAGTTTTCTAAACTTTAAGTTTTTTAAGCTATAAAGAGCAGGGAGAGAGTTCCAGAGCAACTCACGATGATAGGCAGAAGATTTGCTTCCTTGTTGAGACTTCCTAACCTTAGAAATTTGCAACAGGCGAGAAGAAAGGGGCACTCTTTTGAGAATATACCATGAAAACAGACCTTCAATCAAACCAGGGGCACAATCCTGTAGCGCCTTAAAACATATATATATAACAGATGTAACTTTCTTAATTTGAGGGGAAAGGGATAGGATGCCATCCAAAATAACCTAAAACTAGAACAGCGTTCCAATTCAGAAGGCCCCTAATTAGATATCCATCAAGATAATGACCTAAGTATTCTCCCAGTTAAGTTTAAGTTGGATGGCATTAAACCAGTCTACCACTGCCTTTAAACCCTTAACAAAATTGGACTGAGCCAAATCAGATGTGCTATCCAGCCTTACTATAATTTGTATGGCATCGGAAGCACACATAACACCTGTGGAACACCACACCATAGTGACCTTGCAGTGGATTGGTGCAGAGGCAGAATTACTGATTGGCTCCGAGCAGTGAGACAGGAGTGAATCCACTTCAACATCTGGCTTCTCAAGCCACACTTGCATAGTCTGTCAAGAAATACAAAATGACAGACAGTGTCAAATGCAGATGAGAGGTCAAGAAGAATAAGAACAGCAATGCCCCCTTAGTTTATAATAGATTGTAGTTTGTTTTGAACAGCCACCAGCACCTTCAGTGCTGTGAAATGCTTGAAAATCAGCCAGTTGAGAGTTTAAGAGTGAGTTTTGGGCAATAAATTCTGAAAGTTGTTTATTAACAATTGTAGGAAGCTAGATCTTTATATAGTGGACCAAAAAAGAGGTACACTGTGTAAAGAGTCCAGGCAAACCCCAAAGGAATTACAGAGACACAAATGACACCCCAAATGCTCTCTTTTGTTGTAGTGTGGGCGAGCAGTTAGGCATATCAGAAGGCAGTGCTAAGCATTTATTGCACACACAAAGGCAGTAAGTGAGACCACACTCAATAAAGAAATGCAAAACCTATTTATAAAAGTAACACGTACTGTTATGTAAATTAAGATACCAAGATCATCGGAATCGGGTAAGTACTTTTCGAGTTATGAATATTTACAGTTTTCAATAGTGGACACAGTGCATTTTCTGGATCGGAAATGTTATACTACAGAGGAAAAACATGTATTGCATTCGGGCACTTGTCAGCGACTTACGCAACTGTTCTTCTGGACTTGGGGTGAGTATGGGGCAAGGTCAAAGGCCACACCAACAGGTCACCTCAGGAGGCTCTGGGTCGTCCGGGTGCAAAGGTGTGTCACTGCGTCGGGTGTCCCATTCACTTCAATGATAGAACGGCCCGGTTACAAACAGGCTACAAGCGGACCAGTCCTGGGGGAACCATAGGGGGCTTGACCCTTGACATCCTTGGTCCACTTCTCATCAGGCTGTTGGGCTCGGTTCAGTGGTGTCTTTTGGTGTCGTATTCCGCTGCAGGAGTCTCTCGTGGTTGGAGGGGGCCTGCAGAAAGAGGCTGCAGGCAATGACTGGAAGTCCAGTCTGGGCAAACCCTTGTGTGGGCTTAACGCTTGTGGGTCTGGGGACCCCGTTGGCACCATCACCTCCCTTGGACTCAGGCTCTGGAGCGCGGATGCATAGGTGCTCTGAGGCGTCGGGGGTGGGCAGGGCAGAGGTGGCAGACACTTCTTTGTCTTTGTTTTCTGCAGGAGGGGCAAACAGGACAGCTTGGCCACTCTCGTGGGTCTCACAGTCCCTCGACGTGCAGATTAGTCTTCCTCAGTGTTGGTGTCCGGTCTGGGTGCAACAAGCCTCGGCTGCTGCATGGGGTCCAGTACCCCAGGAATTGGTACTCTGCGGCTCTGGTCGGTCCTGGTGTCCCCACACTTGGAGGGTGGACGGATCTAACCTGTAGGAGCACTGCTACCTCTTCGTGGGCGGCTGTTGCTTTGGTAGCATCTGTAGGCGGCAGGTCGGTGTACCGGGCCTCTTGTTCTTTGATGCCTGTGGCTGCAGAGCAGTAGCTACTATAGGAGTTTCTCTGGCAATTGGCAAAGCACTGGTGAACCTCTGGGTTTCTTGGAGTCTGCACATCGGCAGGACAAATTGGGAGCTTCATGTCCGTCTGGTGCAGCAGGCAGGCTGGCAGGGTTGACGACAAGTCAGTTGTGCCCCTCGGTTCTTGGGTCAGCAGTCTTCTCAGTCCACTTCTTCTTTTGTGTCTGTCAAAATCTGAAGTGTCTGTGTCAGGGTGTCCCCTAAATACTCAAATTAGGGGCGTTAAGGGGAGTGAGGGTTAGTAGCCAATGGGCTACTTACTCCTGGGGTCACCACACCCCCTATATGACCACTTCCTGTGGGAAGTGGGCATAACCCTGTCCCAGAATTCCTTAGTATGCCATCACAAAGATGGCCAACTTTGAAAAATTGTGTTCACCTCACAGTAGCCCACCTTACTTATTTTATTTATTTATTTGAAAAGTTTTATATTGCGCGAACATGACCCGTCAGGGTATCGGAGCGCTGTATATAGACGCAGACAAGATAAACAGGTAAAGGTATAAATAATAAACATATAAGAAGTTAAGCAAACAAAATGCAAAACAAAGTGGCTAGGGGTGGTACTAGCCTGGAGATGGCACTAGCTAATTTTCACGGGGGCTCTGGACAGGGGGAGTGGCTTCCTCCCCTGTGAGGGGAGCAAGATTCGCATTCCAAAGTCAGCAGCTTCTTTGAAGCTCCCCAGCCGAAGGAGGTTAATCAGCAGTCCCTCCTGTGGGAGGGGGTTTACACCCTCATCCCAGACAGGCCTTTGTCCTGGGCCTCCTGAGAGCAAAGGCTCTCACCCCAGGAGGTCAGAACAGTGTCTCTGTGGCAGGCTGGCAGAATCCAGTCAGCAAGCACACCAGCGGCTGGTAGGTTTTCAAGGAGCAATTCTAAGGTGCCCTCTGGGTGCATGTATTGATAAATCCAACACTGGCATCAGTCTGGGTTTACCAATACAGGATGTTTGATACCAAACATCACTATTTTCAGCGAAGCCATCGTGTAGCTGGGAAACTCGTTTTCACCAGTGTCCAGCATGTTTTAAAATTACCTTCTTGGTCACTTGTACTGGCAGTAATAGGACTGACCAGCACAGGGGCATATCTGCTCATGCAGGTATGCCCTCATAAGTAATATTCGGCACCCTGCCTTAGTGCTGTCAGGCCTGCTGTAGGGGTGACTTACAAATATATTATGCAGTGTTAGGGACATGGCACACAGGGATGTGTGACATGACGTGTTTTTACTTTTGTGTGCACCAAGACACGCATCCTGCAATGGCAGTCTTGCATGTGCTCAGTGAGGGTTCTCTCAGGGTGGCACAATTAGTGCTGCAGCCCTTAAAGACCCTCTTTAGGACCTCAAGCCCAGGGTACCATTTACCTAGAACTTACAGAGGGTGCTAAAGGTTTGACCAATTGGGGGTACAATTGTACATTTTAGGGAAAGAACACTGGTACTGGGGACCGGTTAGCAGGAACACAGTACACTTCAGTCAAAGTTGCATCTAATAACAGGCAAAAAGTGTGTGTGTGTGTGGGGGGGGGGGGGCCTACTGCAACAAAAACCCAGTTTTCTAAAATAATGCACCCTGCCTTAGGGCTCAAGGCCTGCTGTAGGGGTGACTTACATATATTAGATGCATTGACTTTGGCATGACACACAGGAGTGTGTCTTGTCATGTTTTCACTCATGGTTTGCACCAGATCACGCTGCCTGCAATGGCAGTCTTGGTGGAATTTGTATGTGGGTCTCCTGGGGTGGCATAAGATATGCTGCAGCCCTTATGGACCCTCTTTAGTACCCCTGCCCTAGGTACCTGGAGTACCATTTACTAGGGACTTAATGTGGTGCCAAAGTCCTTAGCCAGTTGTAGCACAATTAGTCTTTATCTTGTTTAGGCAGACCCCCCAGGATATTGCGGCATAAATATGTAAATTCAGCGGCTCAAAAACAGGAATTTAGTGGCGCAAAAATTGAAATTTTGCGGCATTTTAGCGGCAAATAATTTTGTTATTTTAAAAAAAAAAAAAAAAAAAAAATTTACCCAAGTGGGTCCCGATGCATGCCCACGGGCGGCGGACCCGAATTCTTTCTTTTATAAAACCTCAGCAATGTCATATGCCGTGCCTAGAGCTCACATGCTGTTTAACGCACTACAGAAATGTTCCTAAGTATGATAATAAAATGTGTGCACCTGTTCATAAAAAAATTAACCTATGCAATTTACGTAACACTTAGCGCATGAAACAATGCAGTGCCTCACATTACAAACGTATACAAGCATCTAGCAGATTTCTGCAAAATTTACAATTTAAAATGAAGCATACCCAGTAGGACAGTATACATTCAAAACTGATTAACACACTGACTGCAGCAAAATGCTTCATCGTGTGCACAAGTTAGGACAGGCAGGCACCCACATTCACCACTCTCACCTATGAAACCTGTGCCTCTCCTGCTCCGCCAGGGCACAAAGCCCCTTCCCAGAATAATAGCGCTTTGGTTTCTGGCACTGTCACTTACAGTCATTTGTTCACACCCTACTTCTTGCATATTCATTTTCTATGGCTGTCGCCAAGCTTCCCTACTGGGGCGCAGTGCCCATTGCAGAGACAGTGGTGTTGCTGGGAGTCAGCCATGGAGCTGCCAGGGAGTTCAGCTGGGCAGGTGTACAGGGCAAGTAGTCCAGGGTAAAGAGACATCCTGAGGGAGAGTTTTGAAAAGATCCTTTCTAGGCGTCTGCAGTTTAAAAAACATTTTGCCAGTACCTGTGCTCAGCGTGCCACTGCCCACCCATCTCCAAACACATGTGGCGATGCACAGCAGATGTTTGCAGTCCAGCTAGGGCCTGCCGGTGCTGGGGGCTGAGTGGTGGCTGGGGCTGGGGATGCAAGCCTTGAAAACGTGGTGCCTGTTGACTCCATGCCACACAGGTTCCACCTCCTCGGCCATGCTGGTAGCAGGTTCCAATGCTGTGCAGTGTAAAGGAGCAAGTCTATGGAAGTCCCTGTAGGGAAAACAAAGCTGCTGCGGGCTTACCCGCCCGAGAGTCACACCCAGGTACCAGTTAACTGTCTAGCGGCCTTGTGCATAAAAAGTGCCGAAGCGGTACATTTGAACGTTCGGGTATTTCCTTAAAGCTAATACCCATGTGGAATAGGTTAGCAGAGATGAGCTCAGGGCGCAGGAACCACCAAGGCATGACAGTGCAGGAAACACCTTGCCCAGAGCCTACTGCAGACCCACCAGGATATTGGCAATAAAAGGAATTTCGCGGGCACTTTTGTAAAAAGCGCTGCCTTTTTACAAAACTGCCGATTTCGCGATTTTTTTTTGCAAAGTGCGAAATCTTGGAGGGTCTGTTTAGGGAAGGAGCACTGGCACGGAGGTCTGGTAAGCAGGCACCAGTGCACTGTCTGAGTCACAAATTAGCATCTAGGAGCTAAAAAGGGGGCAAAAGTGGGGGGTGACTGAAACAAAAGCCCAGTTCTCCACAACAATGTTCTCCATGACATTTGCACAAAAGGGAATCCGAGAAATTGGACCATAATTACTAGGGGATAGAGGATCTTGTTAAGATTTCGTCAACCAGGGTCCAATAACAAGAATGTTTCCAAGTCAAAGGTAGAATAACCTCATTGGAAGCAGTTGATCAGCCGACGCAAACATGCACTGGTCATTGTTAGAATCTACAGAGGTCAAAGCATTGTTAGCCACTGTAGAGAATGGTTAGTAAATCAATTGGATTTTAGCCACAAAAAAGAAGAGAGCGAATTGCAGAGCTCTTTAGAAAATTCCACTTTAAATTAATTTGGTAAGCCTTGGAAAATTCCTTGACAATTTTAAAGAATTCCCTAGAAGAATTACTGCTATCCAGGATGCAATTTGCATAGTAAACCTTGTGAGCTAGTCTATGTGGTTCCCTATATTTTCTTAAGCCTTGTTTACAGTTGTTTTTAATCTTCCCACCCTTAAATTTTCCAAGGATTTGCAGGTGCTCTTGGCCTCTGCTAAATCCTTAGTATACCAGAGGGCAGAAGGATGTCTGTGATGAGATATAACAGTAATTAAAGAGGTTACGGCATCCAATGCCGAAGTAATCCAGGAAATAAAATTGACACCCTTAGAATCGTTATCAGTAAAGGTAATGTATTGTTCTTCCAATTTTGACATGGGATACTTCAGCTATTTTACTCTTAGTCTAAGTGAGTGATCTGCAGCTTCGAAGCATGTAAAGTCCGTTTTTACGTTAAGCTAAGGAACCATACGGTCAGACCAAACTACAGGGAGGGACAGTAGGCTCAGAAATGAAATTGTACATGGCACATTTTAAATCCAGCTTGTGTCTTGTTATATGAGAAGGGTCAGTAACTAATAGCACACAATCTGAAATCAAATTCATTGAGGTTTGGAGACTGGGAATCACCCCAGATAATACATCTCTAAGCAAAAGAAATTTACCTGAGCTTAAACCAGCTGGTGAAATATAATACACAAAATGATCCCAAAAATTAGATGAACTCCACGTTTGGTTGTATACAAGAATGCCCGAAAAAAAACACTGTGCAAGAAAAGGAAAAGTCTATTATGTTATATCCAGTGGGCCAAGTTAGAAATAAATATGGACCGGACATTTCCATAGTCCAAATTTCAGTAATAAAAAAAGAGATCGTAGTCATGTTCCTTAGTAAAATCAATCCCAATCAGCATGTTTGGCCAATAGACTAGTATTTAAGAGAGTAGCATGCAGCTGTTTCTCTTTTCTTCATTTACACAACGTCCTAGCAACTTGGGGATTGTGATCAACACTATCTGCTTTGGTAGAATCCCTCTTATCAACGGGATATAGCGTTAGCATTCAAATTGTTTTGTATTGGTGGGAAATATATTGAATTATCTGACATAATAATTTATATTACGGTCAGTTTATGAATAGGACCATTCAGCAGTGTGAGCCTGGATTACAGCTCCCATAACTAAGTCATCACCAGTTGTCTATTCAAGTAGGACGTCTCTGGAATATTTTAATGTTGGATGATGTGCACTAAAAATATCTTTTTCCTTTGAAATTCTCTGTTGTGTGGTGTCTCCTAGCTGCCCCGTATCTTTGGTTCCTAAAGTGCCCATTTCTCCATGTGGTTATTTTAGCAGATCAAGAGGTCGGCACGAATGTGTGGTGAGTGTGAGTCCTGCAGCCGAACAGAGGACTGTGGCCAGTGTGACTTCTGCCGTGACATGAAGAAATTTGGTGGTCCCAACAAGATCAGGCAGAAGTGCCGCCTAAGGCAGTGTCAGGTTCGGGCGCGGGTAAGTGCCTAAGTGCTATAGCTGCAGATTGTAGTGAAAGTGAAGTAAAATAATATCTGTGCACGTAGCATAATAAGCTTCTGTTGCTATCTGGTTGGTAATTGATTTAATTAGGTACAAGGTATTGGCCATTGGTATGTGTTTCTGACTTCACAAGGCCCGCTTTTCTTCCTTGTGTGTAGTTTGAAATTTTGCTATATTGCAGCACAAAACTTACTCTCCCAGACAGATTGTTACTTTGAACACTTTTAGAAAAGTCTAAAATGCTGTTATTCTAGGATATGGTACGTTTGAGTTGGCCAGTGGTAATGGCACCAGTATACCCTTGGAACTTTGCTTCTTGTTAAAAACTTGACTTGGCTTACAGGCCATATGAATTGTGTGATTGGGCCCTTCTTGCAGGGGTATCGAGGCTGCGAATGGGCATTGTAACCTCCAGTACACTATGCACTTTAAGGTTGTCAGTTCAGGCTGCCTAGACTGCTTCTCAGTCACTCAACTCCTATTGCAAATATATTTATATATTTTATTTTTAGAGCATGCAGTTACTTCAAAATGGTGTACTGGCTCTTGTCTGAATGACTGAGCTAACGGAAAGGCATTAGAGGGCGGATAAGAATAATCATGTTTCCAGGATTTGCATGTAAGATTACACTATTATCCTGGTCGCAGATACTGAGGGATTGTGAGGCTGAAAACATGAATCATAAGGGAGAGGCTGTGTATGTCCATAACCTGTGGTAGAGTTCTGTGGTCCAGGAAAAAGAAATCACACCCTGACTTGTCATGTGACACTACGATTGTGATAGAGGAGCTGATCAGGGAGACATCAGTTTCATGGGGTCCAGAGATAAGGAGGAGTCAAAGAGGAACTGAGACTGCTGACCGACTCAGCTGCTGGGGAAAGGGTATTTAGATCCTAAGACCACACAAACCTCCCAAAATCAGGAATTTGGTCTTAGTGGATTTATTATTCCCAGAACGAGGTCACAATAATATCGTACGCTGATGACACTCAACTGCTATTCACCTGCAGGAAGGGTGAGGAGTTCAACGGGGAGAAGATCAACAAGTGTCTAAAATAAACTTTTGCCTGGTTTAAACATAACCATCTGAAATGTAATTCAGACAAATCCGAAATCATTTTTTTTCGGCTCCCCCCGTTGTTCGTCTGGAAACAATGGTGGCCCCAAGATATGTCTCCTCCCCAGGCCGCGTTCAGGATTGTAAAGAACTTGGGAGTTAAAATGGATGACGCCCTCTCTATGGTACCTCCGGTTCAGTCGGCAGTCGGAACCTGTTTTGGTCTCCTGAAGATGCTCCGGAGGTTTTTATTTCTACTACAGACCGAGCATAGAAAAATGGTCATCCAGACCCTTATTATTTCAAGGTTGGACTATGCTAATGTTCTGTATTTGGGCCTCCCGGAGTTCTTACTTAACAAACTGCAGGTAGTGCAGAATGCGGCAGCTAGGGCTGTTCTGAGTCTAGGGCCGAGAGAGCGGATTTCTCGCCACCTTAAGAATCTGCACTGGTTACCGGTGCGTAGAGAATCCGCTTCAAAGCTTTGGTCCTAGCCTTTAAAGCCCTGCACGGTATAGGAACAAAATATATCTCCAGAAGAGTGTCTTTCTATATGCCTGGCAGATCTCTTAGATCTGCCTATCAACATCTCTTGGTCATTCCTAAATATCTTAGAGCCCGCAAAGGCGGTCGCTCCTTTCAAGTGCAAGTGGCTGGACTTTGGAATAAGTTGCCTCTTCCACTTAGGCAAGTTACTAACCTGCTCGCCTTCAGGAAACAATTGAAAACTTGGTTGTTTCAACAAACAATGTAACTATTTTTCCGTCCTCTTCGGTTTCTTTCTTTCTTTCCTTTTTCTCTTTTTCTCTTGGCATTTTGGTTCTCTCTGTCTTTAGCGCCGGGACACTCTATCGAGTAGCTGTGCGCTTTAGAAATCTGCCCTAACATAACATAACATGGTTGATTGTATAGTGTATTTGTTCTTTTTTCCTCTTGTTCCAATCTCTGGTTTCTTTGCCTTATCTGGTTCACATGTGTATCTTCCTTCCTCACTGAATCTTATTCTGGTTCACATGTGTCTTTCCCTTTTTTTCCTATTTTGCCTGCACCCTACAGTCTGTGTCGCTTCCTTGTCTTTTGCCCAGGTTCTGCCCTAGTTTCTGCCTTGTGTTTATTTTCTCTGATATAAATTGCTTCCTTGTTTGTATGTGAGCTGATCTTCTGATATACTTCTTTGACCTCATTTTCTCTCCTGGCTATGTCAGAAAATGCTTCGTGTGCGAGAAGACGAGCTTCAGATGTACAAGGAGCATTCCGAACCAGTGACAATGTCCGAGTCTCTCTCAGACGATGACCTTCCCATGGACCCAGAATTCTTCCAGGAGTTCTGTGCCGGAGCTTTTGATGACCAGCACTTGGTAATGCATGGATGCAGCCTCCAGCTTATTTGCTTTGCCTCCAGGCCCTAGCTAATGAACTTTTTCTATTTGTGGCCATGCCGCATGGATCTTCATGTGTGCTGAGCTTTATCTAAAAAGGTCTTAGTCCCTAACATACGTGTGATGGTAGTTTGTACATCAACCTCTGCCACAACCCTGATAATGGACAGAGCAAATAGCAAGTCCTCTCTGGGGGAGCCTAGAGCAATAGACCTTGTACTAGTAAAGCAGCTCTATCCTCGGTCTTAGGCCTTGGACTTGTATGGCAGATTTTGGGTCTTGGAGGCCCTGGACAGTCCAGGGAGATAGACCTACAAGTATTATGGCAGGACCTGGGAAGCCATAAGACATTTGCCTCAATTAATATAGTAGTTTCCCCTACTTCCTCGGATCCCTGGGCCATACACCTAGGACTGTTATGGCAGATCTTTGGAGGGTCGAGCCATAGACATAGGAATACATTTGGAGTTCAGTATGACCCATAAAAGTAGAAGGAACCTTCCCTTTCACGGAACATAGAAATTGGTGAGTTTAATGCACTGCAGGACGTTACAGACATAGGAAGAACAGCATATGAAACTACTTTACCCCTAGAGAAGAGCATCACATTTAATCTTTCCCAGACAAAATTACAGAAGAATGAAGAGGAACTCAAATCGATTAAAAGAGGTAGCAGATTTAGCTCCAAGCAGAACCCTCAGACATTAAAAAGACCTATGAGTCCCTTCTTGAGTCCATTGCCATATGAAAAAGGCAGCCTCTAATCTTTCCATTGAATGCATAGCAAATTCCTTCTCAGAGTTCATGGCCACAGATGGCGCACTATCGTATCTAATCTCTATAAAAGCCTACCGTTCTAATAGACAGGATAGCATACTATGCGTTCATATTCCCATCTGTTAAACAGGGAGCTTTGGGAATTGTGTTGTACCTCTAGGTATACGTGCATTTTCTTTCTTGGTTTCAAAGCATTTTTTTTGTACCCACAGCCATGGCTGAGCGTGAGCGATCCTGAGGACACACCCTTTCTGGATACTGTATTAAGGAAGCGAGCAGTGAAGGTTAAACACGTGAAGAGAAGAGATAAAAAATCGGACAAAAAGGTAATTGTAGTGTGATATCAACCATGTTGCCTTAAATTTCTTTTTAAAGTTTTTTTTTGTAATATTATAAACCATGCCTACAGTGCTTTCCACTGGACTGGCCCACTGTAATAGCTGTAAATGTATGTATGTATGTATGTATGTATGTATCTTAAAGAGGCAATTCAGAGAAACTTTGGGCTTTCTCATTTCCAAAAAGGTGCCCAAGGATCATACACCACCACCTGCACAGTCACTGACATGTTTTCCTTCCTCAGCTCAGTCCCTTCAGTCTCAATCAGAACCTCACTGAATATCAGCCAATCCCATATGAGGAACCTACACCAGCTGATCACAGAGACTACCCTTAGTATGACTATAATGTGAAATCTTTGCAGCCATATCCCGTTTAAGCCATCCCCACCCGACGATACTTGACAGCCTATCAGGTGGTCATACAGCATACAGCAGATCCCCACAAAGTAAAACTTTATATAAAGGAAGAAGAAGTCTTCCTTATAAGGGCCCTTTAAAAAACAGAGTGGTTTATACAATATTTCCCCATTCTTAAAAGTATGTTGAAATATTCTGCAGAAAATTTCAAGGACCTACTGAAAACACACTTGGACATGCCCAGAGTGGAGAAGAAGTACAAGGCCACGCTGCAGGATGCAGGATCCAATGTACATTTGGAGGCATGTACCACCGGACTCCTTTGTGGTACATATAGCACATAAGAGGGCATTTGTGCAGGGCCCAGGAGATACTCCTCCACCCGATATGGAGAGCAAGAAAATTGATGCAGCAGCAAGCGGGTCGCAGTAGGGCCTGCCACTCGGATGTGAATTGCCAGCTCCTTCGGCCTGCCCTCCAAGTAGAAATGATACCCGAGCTGGAGATGGAGGAACTCATCAAGCACCTTCCTGATGCTTATAAGAAGCGAAGGAAAGAAATTGTCCAGGAGGGCAAGACAATTTCTAAAGCCAATTTTAGGTGGACTATGCTGCAAATACCGTCTCTATGAAACCAGCACTAGTTTCTTACTATTCCGGTGTGCTTGAAATAGCGTCTTGCTTCTGTTGAGTGGTCCAGCAGCATCTCATTGGCTTTCCCTTTGATGGTGAACACTTCTTTGAGCCACTAGTCCACTCTGTTGGAGAAAATCAAAGAAGGACACAGACTGCGAAGGCCATGGGGGTGCTACACTATATCTTGAAGTATATTTCTGACACATCTGATTATAAGCTGCTGTTATTGTTGTAACCAACCTCTCTAGTTTTCATGTTTAACAAACAAACCTGTTGCAATCTTTTCTCACTGTGGCACGTATGTAATCTCCAAATAGCTGCACTACCTTTCCACGTTGATGTTAAAGTTATATTCTACCCTTCTTTATTCCCTCATCAGAAAGATGAGAAGTACAAGCGCCACAAGCAAAAACAGAAGCACAAGGACAGGAGCAGGCACTCTGAGCGGGTGGAGTATAAAGACCCTTCCTCATTGCGCCAGTGCCTGGGACCCAGCTGTGTCCGCCCAGCCCGCACCACCTCCAAATACTGCTCTGACGACTGTGGCATGAAGTTGGCTGCAAAGTAAGCCAAAGCTACCTACTGGGAGGGGGAGGTGGGTGCGGTGGTAGACAGAGGGATGGATCTGGCTTTGAATTTGTTTGGAGTATACCCTGATATGGATAATATTAAGGGCATTTTCAGGGGCGTGTGTTGTTCACTGTGTTTTCACAGCTGTTTACATATAACACTTATTTTAAGTATGGATTGAACAGAGGTGACAGATGCAATAGAAATGTCTGTGTATGCCTATGGTGAGGAATGTGTGCATTAGACCTGCCTTTCGTATAGTTGTTAAATGTGCACACTTTAACTGTGAAGTATTTCCAGCAGTGCTTGATGTACGTGTAGGGGCTCTGATGATGTGGATCCGACAAACTGTTCCTTCCGCTTCTCTGGGTCTGTCCCCCACGATCTTTCCCTTCGCCCTCTCACCTGTTTCTACTTGCCTTCCGTACAGTCGCATCTATGAAATCCTGCCGCAGCGCATCCAGCAGTGGCAGCAGAGCCCCTGCATTGCCGAAGAGCATGGCAAGAAGCTGCTGGAGAAGATTCGGCGGGATCAGCAGCAAGCCCGCATGAAGCTGCAGGACATGGAACGTCGCTTCCACGAACTTGAAGCAATCATCTCACGGGCTAAACAGAATGCCATAAAGGAGGATGAGGAGGTGAGTAAGACTAGCTTGTTTCTGGATGAGGGTCCTGGCTCTTGGCAGCTTGGAAGTGCTTAAGAGAGCTTGTATGTTTGCATTTTCATTGTAAGAAGTGGGTTATACATAGGAGACATACATACCCACCACTTCTTCCAAGCTCGTGGGCTGTCCTTGCAGCAAAAGAGGAGAGAATAAAATTCTTCACTGAACAAAGAAATAGCAGTTGGGAGGCCTGGTGCCCCTGCTCAAGACCAGAGGTATTAGACTGCAATCCTCTGCACTCATGCATCTGCCTATATCTCTTGTTCTGTAACCATGCCCACACTTCTTACTGCTTTTCCCCAGGCATGTCCTTTTGACGTACCCTCCAGGTACTGGGCATCAAGCATTACTTCAACCACACCCTGCCCAATAATTATGCCATGCAATTATGCTTTTTGTCTAGTTCCCAAGCCTTCACTACCAGAATAATGGCTCACACCTGTCTGTAGTTACTGTACGTAGGACGTGTTCTTTGGTATGGGGCCATGTCCTGCATTGCTTTTTAATGACATTCACATGGGGAGTTTTGCTGAATGATCAGGCCTGGGCGTAGTTCGCGGAGTTTTGCTACGCAGAACTCCGCGAAGTTACAAAACAACTCAGCGAAGTTCCACAAGTGGCGGAGTGCAGTGCGAACTGCAGTTTGTGCTGGTGTTCCTGCCGCTCGGGAAGAAATTCTACCCGAGCGGCAGCTCGAGCTCGCGAACTTACCGTTCGTGTTCGCGAACTTACCGTTCGCGATTGCGAGCGGGGAAAAAACTCCGCTGCACATCGCGAAGCGGAGTTTTCTGCACTCCGCGAGCTCCACGGAGTGCAGAAAACTCCGCGAACGGAGCGAAGTTCACCGCCCAGGCCTATGAATGATAACCACTGGGCTGGCAACAACCAACTTGGCATGAAGTCAAACTCCTCTTTCCTATTTTAATTTAGTGTCAACTGTCCAGCAGTTTTGAAAAAATTCACTTTAGAAGCTTCAAAATGCACAGTACGTGTTTACAAAACGTTCCAGCTCGCTGCATCTCACAAAAAGGTTCAAAAGGGTCTGCGTGGGAAAATCTCCCCAGGGGAAACAAGACCATGCCTCAGGAAGCATTTATTCAGAAAGTTTATGTAATACTGCAAATTGCTTTGATAACTTCAGAGCCTTGAGGGTGTTAACATGTAGGGAAGGAGATGGGAATGATGTCAGATATTACGCATTTAAGGTTCAGTTGAAAGCACATCTAAATAACTCAATGCTCAGACGTTTCCGGTACTACTTGTGGTTATGATATGATCTCAATTTTGGATTTAGGGTTTTCAGCAATCTGCGGGTACCGATACCGCTTGGTCTCTAGGGCCATGTTTAAGCCTCATGAAGATTCATTAGTTGATCAGGTGTGCAGTCACTGAACAAAGGTTGCCAGTTTGGGCATAGTGAGGTACAAGTTTCTGTAAGTGCTAAGGGCCTGTGCATAATTGGTTTTGAGAACAGTGCAAAGGACCTTGAACTTGATTCTGGCCCTTGTTGTGCATACCGAGGCTTTATATTCTGGCTGCTTAGTTCTGTAGACTATAACAAACAACAAATTATAGACTGAAATGCGTCCCATAGTAATTGCCATTGGTTGAGATTAATTAAAGAATGCCACCCATCACATTTTTGTTTTCTGCGACGGGTATGCCCATATGTGGGTCCAGTGTTCTGTGCGATAGGAATCAAGCTGCACTTCACTCACTAAGCCCAGAACTGTTCCTTTTGGAGCAGGACGTAGGCCGATTTGCATAATGCTGGATTCTATCTAGAGTAAGGGTAGGTAATAAAACTCATGGACTAGAATGCAGCCCAGAGTAATTGCCAGTGGCTGAGATTAATTCAGGCATTCACACATCGCCTTTATGCTTAATTTGGTTCTGTAGAAATCCCATAAATTGCTGGATGAAATTCTTGAATGAATCTCACCAACTCGTAATCGCTCTGGCCTGAATTCTATTCCTTTGTCTTTTAGCTCGTCTGTGCCATTACAAACTGGGTTCAACTGGTGGCTGAGATGAGTCTAAGTATTCCACTCTTCACTTTTTTGCCTGGTTCTGTATTTTTTGCAGCCTTGCAGCGAGTTTCTTAGAGTGACCAGTGTAGATGATGTAGTTGTTATAGATGATGTAGTTGTTAGTGTTCCATGACAGGTGCAGTCCTGAGTTCTGCGGGTGGATGGTTTAGAGTAGTGGGAGGATTTTTCAGAGTAGCAAGAGATGCATATTGACACAATTGACCAAGTGCTTTGAGGTCTAAGTTGAATAGTATCCCCAAGTTTCTTAATGCAGGTCTGTAGCAAATGAAGAGTTCTACTATTTGATACATATATCTGATAGGGACTTCTAGCTGCAGATTCCTTACCTTTGAATTCCCCAGGTGTCAAGCTGGATCTGGAAACTTTTGCGTGAACAGTACACCTTGCGCGCGCCGTCTGGTGGCTCCATTTGGCTCCGCATGACGTCTTCGTCGTCAGTTATGATGTTGCGGTCGACAATATAGGTGCCACATAGGCGCGCAGATGTCACTTCTTTTCTTTCCGCGCCAGTTAAGCGATGATCCGGGAAGAGCCACACCTCTGTTGCTTTTCGGCAGGGTTTTTTGACGTTTTGTCCAACCAAACTTTTTTCTGTGTGTTGAGGATGTCTTCTAGGAAGACTTGGTTTAAACCGTGTTGTGCCTATCACAGCACCATGTCGGTAACCGACCCCCACCTCGTATGTCTTTGGTGTCTCAAGCGCGACCACGACTCCAAGTCATGCTCGGACTCTCAGGGCATGGCTCTGAAGGCCTTGCGGGAGAAAGCTTTGAAGCGCTTGCGGCCTGGCAGGCGACACCGGCCAGCGAGTCTCTGCAGAGATCCCTGTCCCCATCGAAGAGGAGGAGGTTGTGGGACTGCTCCCGGAGCCCCAGGTCCTCTTCCTCCCACTCGAGGTCTTCAAGACACTCTGGGAAGAGGCACAAGAAAAAGAAGTCTAAGTGGACTTCATTATCGTCTCGACTGTCGTCTGTCAATGAACGAGGTAAGGAGCCCCGACGCTCTAGGCGCAGTTCTGCAGAGCCAGGCTCGACTCTGCGCCTCCCTCCATTTCCGGGAGCCGGAGCAACCCCATCTCAAATAAAAGAATTTTACAAGGCCATACGCCGCGTATTTGAGCGGGCCGACCCCTCTGGTGAGCCTTCGGTCCCCGTGGGGTCGGAAGGGACCTCATCGGATTGGACGCCGTTGGCCCCTCCACGGCGCCGGTGGGGCCTCATGGATCCGATCCCGAATCTGGGACGACGCTGGTCGTGCCAACGTGACCTTTCCTGGCGTCGGACCCGAAGTCGGTGCCACCGGTGGTACCAGCCCCATCCGTATCCCTGATGACTCTGAGTCGGGTCGGCGTCGCTTGATGCCGACTCTGACGCCGGTAGAACCCAGAGGTTCTATGTTGCCGTCTGGTCATTTTCAGGCACGGGAGAGGGCTGGGAGGGCTCTGTGGACCCTTTGGAACATCAGGATGTATCTGTAGAACAGATGGACTGGTATGAGGAACACATCTCCAAGTACTGGCATGCTCTCTCCTCCTACTATGGCTGCAGAGGAGGGGGCTTCTTATGCCATGGTGGTAAGAAGGGCAGCGGAGGTCCCTGGACTGGAGTTGCCCTCCATGCAGGTTAGGACTAATCTTCTGACTGAAGTGCTTCATCATGGGGCTTCCACCTCTGAGCCCCTATTGCCCTTTAATGAGGCACTAACTGATGTCCTCCTAGGCACGTGGTCCAAGCCTAGCACAGGGACTCCTGTGAACAGGACAATTGCATGCCACCATCAGGCGGCCCAAGGTTCCTCATCCAACACCCCACCCCTGAGAGCTTGGTGGTGCAGGCTTAGACTTCCGTGGCACATTCCCTTCTGCCCCCACCCCCCAGACAGAGAATCCAAGAGGTTGGAAACACTTGGGAAGATGTTTTCTTCTTCCAGCATGGCATTGCGGTCGGTGAATACCACATGCTTATTGGGCCGTTTCTCCCACTCCCTTTGGGAGACGGTTGCGCAAGTGCTGCCACAGGTCCCGGAGGAGGCCCACGCTGTACTCCCAGGCGGTGTAGGACGGGAGAGTTGCAGCAAAATTCTCAATTAGGTATAGCCTTGACACGACTGACTCACTAGGCAGGGCGGTTTCGTTGACGGTGGCCTTACGGCACCATACCTGGCTAAGAACATCTGGCTTCTCGGGCAATGTCCAGGCTAATTTGATGGACATGCACTTTGACGGATCTCGTCTCTTTGGAGAGAAGGCTGACTCGGCCTTGGAGCGCTTCAAGAACTCTTGTGCTACAGCAAGATCCTTGGGCCTCTCAGTAACACCCAACGGCCAGTCTAGCTTTCGACCCTTTCGTGGGAACGGAAAGGGTTTTCAGCCGCACCAACTGTATCCCAGCCACCGTCCTGCGCAGACCTCCCAAGTTGTGCGAGGACGTGGGCGTGACTCATTCCGAGCTCGGAATGGAAGCCAGAAGTCGTCTGCCACCCAGCCCTCGGCAGCCTCCAAGCACTCCTAGTTTGACTCTGGAAGACCATGCTACTCTAGTTGGAGGAGAATCCATCATCATCTCCTCCACTGCAGGTCCATAATATCGGACAAGTGGGTCTTGCAGATCATTCCGGAGGTCTGTTCTCTGCCTTTCCTTTCTTTTCCTCGTCCTATTTCGCCACTTCAAGAACGGCTGGCGGAGGATCATCTAATTCTACTCCAAGAGGAAGTTACAGCTCTCTTGACCAAGGGGGCTATAGAGAGGGTTCCGGTTTCAGAAGTAGGCAGTGGTTGTTATTCCTGCTACTTTCTGATTCCGAAGAAGAACAAAGGGTTACAGCCCATTTTAGATCTTCGGACCGTCAATCTCTTCCTCAAAAAGGAGGAGTTCAAGATGCTCACTTTGGCTCAGGTCTTGTCTGCCCTAGACCAAGGAGACTGGCTGGTAGCATTGGACCTGCAGGATGTGTATTTTCACATCGCCATCCTGCCGGGCCACAAGCGTTCTCTGCGGTTCAAGGTAGGCCATGAGCACTGTCAGTTTACCGTGTTACCATTTGGCCTTACCAGCACCCCTCAGGTGTTCACCAAGGTGATGGCGATGGTTTCAGCTCATCTGCATAGGTTAGGGATTTTAGTCTTCCCCTACCTCGACGACTGGCTGTTGAAGGCGTCCTCGCCCCAGACTACGGCAGACCTCATGCGTTTGCTGGGGTTCTCTATAAACATGCCGAAGTCGCACTTGACTCCTTCTCAGTCGTTTCCTTTCATCTGAGCTGTTCTGGACGCAGTGTAGTTTCGGGCTTGTCTTCCCGAGCAGCGAGTCCAGGATATTCAGGTTATGATACCGATCTTTCAACCTCTATCCTGGATTTCAGTGAGGCTGACTCTGAGGCTGCAGGGCCTCATGACCTCCTGTATCCTGTTGGTAAAGCACGCCAGATGGCGTATTCAGGCTCTGCAGTGGGACCTGAAGTTCCAGTGGGCGCAGCATCAGGGGAATCTCTCCAACATGGTCCAGATCTCGGAGGGAACTGCGAAAGACCTCCAGTGGTGGTCGTTGAACCGTAATTGGGTCAGAGGCAGACCCCTCTCCCTTCCCCAACCAGATTTCACAGTAGTGTCAGATGCGTAACTTCTGGGATGGGGCGGCTATCTGGGAGAGGTGGAGATCAGGGGACACTGGTCTTCGGCTGAGACGGGGCTCCACTTCAATTTGTTGGAGCTTCGGGCGATCCGACTGGCATTGAAAGCATTTCTTCCCTCTGTCCAGGGGAAGTTAGTGCAGGTGTTTACGGACAACACCACTGTCATGTGGTACTGCAACAAACAGGGCGGGTGGGGTCGTGGACTCTTTGTCAAGAGGCCCTGCGTCTCTGGACATAGCTGGACAGCAGGACATAATCCTAGGGGTTCAACACTTGGCAGGTTCTCTGAATGCCAGATCAGATTAACTCAACCGTCGATGCCTAGCGGATCACAAATGGCAACTACAGTTGAAGCTGGTGCAAGGTCTCTTTCAGTAGTGGGGAGAACCTTGGTTAGATCTGTTTGGCTCTATACCGATTGCGCAATTTCAGCAGATTTGCGCGCTGGAGGCGGCTATCGCTCGGCGACGCTTTTTGTCGCGAGTGGAACTGAGGCCTTCTGTACACCTTTTCGTACATACCACTTCTGCCCAGTGTACTCAAGAAGATCAAGAACGACCGGGCCCAAGTCATTCTTATGGCTCTGAACTGGACAAGGAGAGTCTGGTATCCGGAGCTTCTGAACATGAGCATCGATCCTCTGATCAGGCTGCCCTATTTGGGAGGATCTTCTGTTGCAGCAACAGGAGAAGGTCAACCCTGTCAACTCTCCGCCTCCATGTGTGGAGAATGAGTGGCAACAGTTGATGGCTTTTGACCTTCCTCCTGAAGTATGTGAGGTTATCTTGGCGGCCAGGCGCCCTCCACTAAGACCGTATACGCCTGCCTTTGGCAAAAGTTTGTAAGATATTATATAGAAAGGTCTATTGACCCTCTTTCTGTTTCTCTTTCTACTATTCTTTTTATTATTACCCTTGCCCAGCAGGGCACTGCATTGGGTACTCTCAAGGGTTATCCTTCTGCTCTGTCCGCTTTCTTGCGGCTGCCAGACCAACCCTCTCTGTTTAAATCTCCGGTTGTACATAGATTCTTAAAAGGGCTTGAACATACGTTTCCACCAAGGCCCTTTGTCATGCCACAGTGGGACCTTAATTTGGTTCTCACTTTTCTTATGTGCGCTCCTTTCGATCCTTTGCATAATTGTCTCCTCCGGCTGCTTACCATCAAAACAGCCTCTCTGGTGGCAATAACATCGGCCCGGAAGGTGAGTGAGTTGTAGGCATTGTCATCCAAGCCTCCATAAATGATAGTCTTTGCAGTTAAAGTTGTGCTTCGCACCGCCAAAGGTTGTGACCCCATTCCGTCTGGGTCAATCAATCATGCTGCCCACCTTTTTTGCTCCCCGCATCTCTCTGAGGAAGAGGAGCGACTCCACCGTCTGGATCCAAAAAGAGCGTTGTCATTCTACCTTGACCACACGAGCGTTCCGGGTGGATGACTAATTCTTTGTGGGGTACGTGGGAGCTAAGAAAGGACGGGCAGTGCAGAAATGGACCATTTCTCGCTGGGTCATTCTTTGCATTAAGATCTGCCACACCCAGGCTAAGAAGCAGCCTCCTGTGGGCTTACAAGCTCATTCAACCAGGGGGGAGGCTGCGACCACGGTGTTAGCTCGGGCTGTCCCAGTCCTGGACATCTGCCAGGCAGGGTAAATAGCCATTACAACGAGGCTGTTACCCCGCAAGTCAATACATTGCATGCGTTACAACGCATGCGATGTAACAACGCGTAGCCATTACTACGCATACCATTACATCGCATGCGCTTTTACAACGCATGCGATGTAATGGCTATCCACATCGTTGTGAGGAAACCGAGGCTGTTCCGTTTCCTCACAACGACGTGCACCACCCCTCAGACGACGCTGGAAGCAGGAGAGAGGAACCACGAGGAGAGAGAGGTAAGGGGGATTGCGCTTGGGGTGGGGGTACTTTTTTAGGGTTTAGGGTAGTGTTGAAGTAGTGTTGTAATGTTTGTGTAGTGTAGGGTTGTGTTTTAGGTTTTTGGGTAGTGTCGGGGGGGGGGAGGGGGTCGTGCAGGGTAGTGACCGGACTGGGGGACGGGGAGGGTCGTGCTGGGGGTAGTGTTTTAGGGTTTAGTGTTGTGGTGTTTGTGTAGGGTAGTGTTTTCGGGTTTAGGGTAGTGTCAGGGGGTCGTGCTGGGTAGTGTTTGAGTGTAGGGACTGGGGGTAGGGGGAGGGTCGTGCTGGGGGTAGTGGTTTAGGGTAGTGTTCGTGTAATGTAGTGTTTTGGGTAGTGTCGTGGGGGGGGTCGTGCAGGGTAGTGTTGCAAAGTAGGGACCGGACTGGGGGTAGGGGGAGGGTCGTGCTGGGGGTAGTGTTTTAGGGTTTAGGGTAGTGTCGGGGGGGGGGGGTCGTGCAGGGTAATGTTATTGTAGGGAGAGGACTGGGGGTCGGGGGAGGGTTGTGCAGTGGTACTACATTAGGCTTTAGGGTAGGGTAGGGTGGAGTCACTTACCTTGCAAACGTTTACCATGAGTATACCTTTACCACGCATGCCTTTGCATTGTAATGGCATGCGTGGTAAAGGCATAGTCGTGGTAAAAGTTTGCGTTGTAATGGTATGTCGTTGTAATTGACATTGCGTAGTAATACCCGCGTTGTAATGGCATGCGTGGTATTGCTATGCGATGTAATGAGTCATATTCGCCAGGCAGTAATGTACGCATCTTTGCACACGTTTGCCAAACACTACTGCCTGAACAGTCTGGTCCGCAGGGACGGCATTTCGCCCGTTTGGTCCTGCAGGACTTTCTAGTGTGACAAATCTGTCTGCAGTTCACCCCCAGGATGGTATGGCTTGGGTATCTATTCTAAGGTAAGGAATCTGCAGCTAGAAGTCTCTATCAGATGAACAAGTTACTTACCTTCGGTAACGCATTATCTGGTAGAGACCATATCTAGCTGCCGATTCCATACAGATCCATCCATGCCTCCCCGCTCTGCGGACTGATTTGTTAGGGCAAGGGTTGCTCTCTTTTTCAGGTCCCTAGTTCTGATACACAATCATGTCGGTCACTTCATGGCTCTGTGCTTCTGGCGTGGAAAAGTGAAAAGTACTGTGGTCTGCGCGCCTGTGTGCGCCTATATAGGTGACCGCAATGTCATAACTGACACTAACGCCGCCGATGTTACGCTGAGCCGAATGGAGCCACCCAAAGGCGCGCGCAAGGGTTACTGCTCATGCAAAAATTTCCGGTTCCAGCCTGGCGAATTCACAGGTAAGGAATCTGTAGCTAGATATTATCTCTTCTAGATAACGCGTCACCGAAGGCAAGTAACTTGTTCTTCACATTTAAAACTTCATACAAACATTTGAAAGTGAAATCCCATAAATTTAAAATGACTTAAACATTTACTGTATCAGGACCGTACATTAAGTTGGTGGCATCTGAGATTGTAAGGATTTATGAAGATTTTTAATATCTTCACCTTGGTATAGTTAACACAGGATTATAGATATTACATATTACATTATTGCATATGATGTAGATACACTTCAAGGGTTGCCAGCAGTGGTTAGCCGCTCCCTACATTATATGCTAATGGCAATCCAACCATTTTAAACATATTATCCTGACACTATGTATTCACAAACTAGAGGCAATCTTTTTATTTCTGTGCATGAAGCCTTGTAATAAAAACAGATCTTCCATATGGTCTCTTTCAACCACAAACGTAATAACTTTAGGAATTTTTTTACAATACATCTTGCTCTGCGATCCTCATTAAAAGCAAAGCACTTCTCACAATTTTATTAAATAAAATAAATATTATCAGCATTGTTTTAGGTGCTATTAGAGGAGGAGACTTTATTAGTCCTAAAAGGGCATCCTATATGCCATGCCATTGCTTATATAGTTGGACAGACCCAGAGCATGATAGCCCCACCATCCCTAGGTCAACCTGTCTGAAAAACTTGAAAGCCTGAGAATTTGAACATCCAACCCATAAAGTGAAACAGATGTTTTGCTATATACACTTTAAATAGCACCCCATCCTTGGTTCTCTCAGTGGATTAAACCTTGCTTTAGCCAATTGAGTGGTAAGGGATATATTCCCCAAAAGTGTCATGCCCAGGTAAGGCTACTCTCCCACTGCGTCTATTTATTTTTTGTTCAGTACCCTGTCCCTGGCATTCGCTTAATTCTTCTTCTGTAGAGCACTATTTTTGTCTTATTTAAGCTTCTCTGCAATATATTATCCTTGGTATAAGCATTTAAGGAGGTCCGATGTCTTTGCAGACTAATGGGTGCGAGTTCATGTAAGATGACGTGTTCATCTTAGTTTTTAAAGTGAGGTACCAGCCACAGTGGGGTGGGAAGAGTGGACCTTTGCTAACAAGGTTGGCATATCAGCCATAAAGTGTGTGTATGTGTGTGTATATATGTGTATATATATATATATATATTGTACATATGTGTATGTATATATGTATATGTATTGAGTTACAGGACCTTGTACAGCCATGACACTTGGCGCTCATACATCGTTGCTATTCCGGTGCCATTATTTGGTTGTTGGGACATACCGATGTTGGCCACACTTACTCTGACACAAGCTCATTGCGTATATGCGCATTCCCCTATGTCACTATGACATTTATTTGAGGGTTGTATACTTCCATATATGTTTTTCTGTTATTGTTTAGTACTTTTTCAACTGCAAGTTGTTTGTATTTTATACAATGTAAATGTGTCATGCTACATTTATTAGCTATTGTACAAGGCTTATATCCCTTCAAGCTATGTAACCTTGGGTTGCTCTAAGATGGCTGCCACATTTGTGGCTCTTTATATGATTTCCGGCATCTGAGTCTATCGTCTATGTTGCCACACTACTATGTAATGCATTCTCACTTTGCAGTCTGTGTGTGAACAAGACAGCCTTGCTGTCGAAACGCGTAACGGCTGGTTATTAAACCTGCACTGCAGCAGCATCTCCTGAGTGTGCGCTTCATCAATTTCTGTTGTGTGGTAATACGTCCGGCTCGTTCCGCCCGCTTCGCTCACCACCCGACTATGGGCCGGGGTCCCTGAAGGAACACTTTGTGGATTGATATGTATATATATCTATATATATATCTATATATATATATATATATATTACCTACTGGCAGTTGCCAGTAGGTAGTTATAGTTAGGACCTAGTGTATATATATTTATATCTCTATATGTGTATATAATATATCTTCAAAAACAATGGAGTGCTAATTCACACTCCTGTTTTAGGCCATTATGGACCAGGAATTCATCCTTGGACCCCAAACCCAGTTACTGGTATGTAACTCAATGAGTATACTTATAAGGCTAGATGGAATTCCCTAGGCCCGGAGTTTCAAAAGTAAATTGACAAAAAAATCTATCCATGCAGCACAATACAATACAACTGCTTCTTCCTATTGACTTCCTTCTCTGTTTTAACTCAACCCTTGGGACAATGTGGTCAGTGTTTAAGCAATTGGATCAAAATCCACTTTGCTCTTTGGGATCAGATTGGCATATCTTTTTTAAAATTGAATTTTACAGAATTGAAATATCAAATGCAGCTGAAACATTCTGGCAATTGGTATTCTTGATAGTATAGAAAGCGAAATCGTTATCGTCATGGTTCGTATGTATCTTTTTCAATCCAGTATTTCACACTTATACCGGTAAATCCCTATTGCATAGACTATCTCGTCTCTTATGGCTATGGAACAGTTCCCTCTTAGTTTACCCATCACCCTCTCTGTAACGCACCCACTTTTCCCAGATTACTTGCGTTTTTAGGGATTCCCCAGGCTTAGCAGATGGGTAGTTCTAGTTCGCGGCAGGTGTCAAGCCCAGACTTCCATTTTAAAATGCTAGGGGCAGATGTGCTCCTCCAATTTGGAGCAGTGTCCAATTTACCCTAGGCCAATCTCAACCTCAGTAACACTTTTTCGTAGCTTGTAAATCCCTCGTCATTTACTGTGTTTCAGAGGGGTCTTTACATGCTTCATTTAAATGGGTGCCCCATAGTTTGTTATAGTGTTCTAGCAACGGTGTCCCAGATGGAGCAAATGACCCTGCTCTACCAGGTTTTGGGCTTGCATCTCCAGCGTCGTGGATCTGGACCACCCTGTAGCCGCCATAAGCCTTCCAGGGCCAGCTAGATGCAACAAGGATATTTAAAATGTATTCAGCTGTTTATAGTGTTTATGGCGTAGAAGGAATATAGTGGATATGGCGGAATCTCTTGGTATCATTAGAGTCAAGGCCCCTTGGTTATTCTCCAGTTGGCCTACATCAGTCTTCTGGGCCAGTCTTAATTTATTAAAGATATCAGGGTGTTAATTATTAGGGATTTATATAATGGCAATAACTTCCCCTTTGCCAGCATCCGGGATATCACCACCTTGGCCTCAAGTTGGCTAAAATCCTTGGTAAGGCATGACTGCATGCATCAACTGAAGGAATTAAAAACATCTGAAACTATTTAGCCCAAATTCCTCAGGTAATTTGTTGGAAGATTTTATTGTATTTGGTCTTGTTATGCTGCAGAGAGTTCAGACACCCACGCAGTCCCAACCCACAAAGCTGTTCAGGTCACCTGGGGGATCCAGCTGCGACCCATAGTGGGATCTCAGTTATACCTTCCTAATGCCATTTTGTTTGTGTTATTGCAACTTTCTAGGTGTTGAGTGTCACCCAGGTGGCTGGAAGAATCTCGCTGGGATGTTTACCTTTGTATAAGTAATGTAGAGGAGAGATATCGGCTTACTCCCACAGTTCTGTTTGATTTGCTGGGTTCATAGCAGGTCCATACATCCAGTCGTTGATAACTTGGAGATGTGCTGCCCGGAAGCAGGATGTCAGGTCAGCTATACCTAGTCCACCGTCATATATGGACAGTTTAATTCAGTAAAGATGGCTTGGAGGATTAAGAAGGGTCATTTTGAAGAATTTGTAGGGTTTTGGAAAGTATCATTTTTATTAATGTGATAATCCAGTCATTGAAACTGGGAGGGTGGACCACTGTTGAATATCTTTGTGTGTCTTATCCTGTTGGCAGCACAACCTGTCCTGTTATTGATTGGCTATTTCTAAGCTTGGCAGTTGCTGGGGTTTTGGTTACTTGAATACCTAGCTACTTGAAGTGTTCTATGTTCATTTGATTGCCGGCCAGATGAGCCCTGTTTGTGTTTGTGATGTTTGTGACTGGATGATTAGAGTGGGAACAATCTGGTTTCACCCGAGTTCACTCCCAATCCGGATAAGTTTCTAAAGTCGTTTAGGGTTTGCACTGCTCTTGGCCCTGTTGAGGCCGGGTTGCTCACGTACAACACAAGATCATCCACTTATAAAGGTACCTTATTCTCCAGGGCTTTGGTCCATTTAAGTCATGTAATTTGTGTATTCTGTCTGTGTGGCTGAGAACATTTTCAGTGGGAGAAAAAACCTAATCACTTAGATCAATGTCTATTACTTTCTGGCTTGTAACAGTGTGCTATATGTCATACAAGACTAACATATAATCGATTTGATGACATTCATGCTCGCCCCGCCCTCCCCCCAATTCCAAGTTGGTGTCCCAGTATATCTCCAGGGTTTCTACCATTGAGGACTGGGTCATTTAATTTGAAGCCCAAGACAAGAAGTAACAACCTTACTTATTGGTGCTTTGATTAAAGATCTGGGGCTAGTCAAAGATCAATGTCTTGTTTAAGTCAAAACAGCTACAATGTACATATGTTGTATTTGTAAAACAAGCATTAAAATCTCCCACTATACACATATTCGGAGGATGAGAAATCTGGACTTGTGGAATAAATTATATTTTCTTAAAACCAGACGAGTAACCAGGCCCAATGAGACATAAACATTAAACCACAGAAGAACAATTTGCCCTTCAACTGAAATTACAACTTTTAATGCAAACAGTACTTTGAAGTTGGTGTTGAGGCGCAGACAATTCCATTTGTCATTAAGTCTTAATAGAATTGCAAGGCCTTAAAAGATCTCATAGCAGGATTACATAATCATGCAATTCCAATTCTTCCACCATCCAAGCTTCTTGCAAACCTCATTGTACATCTTTTGCATCGATCATTTTTGCAGGCCCTGCGACACTCCAACTCGTAACACAAAACATTTTATTTGGGAACATTTATTTTCTGGAGTTCTGAAAGGGTTTGCATGCAGAGCTGCTGCTTCCTAAATTTCCCCTAGTTTGATCATAATTTATTAAGTTCCCAGAAATTTGGGTAACTTGGCGGCTTCCCGCATTCCAGAAACCTGCAAGAGATTTGTAGAACATTTAGTATCATTGATAATTTAATTGCAATTGTTAGACATATTTTGTTAGGTTGAGGACAAGCAGTCATTTGAATATCCGCACAGGCTACCTCGCTTCGAATTGATCGATCAATAATCCTCTGAGCCAGAGCGGAAATGGCATGTGCCATTTATCGACGCATTGGTATAAACTTGTGGGAATACACAACCATCTATGTCAGGTCAAAGTGCATCCTTCTCTCTCATGAATCTAAACTGCCTCAAGACATTAGACTGGAGTAGTCCTAACTCCTGCGTTTTGACCGATGGTGCAAATTTGGTAGCAGATGGTCAAAAGCTGTGATAGATATACCGGTTTCTACGGTGGAAGGGGTCGCTGTACCATGTATATGCAATGCTAATCAGAACACAGGTTGAACCTACAATATGAATATTGACACAACAAAGTAGTCCAAAAAGACTACTACTCTGCTGTTTTTCAGCACTATGAATGTTTGAGCTATAAAATTCAGAAAAAGTGAATAAATATTTAATTAAAACGCCAGCTGTTGGTGTAGAAATATATACCTTCACTGTATTCTCAAAACATCAAGTTTGTGAATTTACAGTAAAATAGTTAATAAACTAGACAACTGGAACAGTGAAGCTATCCACACATCCACAGTCATATCTGTGTACACAGAACAAAATAAAATGTGTGCGTAAACACTGCTTGCAGTAACTCTTTTAGATGGTATCACAGCCTCGGATGAGATAGCTTTGAGTTGTTGTCTTTTATGTGGATGGAAGCGCTTTGAGATCATTGATGCCAACATCCTGAACATTGAACGTTGCTAATGTCACCTCTTGCTAATATCAACTGTACTAAATAAAAAAAATAGAATTCGGCATAAGTTACTTTAAATGTGCTTGAATGATAATTTACTGAACTGAAACTCTTGTCTATCCTGGATACTCAGACCAGCGAAGGTGACGGTGATGACTCAGACTTCCAGATCTTCTGCGTCTCCTGCGGGCATCCCATCAACCCGAAGGTGGCTTTGAGGCACATGGAGCGCTGCTACGCTAAGGTATGTCACCTGTTGCATTAAGTGACTCCATGTGTGTCTTAGGCGGGAAGTCTTGCAAGCATAATCGCAAGAATTATATTGTTGCATGGAAGGTCTCTTTCCCTTGTGTAGCCTTATTATGTTCAGGCTAGAGCACATAGCAGTATTTTATTCTTTATTAATGGATTATTCTTAAACCGCTATATGCCACTGGAGGGTAGCTTTAGAGTGTCCAGGCCAAAAAGGAAAAACTATGGGGAATCAGGGGGGCCGGGGTTAAAATGGTAAACAAGAGAAGGTGATACATACCATCCAGAAGACGACTTCAACTTACACCCCTGCCCTCCCTCGTCTGATTTACCCTTCAGTCCCAGAATAGAAATGTTTTATTCCCGCCTCCCTCCTAGAGAGCATTTTTGTGCAGGTTTGAGTGGCTCCTCAGTAATCTTTTTTTCTCCTTGCCACTGACTAGTTTTCTTTTTCTTTCTCCCTTTCGCTAGTATGAGAGCCAGACGTCCTTTGGATCCATGTACCCAACCCGGATAGAGGGGTAAGAGCCACTACATACTCATAGCTTGAGCTCTCCAAATATTTTTCATTGTTATAACACCAGTTAACCTACTGTGCAAGCCGTTGGATTTTGTAAGCCCTGGGAGTATAGTTGCCCTGATTAGTTTTTCATGACTTTCATTTATCATGACTCTTTATGGGGTTCATAGGCACGGAGGTGGCCTTATTTATGTTGAGAGATTAACCAAGTTATTCAGCGCTCCAGATGATGTTTCTCATTGCGTATGAGGCCTTCAATTTGCAGCACACTGTGCATATATTGTATTTGTGTTTCTTTTTTTTTTGTAGGGCAACTCGATTGTTTTGTGATGTCTACAATCCATTGAGCAAAACTTATTGTAAGCGTCTACAGGTTCTCTGCCCAGAACACTCACGAGACCCAAAGGTAGGTTATCATATTTCTACTTTTAATGCAAGGTATCGTAATTCCTAAATTATTTCTGTACTGCTTATTTATTATTCTTTATCTTATGCTGTTCTAAAAATAGTTTCAGGTCAAAATGTCAGGACATTTTGTTTCTTGTGTTTTTATTTGTTCTCAGAGATTTGATATAGCATAGTCTACACCCTTTACTTTGTACCAGAGCACTTTATAGCAAGAAAGGAGATGGTGCCTGAAAGTGACACAGTATTAGACATTAGTATTGAGTACCATAGTATATTTCCATGCGGGTGTCCATCGGATTCAGACCACAAGCTAGATTAGATTGTGCAAGAGTCCGCATTAGCTCGCCTAATCTAGGCAGCCTTCTTTGCAGGTGATAGAGGGAAAGTAGCCGGAGTTCTTGTAAGCAAATTCGTCCCATCACGGTGTTCCTTAAATTTCTCCTTGACACTTTCAGGCAGAGGGGAGGATACGTCTGGTGTCCTGATTATCCAGAAGACACAGGATGCTGTGATCATGGGGATCTCTCTGACTCCTTTCTCCCAAATTTGGGACATTTGACAAATAATGAAGACAGGTTGTCCCGGGGGTGGGAGGGTCAAAAATATATTCTGTATCAAGAAAAATGAGCACAGGCTCTGGGCCTGATTTAGAGTTTGGCGGACAGGTACTCTGGCACCATTGTGAAGGATATTCCGTCCGCCTTATTATAAGCTCCAGAGGTCATAATATACCTGAAATAAGGCAGACAAAATATCCATCGTGATTATGACGCAGTATCCCACCCACCATAAGTGCCTAACATTATTCAGGAAAACAATTAAAAGGGAAGAAATTTGGCAGAGCCCAGTGTCCAGTGATCCTCACTCAGCAGTGCGGAAAGATAAACCAGCGACGGAGCTTTATAGGATAACTAGGTCAGCTAGCAGCTTTAACCTTCAAATTAGCTACGCTATGCAGACATTATTCTTTCATTTTTCATATGATTTTTATAAACTTAGTTTTTGCTTTAATTTATGATAGGGTTTGTTATATTTTAAAATAGGGTCCAAATGAAAGCAAGAAGGCCTTTTAGGGTCATAGGCCTAGGTTTAGTGGGACTTAAAGGTTGCTACCAAAAGATTTTTATTATAAAAGAAACTTATTCTAGGGCTCTTTTGCCAGAGCTGGCTTCTCCTTAGAGCTAAGCTTTAACCAGTTTTGTAGCTATCATTTGGGTTATGAGATGTGAGACTGATAGGAATTGAAGGAACTTGATTTTGAGGTGGAAAGGGAGAAAGTTTAGCGTGTATCAGTATCAAAGAACAGGGCATTCCGTTCCGAGCATGCCACTATGTAGAAAGACTGGGATATTATTTTTGCTTTCTTGATTATTGGAATTTATTTTTAGAGTGCTCGTGCAATACTAATTCATGCTGGAGGGAAAAGCACAGCTACTAAAACCTAAAGTAAACAAAATCACAAACTCTGGTCCATAACCAGCCATGACTAGGTTATAGGCTTATTGATTATACAGCAAAAGGTTTTCAGAGCTTTACAGAACCTTGTATTCTTCAGTATTGGATCTTTTATTGATTCACATACGTGAATCATTCCCCGTTGTCAAGGTGGGAGTTCCAAAGTACAATTGAAAAAGCAGTACAGTTTATATACATAGCTCTGAAGGGCTAGAAAAAGTTCACCACAGTAACTTATCAACATCAATTCAAATTAACCAAACTCCAGCCAGTCAGGCGACAGCCTCAATAGGACATGGTCCAGGTACCAAGAGCCTTGGTTCTTGACTTACAAAGCATGTTACAAAATTATTACAAGAGGTTTCAGAACGCTCAAAGGCTATATCGTCACCACAACTAATACAGGCTTCACAATCTCTTCGCGTACAACCCCGTATACGAGCAAACCATGTAATTTTCCAGTGGTGTATACACCGAAAAGGACACCAGCATCAAACATCACAGTTCCACCTTACAGATGGTGGAATATTTTCCGAAGAGGAAGGTGAAGTACCAGACGACCAAAGTGCATCCAATGAATGGGACAACTACCTGCTTCCAACACCATCTCCACCTGATCCTCATCAGGTGGATTCTCCTTCTGACGATATTGGGAGATATCAAAGGCTTATGGAAAGAGCAGCAAAAAGGTTTGACCTTCCAATGCCAGTTGAGCAACTGTATTGTTTTCTGTATGACTTTAATAAGCCTGCTAGGAAATCGATTAGGGCTATCCCTGTTGTGGATTTTATCTGGGAGGAATGCAACTACAATTGGAAATATCAACCATGCTCGGCAAAGGGTACCCCTCAACCAGAAAGGTATGGGTTTCTATTTCCAATTGTTTTTAATCAAGAAATAGACCGGACGGAGGCTGAACAAATACCTCCAAAAACAATTGGTTCCCATGATCACTCTTAAAACAAGCATTGGCATAGCCAATAGGTCTCGCTTTTGGGATCTTATAAGTATTTATTTATGCAGCACAATATCCTTGGTGCAACAACATCAACCGTTGCATGGCTAAACACTTATAAGGTCCCCAAGGCGAGACCTATTGGCTATGCCAATGCTTGTTAGGCCTAACTATTGTGGCGTGGGTGGGTAGTATCTTTGTAGGGAACAGATCTTAATACGACTAGTGCCACACAACAGCAGCTTTAATGGGAAGGGATGCAGTGGATGCGTTGACCGGGATTGGTGATCAGGTCCCCGCCACCTTTGAACCACTAAATCCTATGAGGTTCTGCCATGGGGGCTCACCTTGACCTGCCCTCTTGCTCTTTCAGGCCCTTTCTAGTACCTTCTAAGGAGGCAATTGCCCCCTCCCCTCCCTGGGTACGGGCCCCACCCACAACAGGGTATTAACCAAACACACCCTCAGTGGCCCACCTTCAACCCTCTGTCTTTAAAACACACACACAAACACAATTAACTTTTATTCAGCTTGGCAATACCATTTGCTTTTGCTATAATTTGATCGTGTACTGCATCTTGCAGGTGATAATGTTGGTCAGAAATACAAATTTGTGGGACGATGAGGGGTCGTGGAGTGATTTTTTTTTTTTTTTCGGTCTCAGTATTCTATTGTGATAGTAGACTCTGCTGGAGTTAAAGTGTTGTGAGGGGGGAGGATGCTTGCGCATGCGCATTGAGGGTGGTCTGCGGTCTGGAGGCTACGTTACGGATATGGGGGGTTTAAGAAAACAATGGGTGAGATTAAGTCCGTGTATGGTGAGGAGTGAGTACATTAGTGAGGTAAATAAGCGGCGCGTTCGAGAGGTGGAAGGATTCCAGGTGCTGTGAAGTGCATTAAAGACAGATTGCTCGGAGAGCTTTTGTGAGGCCTACTAGTTTGGTGCAGCCTTCCCCCTAATTGTCCTGCGTGACCGAGCAGGAAGGAAGTCCCTTTGAACCGCTTCCTGTTGTTCTCCGACCCTGGACCACACTCCTCCGCCCACCATAAAACCATTAGAAGTTGGTGCCTGTCTTGTCTGCCTGCATCCCTTGCAGCCCCAGAGCGTGCATGCTCCCGGAAGCGCGGGGGGGAAAGGGGGGCACGGGATCCTTTTGAAGGAGAGAAGAGGTGTGCGGGGTGGAGGAGGACTCCAGCAGTTGGCTCTCAGGGGCACAAGGCCATTTCCGAGAGGGTCCTGTGCATGACAAAAGAGGAGGCGACTGCTTGAGGGGGGCTTTGATCTGCTGCCTTCCTTCCGCCTGTCCTATGCCTCGGAGGGGGGGCAGCATTGCACCTGCCTACCTGTTCTCAGAAGAGAGAGCTGAGGCCCTCGGAGCGGGCCTGTGCGGGAGGTAAAGGATCCCGCTGAACTTGCATATCCTCGCGTTTGCCTCAATAAAATCCCCATGCCATCAATATATAGTCAATATATGAAACAAGAGAGGAGCGGGGGCGAGCGAGCGCAGCAGCCTGCAGAGCTGACCAGACGCTCGTGCGTCGTGGCCTTTTGCCTGCGATTACGCGCACGGCAGGCATGTGTTTCCAATTATTGCGCCTTCGTCTGGGCACGATAATGGGAAACGGATGTCGGCCCTGCGCGCGTAACCGCAGGAAAAAGGCCATGACGCACGAGCGTCTGGTCAGCTTTCTGAAGCCCCTTACTATAAGTCTCGCAAGCAGCGCATGCGCTGCTCTAGGCTCGACCTAAATATCCTCCAACTTCTAAATCATGGAGATGATATGACCGTACTAGATCTCCAGGATGCCTATTTTCACATCCCAAGTCACTCAAAGCATCACATTTTTGAGGTTCAGAGAAGACTGTGTTCATTATCAGTTCAAAGTCCTCCCCTTTAGACTCAAATTGCCCCCACCGCATCTTCTTCACAAAATGTCTGGTTCCAGTGGCAGCTCATTTGAGACAGGACAGCAGTCACTTATTCTCATACCTCGATGATTGGTTGATAAAGGCATCTACCTGTTGAGAGGCAAACAATGGTACAAGGGCCTGTCTGGCACTATTCAACCAACTGGGTCTAATCCTCAACCAGCAAAAATCGTCTCTTCATCCATCATGAACTAAAACATTTTGGGAGCCATTTTAGACACCTTGCGGGACAAAGCATATCTAACCGAGGACAGATGAGCCAGTTTCAGGTTTTTAGCGGCGAAGTTACTGAAAAGAATGTCCGTTTCAGTGTGCCTCTTCACATCCCTTCTAGGGATGGTGCCGTTTTACATTCCTCTGATCCTGTTTTGCCGTCTTCAAATGGGAACTCTACAGGAAGAGTTTGACAAACAATGGCTGCAAACTCAAGGCTCCTTTGAGGACATCATCCAGATCACTCAGAGCATGAATTAGTCCCTTCCCTGGTGGACTCAAGGCTAGAATCTTTCCATAGGATTAAGTTTCCTACCTCAAGTGGCTGATTTTGTTGTCACAATAGATGCATCACTTGAGGGGTAGGGTGCTCACCTTCAGGATTGAAAACTCAGGGGAAAGTGGGCTCCGCAACACAAAAGTCTTCGCATAAATGTATTGGAACTCAAAACAGTGGCACTGAGTCTGCGTTCTTTACTTCCAAGAATAAAAGAATCGTCAGTGTCGATACACACGGATTATACCTCTACCATGCATTACATCAACAGGATGGTAAAAGATCTCAAGCACTGTCTCACTAGGATCAGAAGATTTGGAAGTGGGCGCTGAAACATCAAGTGAAGTTAAGAGCAGAGCATATTCCAGGAATATCAAATGTTATAGTGGATACATTAAGCAGAACCAAAAACAGCTGCCACAAATAGGAGCGAAACCAACATACTGTAGACAATATCGTCGATCTTTGGAGCAGACCACATCTAGACCAGTTTGCGACTCCTCAGAATCGAAAAAAAAGGTTGTACTCAAGTTGGAAACCAGAACTGGGCCTTGGGGGAATGCATTTTCAATAAAATGGTCAGGGATCTTTGCTTATGTTTTTCCCTGATCCCGTTAATCCCGAAGCTTCTCAGCAAGATGAAGCGAGAGCCTTGCAGGATAATTCTAACAGTCCAGCAATGGCCTTGACAGTATTTGTTCCGTGGGGTAATCATGCTATCGGAGAGCAGCACATTTGCCTAAAACCCTTTCCGGCTTTAACAACAAACCACAACCAAATACTTTATCCAGATTCCGGCATCCTTACACTTATCAGCCTGGCCCCTAAATACATTAAGTTTGCGAGTCTGAATATCCCACAGGAATATAAGGAAATTCTTGCTAAGTTCAGAGCTTATTCCACCAACAAAACTTAACAACTTAAATGGAAACGCTTCTGTTTATGGTGCGAAAAGTCACAACTGCATTCTATTTCAGCTCTGCCAGAACGTATTCTGCCTTATCTGCTACACTTATGCAAAACGGATCTGGCTCATACTTTGATTAAAGTACACTTAGCAGCTATATCAAGTTTTAAAAGATCATCTGGTCCGACATCGCTGTTGTCCCTCCAATAAAACATCCTCCTTAATCTCGGCAACTTAATTTAGTCCTTCCACAGTTAATGGATGCTCCATTTGAACCTATTTAGAAAGAGGAGGTGAAATTTCGGTCATGGAAAATAAAATGGTGCCCTTATTAGCTTTGACGTCTGCAAGGACAGTTCAGAGGAGATGCAGTAATATTATGAACCAACCCCTGATTCATTTCAAAGGTTCCAACAGACTTGTTAACAAACCTATCGTGATAAAGACATAGTTTCCAAATCCACAGGATGTGGCAGAAAGGACATTGCACACATTAGATGTTAAAAGATGCCTAAAATTCTATTTACATCGTACACAACAATTCAGTAAATCTGAACTCGAAAAGGGTTTCCGCTTTCCAAACAGAGAATTGACGATGGATTCCTTCAGCTATCAGTTTTTTCATCGTGCAGCTTGAAAACCTCTGCTGGCAAAGGTACGAGAGCACTTTACAGGAAGCGTCTCTACGTCAACTCCTCTTTTCGCTGGAGTGTATCTTCAAGACATCTGTAGAGCAGTTACTTGTTAGAGCAGACACCTGTTTACGCAGTACTACTGTCTGGACTCAAAAATGCAGAGAGATGCAGCAGGTGGGACAAGCAGTATTGCGTCAATTCCAATAAGGTGAGCCTTTGTTTATTCTATTATCTCACCATCCGCTATTTGTCTTCAAGATCATTATTGAGCATTGTTTTAACTGCTAGCTATTCTGATTCAAGCACGTGAATCTATGAAAGATTCAATACTGGCGAAGAAAACAAGTTACTTACCTGAAACTGTGGTTCTCCAGTATTGGCATCTTTCATAGATTCACATGCGACCCACCCTCCTCCCGTGAGAGGCTAATCTTATCCTTATGAGATTTTATTTTCTCACTAGTGCTTGAAAATCTAAGGGAGTGAAGCCTCTGTGGGATGTTTTCTAGACTGCTATATGCAGAGGTTTGGTTCTTTTATAATGATGAGGATAAGTTATTGTAGTGATTGTTTTCTAGCCCTTCTGGGCTATGTATAACCTGTACTGCTTTTTCAGTTGTACTCTGGGACTCCCACCTCGACGATGGGGGAATGATTCAAGCTTGTGAATCTAAGAAATAATTCAATACTGGAGAACCACAGTTACAGGTAAGTAACTTATTTTCTTTCTGAGCAAAGGGCCAGGGAGAGGGCATTCCATATCTTAGATGTAGCCAGTGAAAACACTCTTTTTCCAAATGCAACTGCTTTCATTATGAGTTCTTGTAGGAGAGCCAGGCCTGCTGCTGAACGCAGTGAATGTCCTAGTTTGTGCCATTAAAGCTTCCCTGGTAATCGCCATGGCTTTAAGAAGTATTAAAGTATTTTGTTATGCACCAGCATCCTGTGCAGCCATTGAAGAATAGAACTGGCATGATCCCTTTTGGGGAGTCCTTTAAGAAGATTGCTACATCTTTCTGTACCGATTGTATTGGGCTCAGTATGTTGATCTTTGCCACCAAGTAGATGGAATTCCCATACTCTGACCCGAAATACATGAGGGTATTAACAACTGGTATATGAAATAGTATAAAAGGCAGAACTCTTTTAGTGTTTTGATTTTCAGGAATCAGTAAAGACCTTTGCAACCTGAGCTTAAAGTGAAAGTTTGGCATCCATTATGACACACTAGCCTACACAAAGTAATTGCTGTATCAGGCGCTGCACACATCACATCTGCCAGATTGACGAATTCCAACAAAAAAGTCACTCTTAATCATCAGAAGTTCTCTTTAAGATGGATTCAACTTATTTAAATTGGCAGGCAATCACTAGTGAATAAAGGACAGACAGTCTGTAATGATTAGGCGTTATCTATGATCGCCTTGAGGAAGGTGATTGGCCTAATAAGATCAGATGCTTGTCATGGTTGTACATGTAGAACTGGACCCCTGGATGATGGAGGGCAATCATCAAGGGCTGCCTGATCAATTAAATAGAAACTGTGATGAACTGTGAGAAAAGTAGAGCTTTTTGGGCCCCGCAAGTGATGGTTTGCTGCAGGTGTAGCTTTACACACTTCTGCCTCTAGTGTTGGGATCATAATGTTACAACTTGCTTTTCTTCACAGTAGTGCTTTCGGTTTCGAGGTGACTCGAGATACCTCCCCTGAAGCTAAAATACTAGGACATAGGCTTAACAGTAAATTGTTTTTTCCACCATTGAGTTTGGGCTTGTTTTTAAGTGCTCTGTTCCGCTATACGCCAAAGTCTACATTTCAGTGCTGGAGAACTGGGACTCGGTAGTGTTCATCTAGCTGCAGTCCGCCACTTCGGAATCCATTCATCGGAGAAACCCCGGTCCAGGCTGTAAGACACGGATACATTTGGGGGAAGGGTATGGAGACCACCTTTTTTAGTTCTTCCTTTCATGCAATTGCGATTCCTGTGGTTGGGCCAGCAAAAGGTCGGCTTGTAACGCCTTTCAGTCAAAGAAACTATTTGGTGATTCGATCAGAGATGGGCACATTACTGTATGTTGCAGCACCGAGATTCTACCAAGTCACTGTCTGCCACGGTAGTTGAAAAAGTAGAATCAGCCCAATCTGACTAAGGTGATCCATTCTGTAGCCCAGAAGTCATACAGGGGCCAAGTCCCCAGTCTGTCTTGTCTGATGATTCTGATTCTGGAGAATGTCAGGGGCCCTCCATGAAACCTACACCCAGCACTAGAATAACACCTTTGGTTTCTAGCATCAACTCAAAGAACCTAGTCCATTTGACGTGGTCTCGGGCACAAACTGCAAATTTGCACATCAGGGATCCTCCCTCCATGGGTTGACCTTAAACCAAGCCCTGGCTCGACACCAATGAACAGCCACAAGAGCACTGTGCCTTGAAAGAGGAACTGCTCTCAAAAAAGCAACGAAAAAGAATAAGTTTCAGTGAGGAAGAAAGATGCACATGTGAACCAGATAAAGCAAAGCACTCCGAGATTGGGACGAGGAAAAAAGAACAAATACACTATAAAATCAACCATGTGAGGTAGAATCTACTGATTGCTTAACACCATGGATAGAAGCATCTTACCTACTGCCAATGGATGAAATAAAAATGGCTGGCAACTGGTGATTTAAGACATATCAGGTAAATAGCTCTTTAAAACAACAACACCCAATTTTCTGTAAATAATCCAAAAATACAAAATTCCTGATTTTAGGAGGTTTGTGTGGTCTCAGGATTCAAACACCCTTTCCACAGCAGCTGAGTCTGTCAACAGTCTCAGTTCCTCTTTGACCCCTCCTTATCTCTGGGCCCCATGAAACTGAAGTCTCCCTGTTCAGCTCCTCTATCACAATCGTAGTGCCACATAACAAGTCAGGGTGTGATTTATTTTTCCTAGACCACAGAATTCTAACACAGGTTATCAGCATACACAGCCTCTCCCCTATGATTCATGTTTTCAGCCTCACACTCATGCACTATCTGCGACCAGGCTAATAGTGTAATCTTAAATGCAAATCCTGAAAATATGATTATTCTTATCCGGCCTCTAATGCCTTTCAGTTAGCTCAGTCATTCAGAGAAGAGACAGGACACCATTTTGAAGTACCTGCATGCTCAAAAAATAAAATTAATATATTTGCAATGGGAATTGAGTGACCGAGGAAAAAAAAGGCCCAATCGCACAATTCATATGGCCTGTAAGCCAAGTCAAGTGTTTAATAAGCAAAAATCCAAGGGTATACTGGTGCCATTACAACTGGCCAACTCAAACGTACCATATCCTAGAATAAAGGGATTTTAGCCTTTTCTAAAAGTGGTCAAAGTAACAATCTGTCTGGGAGAGGCTAAGTTTTGTGCTGCAATACAGCTAAATTCCCAACTACATCGAAGGAAGAGTGGGCCTCGCACAGATAAAAACACACACCACTGGCCAATACCTTATACCTAATTGGCAAGTGTGAAAGATCTAAGTGTCTCTCTGTAGTTGGAAGGGGGCAGTTACTCTCACTCTAAGGATACTGGATGGGTCAAGGATGGTATTTGCCCACCAAACATGCAAGCAGGAAAGTTTGTCTGTGGCTTCAAGACTATGGTCTTTGTCTTTTCTCCATGCGTGTTGTCTAATATGATCATGGTGTTTCTTCTGGCCAAGAGAGCCTTCAAAATGTGTCTGTTCGCATCCTCGTAGGGAATATGCTGTTGATTTCTTGCAGGACTGAATTCTGTGAAATTGGACTCTTTTTCCTTTGACCTCCATCATATTATTATGCTACGAGCATGAGGCTACATATTGTCGAAGGTAGTGTTATGATTGGGAGCTCAAACTCGACCAGCCCACTTTCAAAGGATTTTTGAAACCACCTCTGGTGTTAAACATGTACAATTCTAGTAAGACCCTTCATGTAGAGATTTTGTAATGTAAAACAAAATCTGAGCTTTCATCCTTATAGTTGTTTTGTGATGATACCAACTTGGTGGCATTTATATTGCGTAGGCAAGAATAATCCTAAAATGCCACTTTACATTGAACAGTTATAGGCTGAGAGAGGGTACAGGTAGATGTGTTGAGCAAGGCATTGAGAGGACATGCAGGCACTGACCAGACCAGTCTTAAACTATTCCACTGCCACACAATACCTAATTTTCCTCCATTCTCCTCCCTCTTAGATCATATCGGATGAAGTGTGCGGCTGTCCCCTGGTCAAAGACGTCTTTGAACTTACTGGTGAATTCTGTCGAGTGCCCAAGAGAAAGTGCAATCGTCATTACTGCTGGGAGAAACTGCGCCGTGCAGAAGTGGACTTGGAGCGTGTTCGTGTGGTACGTAGCAGCCTTCACCTTTAACTTGCACAATGTTTTTGGATGAACGGTGAGAGAGAAGAGGGATTGTAACCTTGATATCTCTGGAGGGGAACCACTTCCGAAATGGCCTTCTAGAATTTCACAGGGAGTACTAAAACATAATATTATTCAGTGTAACCATGATTGTGGTTTGAGGTCAGGCTCCCTGAAAGTTTTATCTACCATTATAAAAACAAGTACTCTTGGTTTGTCATAGTTTGCTGTCTCAAAGTAGAATAATCTTTAGACACTGTATCAACACAGTTGCATTACAATTCACTATACTCTCTGAGCTCCGCTCTCAGCAACTCCCTTCGAGATTTAATAAACTTTACACATTTCTAGACTACCCCACCCCTTGCATGGAGTAACTCCTGTCTTCTGCTTCTTTGCCTTTAAAGTGGTACAAGCTGGACGAGCTGTTTGAACAGGAGCGCAATGTCCGCATGGCCATGACGAACCGGGCCGGGTTGTTGGCGCTGATGCTGCACCAGACTATACAGCACGACCCTCTAACTACAGATCTGAGGAGCAATATTGAGCGCTGAAATTCTAAAAAGGTGATTGTAGGAGTGTTGTTAAAGGCTTACTGAAATTCTTGAAAGTTACTCTTTTTTTTTTTTTGCTTAATATGCTGAAAACTGCATTGTCAAGAAGTGCATAATTAAGATAGTAATTTGATGTACTGAAACGTGGGGCTTTGAAATTACTTAAATATGAACAGGATGGTCATTATCTTTCAGTGAATTTCCCATTCATTTTAAAATGGCAAAAAACTGTTTCTAAAAAGGCCATCATACCAGCCAGTACTACATTTTAACTTCCCTTACAAAATGTAGGATGAAAATCAGAATCAACAAAGACTGATCTTTGTGTGAACCCAAACGTATAATGAAATTACACAGAGCCAGGTAGTTTGATCAGAGACTGATTTTCATCTGTTTCTGGGGAGATAAATAGATCCAAAGCTGTAATCGAGGTTTAGCAACATAATAACTAAATATGTATTGGACACAAAATAAATGTAAGGATGTTTATTAAGATTAGTAGTATTTAGTGTGCATTACTTTAAAATCTTTTACCCGTTACGAGCTAAGACTCTCACCCCACCCCAAGGCTGAGTCTTATATATTTGAGGCAGTTTGTGTTTTAGCCCTTATATCTTTTTCACGCAAAATATATCCTGTTAAAATTTTTGTGGTTTTACCCCCCCACGTGTTGGGAAATCTAAAGGTCTCCTGGTGATTCCCCAGGAGAGAATTGAGAAGAGCCAAAATGTAGTAGGAGTTTGGGCTTTTTGGAAATATTAGGGAAAATGTGCTTTGCAAGAAAGTGCGCTTTTTCCAAAAATGGCTTCAACAAAAGGTTTGCTGTGCTTTTATTGCCCTCTTACCATCATTCAGGAACAGACAGAGTTGAAAAACAATGTTATCCCAGTTTTTGCAATTTTTAAAGTGGTAGTGAATACATCCTATTTTGATGTTAGTACCTACTTGCGGTATGTGAGCGAAAGAGTTCTGAAACTCATGGATGAACCTGGAAAGTTGTAAATTGCTGAAAAGTAGACAACATTCTGAATTCAGCATGGGATCATTGGTGTAGATCGCTCATAGTTTTACCAAAGAAACTAATTGTTGAAATCATAACTAATAAAAGTAAGTAAGGAAAGAAAGAAATAGGAGAAAATGTTTCATCAATATTTTTTTGCCCTGATGTGCTGTTCTATAAAAAAGATATTCTGTTATGTCTGTCGGACTCTTTCGGTCACAGGAATATGAAGTGTTTGATGGTTCAAAATCTCACAATACCCAGAGCCATCAACAGACCTGCGGCTTATACTGATTTTTCATTGTGTACCAACTGTGTATTAGTTTGTAAGGTAAAATCTTATGAATGAAAAATGGGCATGAAAGAAGACATTTTGTTTTAAATGAGTACAAGAATCTCTGTTTAGGAATAGTAGTTATCTGTACAACACTGAATTTGGAGTTAGCCATCATATATGATTTAGATGGCGTTTATTGTATTCTATCTTGCACACTGACTTACAGTTGGGAGTCAAAAATAAAGAGAAATTCAATTAACAGTAACAAATGTTCTACTATTCAGTTATCACACACGTCACTGAATCAAAACAGTATTTGTGCAGGTGGGCCTATCACCTCTGACAGAAAAGGCACCGAAATGCCGCATTGAAAAATAATTTTCATAGAAATTTCAATTTTCCTGGAAATGCGGGTGTCTACGTTATTTGGGCCCAGAGTCGGTGGCACCAGAGAAACCTAAATAACGCCAGACATTTCTAAAAGCTATATACACCTGTTGGAATCCACGGTGGTGTGGCTTGCATAGTTCGCAATACATTTTGTACCAAAAAAGCCCTGCAAATTTCAAACTTTGGCTAAAATCACTGAATTGTCTCAGCTTTCTGTATGGGAAAGTTCCAGGATCTGTAGGGATCAACAAAAGTCCAACTAGCTAGTGTTTCCACACTTCTGATAAAAAATAGTATCCCACTTACACTGCAATATATGGGCTGGCTGAGTAGGAGGGTGGTAACCCCAAAACCCCTCCCTCCATTCTGCCTATCCCTAGGGCCAGAAATAGTCTTGTGTCCAGGGGGTGAGAGTCTATGCCAAAGACACTCCAGTGTCCCGTCCCATTCTTTAAAAAAAAAAAAAAAATGAAATTCCCAGGTGTCTTTTGGCCTTTCTGCCTGGTCCCCATCCATTCAGGGGAGGTCATATTGGGGGGGAATTCTACAGTATGACCACCAGGGCGGCAGAAATATCCTTGGGGGTTTTAGGAGTGGGGGAGGGGGTACATTCTGATGCCCGCATAGGTAGGCCTCACCACATTTTATTTTTATCTTCCCCTTGTATCTAGTTGGCTTTCTAACCCCATCTCCTGCCTCCCCAACCCCGGAAAGGTGAATTAAGGGTAAATCCGCCAATCTGCCCTGATGGAGGGGGAGAAAGACTGCTGGGGATTTAGTGCTCATGATGTTGCCAGTTGCCAAGACTGGACAGCCCCGCCCCTTTCTTTTTGTTAGAAAAAGAGTGCCTAATGGGTAATCCCGCCCCCAACCCCCCAAACCTACACCCCCAGACCTGCAGGAAGGGGCTGAAATACTGTTGGAGACCTTTGTTGGTGGGGGAGCAATTCCTCAGGTGTCTGTTATTTGTCAAATATAGTATTTAGCAGAGTGAAGAAAGTACTTTTCCTTTTTAAAGTAACAGCACGGGCTAGATTGATAGCATTTTTGAGTGCTATTAACATCTCTGCTGAGTAACTAGTTTCTAGCCCACACCACCTTGGGTATGCTTTACCTCGTTATAGTTACAGGGTAGGTGCTAAAGAGATGTACCTGCTACTTTTAGGTTCTATATTAAGGTGACCGTAGGACACCAAAATTAACAAGCATTGGCATAGCCAATAGGTCTCGCCTTTGGGACCTTATAAGTATTTAAATATGCAGCACAATATCCTTGGTGCAACATCAACTGTTGCATAGCTAAACACTTATAAGGTCTCAAAGGCGAGACCTATTGGCTATGCCAATGTTTGTTCTGGTCTGTGGTGAATGTGTAATCTTGCACGCCTGGCATTTGAAGATAGTTGAACTTGATCACCTGGGAGGAGCTCAACTGAGGCGCTCACGTGTGGTAACATTTAAAAATACTCGCATTGTAGTGAATTTGATGTGTCTTCAGTATTATTGGGTGGTGACACAAACTGCAAAGACGGAAATAATTACCCTGTGTGTTTTACCATTGTTTACAAGAACCAGCATTTATAATTTGCAAAACAGACAACTTCGTACCCAGCACTGATGTGTAAAACAATAATCGATATAACATTAACCGTGCTATAAACTTGCCCTTTTCCACATAAAGGTGTGGCTTAATATAGCACAGATATCTCCAGCTAATTTTAATTGTATGTACCTATTAAATGGAAACGGATGGAGTAATGCACACATGATATGTGAAGAAAAAAGAATAAATATTTCAGCAATTGTGCACATCTGATTAACAGACTCGTATACGCGTTTTTTTCTGCTACAGTGTGAAAAAAATGAGTGGTTCTTATTTTCAGCTTCTTTTATTTGACAAAAAAAATATTCTGGTTTTGCATCTCGGGACAGCATGGCGGACATCGATATGTATCCGTTTGGGAGCAAATATATGCGCGGCCGCTAACGGTGTTACCCGCCAACGTAACGCGCAATTAGAGAAGCGCTAATAAATTCGCATTCTGTATTCATGTATGCCGGAATATGCACGAACTTTGACCCGGGAAGGATTGCAGGAATTAACAACAAAATCAGTTACTTTTTGATGGTCAGTTTGAAATTGCGTCTAATAACGCAGGTTCGAATAATGAACTCTGAGACTCAAAATTAAGTTTGTATGTATTATATAAAAGTAGCTCCAGGGAGCATCGCTTCTTTTTACAAACGCTGCAATGTTGAGTTTAGTAACTAATGAATGTACTGCAAGCGTCCTTAATATTTATGGGCTGAGCAGGGTCGACGCAATCGATAATATATCGAATTTGCTGATTTTTTAATGTTTTTTTTAAACATTTATTTGCGCCATAAAATATCACGCCCGAAAACAACATAATTGCACGTCATCCTGAAAGAGAGATAGGTATTGCTACGTATGGTGTTATCAAATCAAAATAAAACGTGACTTTAACCCGTTCGGATGGGATTACATGCTAACACTTCCTGTCCTTGATGCATTGAGCAGTGTTTAGAAAACATACTGATCTGTAAGTATGTTACTGAAGTAGTTAAATCAATAAAAAAACAGGTACAAAATGTTCCTGCTTATTTTGACTTCCTTTACAACGCACAATTATTCGAACGAAAAAAACATATGTTTTGTGAATTCCGCTAAAGGTGAAAGGTAGAGGAGAGGTCACACAACAGAAAGAGTACAGTGAGCACATATTTTCCCTTGCTGCAGAAATCCCCGGGCCGCGTGTTGACAGAAGCATGCTGCAGAGTGTGAGAAACGTGCGCGCCTCGGCCCTGGGACGGCAGCTCTCAGCCCAGGACTGGGCGCGAGCCGCGGGGGTCACCAGCGTCACTCGGCGTGAACCCGAGATTAGACGGGGGCTTCGCTGCCGAGCAGTTTGTTGTTAGCTGCATTTTCAACAGCCCTTTCAGACTGAGTAAATATTGATCGCTTTCAATCTGATTGCCCCGAGGAGAACAGCCGAACACCTCAATGGGCCGAAAGAGTGAAGTTTGAAGGTGAGCAGACACAGTAAGCACTCGGGGAGCACAGGAGACAAAAGTGTAGCAAAAAAGTTGGAGCCTGTCTATGAAAGCACAACTTTTTAAAGGAGGCAGCCGGTGAAAAGCATAACTACTCAATATCTAAGTAGCCAGTCCTGCATTGTCACTAAAATAAAATTCCAGAATTCACTTCTGCCTCATGAAGCCTGTTTCACACGTGAAGCCTCCTGTAGCACGATTTAGTGAATGAACATTTAAGTGTGACCTCTGGAGAAAATAATCCACCATGCCTGATTTTGGATTATTGCCCAAGGACCCCAGTTCAGAATGTGTCTTTCTGTGGCTATTTCTGTGGCGTTACAGCTGCAAGGTGTGAGTGCCTAATTGGTGGCAGCGGAGCTGTAATTAGATAATGCGCACTGAACTGCCGCGGGCGGTTTCAGCTGAGGAGAGTGGGATTGAAAACATGATTGAAATTAAACCGATTCTATGGTGTTTTAGCCGACTGGGAAATAGAAAGGGTTCATGGGCATGTCGATCCGCACCCATTGTTAAAGGCTTGGGCAATGTTTTGTGTAAACAGCTGCTTTCTTGTAGGAACGTACCAGTTAAAGGTTGCAGAATGTGCGGTTGAGAATGTTGCTAATGATGAAGTCCGGGGTGCCGGGCTGCTTTAAAAACAAGCATTGGCATAGCCAATAGGTCTCGCCTTTGGGACCGTATAAGTGTTTAGCCATGCAACACTTGATGTTGTTGCACCAAGGATATTGTGCTGCATAACTAAATACTTATAAGGTCCCAAAGGCGAGACCTATTGGCTATGCGAATGCTTGTTTAAAGGAGGCCTCGAAACGGGTCTCTATCGGGCTCTGTTTTGTGCCCTGGCACAAGCGGTCCGTTTTTTCCCGGCCTGCAGTGACAGCAGGGCAGGCACATGGATGTGCGCGTGCTCACACTGCTCACTTCTCACTAGTGGAGAAGTTACGGCATGACCTCATGCCAGGTGAGCGTTGTAGGGGAAGGGAAATCCTTTAAAGAAAGTCATTTTCTCTCTGGATTTCCCTTCTCTTTTTGAAACCCAGTAGCAGCAACATTGTGGTGGTGTCACCAGGGCTTTAAGTGGAAGCTTTTTCAATATTATATACAAGCAATAGTTGCTGCTTATTTATCTTATGCAACTAACAACCATTGACAAAGCCAATAGTCCTGACTTGTAGGAATGATGTTAATTGTTGTATCGTATATCTGGATCCAATGACAGAAACAGCAAAATACAAGTCGGGCGGCACACTATGCTAAGCACAGACTTTTAGCTTACGTGTTTTAAGCCACGCCCTTAATTACATTGGTCACGCCCCTTTGCGAGACCCCGCCCCCGTTTTTCATCCCACTTAAAGCCCTGCAGACACCTCATCAGAATAAGGTGATTCGCGAGTGGCACTTGGCTGGGACTGGCCTAATTTATGTAATGCTTTAACGAATGTGCATTTCCCCTTTTGTCGTGCCTTTTCAGCCTCCTAACTGTCTCACATTGCCTGATGTTACAGATCACAAATGTGGTTGTAGTTTGTTTAGCCTTAAGATTGATGTGGAGCCGTGAATGTCAACCCCGCCACAAGAAAACAAGTTACGCAGGGCACGAGCCGGGATTCGGGAAGTTCCAATCTGTGCGACATGAAGTAGAGACATGTTTGTGGGCATTCATTGTCGGTGTGTCATGTTTGTTTGTTTCCTAGCACAGCAATTGCTCAATCAGTGCAGGTAAACTTTGAGTGTGCCAATGTGTCTCCACACAGCACAATTGCACACGAAGTTAAGTAAGTATAGGCATTTAAGTCTCATAGCTGGGTTAGCTTCTCTGGGACCAACCCCCACCTTGCTTTCTGCATGCATGTCTTCGCATCCTCCTGGGACGATGTGTACTCGGTGTCTGCTGTGGTCAAGATCTGAACATAGCCGTAAACCGTGGAACACACATCATCTTTGAATATGATAAGCTGTCTTCAAAATTAAAATCGTGTATTTCTTTAACACGAAGTAGTGTTTTACCTTAGTGCATCACATAATATTAAGGAATTGAGAGGCATATAATTAAAAGTGAATATTTTTAAACAGGCCTGTTCCCGCCCTAACGCCAATGATATTAGTGAACTAAGAGGCAAGTCAGTGTACCGTATATTTGGCCTCCGTTATTATAAGTGGAGCAACATTATAGGATTTTTAAACAAACACGAGAGATGTTTGCACAGCGCATATCCTGAACTCGCCAATTTGAAGGTGCTCACATAGGTGATAATGCACAAAAGGGACGCTCGGTGAAATTGAGTATTTGCTTAGGCCCTTTTTGAGCCTAAACCTAACATTAGCCCTCTTTGGTTACATCAAAAAACAAGCGCACGCCTCGCGCGTCAGCAGAGGGAGGGGCGAAAGGAGGGGGCCAGCGCGATTCCCTTGCGGGAGCGAGCGGCAAGGCGCGATAATTAACATATGGCGCCAGCTGCTCGCTCCCGCAAGTGAATCGCCAGACGTGCACGCGTTGCCATTGGAAGCAATGCAACGCGTGCACGTTTTTGCAGGGAAAGCTGTGCCGATTTCTAAAGGTCTCTCCTATGCAGCGCATGCGCGCTGCGTAGGCGAGACCTAACAAAAAAAACAAGCCCGGGAGTGGTGTGCGCGCGCGCGCTGTAAGGAATGCAGCTGCCTGCAGCTGCCATCGAAACCTGATCCAGAACAGATGGCACCCTACGCGCTCCCGAGACCCCTAGGCCATGGGAGTGCAAGTTTTAAGGAGAGGCGGGACATGCACCCGTCTTTGGCCATTTGCGTGCTTTCAATTATTGAAAGCCACACGCAAAGGCCAATGGGATGTGTGGGAGGAGGCACACCCACACGGAGAAGGCTCTTGGAAGTCTGAAGTGATTCCAAGAGCCCTCTCCTAGAGCTGCGCATGCGCTCTAGGCGAGACCTAAAAAGGACAAAACAATCAAACAAGGGCAAGTCCATACCTATTTGTTTTACAATGTGCATCACGTCAAAAATATTCATAAGCTAAACAGTGCTAAAGAATAAAAAAACAGAATTGTCACAAAATAGATTTATTGTTACAATAAAAATAGAAACCTATACAAATTTAATACAAAAAATGGAAATCCACCACTCAAACAATGACATTCGCACCAACAGACATGCTATCATACCTCTTACATTCAGACTCAACACACTCATACAATATCTCAAGCAATTCAAGCAACACAATATGAACAATGTAATAAACCCCACAAATTCCTCAGGGATGTAGAACAGGATATCTAAGAGACACCAATATGCTCAATATAAGTCATAAGTATATACATTAAAAAAATGATAGAAAAAATATATTGGCAAATACAATTATAATTTCAAAGAGAGGAAAAGGGGATAAAGCAAATCTCTAACAAAGTTAGAGTGTCGCAACGCCGACGCGCGTTTCGGTGTGAAGACCGGATATGGCCAAACACCTTCCTCAGGGCGTGGATAACAGAGCAGAAAGGTGGTGGGAAGATTCTCAGAGTCAGAAGGACTTCTGGTCAAACAGGCCAAAATGCCGAGCAGCAAAGCTCAACGTGGTTCACTGGAAGAGCTGCAGTGAGGTAAATCCTGGACTGGAATAGCGGCAGGACTCAAGGTACGGGATTAATGCTGCATGCCGATTATTTGTAGACAGCAGCAGAGCGCTAGAAATAGAAAGTGCTTATCTTGCACAAAGACCAAGGGCGCCAGGCGTGTGATTGGGCTGATAAACAAAGCGACGGCACAATAGTCAACCCTCGGTACCCACTATTGTGCCGTCGCTTTGTTTATCAGCCCATTAAACACGCCTGGCGCCCTTGGTCTTTGTGCAAGATAAGCACTTTCTATTTCTAGCGCTCTGTTGCTGTCTACAAATAATCGGCATGCAGCATTAATCCTGTACCTTGAGTCCTGCCGCTATTCCAGTCCAGGATTTACCTCACTGCAGCTCTTCCAGTGAACCATGTTGAGCTTTGCTGCTCGGCATTTTGGCCTGTTTGACCAGAAGTCCTTCTGACTCGGAGAATCTTCCCACCACCTTTCTGCTCTGTTATCCACGCCCTGAGGAAGGTGTTTGGCCATATCCGGTCTTCACACCGAAACGCGTCAGGCGTTACGACACTCTAACTTTTGTTAGAGATTTGCTTTATCCCCTTTTCCTCTCTTTGAAATTATAATTGTATTTGCCAATATATTTTTCTATCATTTTTTAATGTATATACTTATGACTTATATTGAGCATATTGGTGTCTCTTAGATATCCTGTTCTACATCCCTGAGGAATTTGTGGGGTTTATTACATTGTTCATATTGTGTTGCTTGAATTGCTTGAGATATTGTATTTGTATGAGTGTGTTGAGTCTGAATGTAAGAGGTATGATAGCATGTCTGTTGGTGCGAATGTCATTGTTTGAGTGGTGGGATTTCCATTTTGTATTAAATTTGTATATGTTTCTATTTTTATTGTAACAAAATAAATCTATTTTGTGACAATTCTGTTTTTTTATTCTTTAGCACTGTTTAGCTTATTAATATTTTTGACGTGATGCACATTGTAAAACAAATAGGTAGGACTTGCCCTTGTTTGATTGTTTTGTCTTTCCCCTATCATTTCCTTACCTTCATTCGCTGAAATAGGGGCCCCTCTGTTTGAGTGGTTGAGACCTAAAAGGACTCAATTGGAACCCAGTAACCTGTTTGAACTAGAACTCCCAAATCAGTTCACACCTTGAGGTGGTTGCTTTTATAATTTAGTTTTAGAGTTACAGAACATCATTTCACCTTATGCAGCAGGATTGATGGAAAAGTCCTTTTCATTCCCTTAACCCTTCCTATGAACCATGTTTGTGTGCCATAATGAAGCAGGCATTTTTCCCATGAGGTGAATGTAAATGGACATAAATAATGCTGATGTGAGGCAAGTTTAAAAAACAACCCCAGCAAGTATGCCTGCATGTGATACAAGAATAACTAATTGGAGAGGGGGAAGCAAGAGCTCTTAATTCCTGCCCTTCCATATGATTCGGGCAGTGGTACAGAATGATGAATAGAAGGCGGTAGAAAGAATTAAGTGGGTTAGGTAAGAGAGTGTTTACGGTGGCATTGACTAAATAAAAATGTGAGGAACAAAAGGCATAGTTTAATCCGAACCACTGGTAATGCTACTGACTCCACCTGTTTTGCTCTCTGTGATTACAGCAGGAGACTAACTGTATAAATATCAGTCTTCACCCCGCCCCAAAATGAACGTTCCAGTCAGAACTGCAGGGCCAGATCTCCTCTGAGTGGAAACTCAAGCAATTGTAGGTACGGTACAGGTTTTTTGGCTTACAGTTGGTTTCTGCCTACAATGGCACAGTGAGCAAAAAACAATGGAAGGCACCTAAAGTAAGTATCAATAGTTGAGATTAATTCAGGCAGTCCATCCATCACAGATTAATTCAGGCAGTCCATCTATCACTTTTTTGTTATTTTCAGTGAAGAGATGGCCCACAGTATCCGGGGCAAAGACGTTTTTTGTCACGGATAGTAGACCTCTTTTCTGTGAGAGCAAGTTTGAGACTAGAGTAAGATAAAGCATTTATTAAATACTTATGGCGGCTAACCCAATTGATTAAATTCACAGTTTATAATGTTTCCAAAGTTCTATGGATGAAGTGCTTCAAAACTGTAAAATGTACAAGTCATCTTTGCAATACAAAATTTTATTTAATGCAGTAATTCTGGAGGATCTGAGAAGGAGAGCCTTTTGCACTCCATTTTCCCTTCTTTTAGAACAAACAGGGAATTTGGGTCATGAGTCGAGACTCAATTTATTTCCAGAAAAGGGCTTCCAGGTGCATTTCTTTAGTGCTTTAAAACTGCTGACACTTAGCCTTATGTCTTGAAATTGTAGTCCACTAATGATGCTGGTAAAATGGAAATTCTCGTGATACAAAATGAAATACTAACTAAAGGATGCTTGAGATAATGTGTCATATAATCCCTCACCACTGCTTACCTGACATGAACTATTAGGAAATGTGGTAATTTGCATGGATGCAAGTTCTCCGACAGCGTTCTCTAATATGTATTTTTTCCTCTTGTTCTCAGTGTTGGAAGCAGTATCTTTCGTGAGGTCTTAATTCAACGCTTTACAGATCTTTCAATTCCTCACCTCTTGAACAAACCAGAGCGAATTTATTTTTCTGAGGTGGCCGGAGTTTCCAAGTGGCTGTATATGAAAATACCATTCCAAGAAATGTTTGCCCGTATTCCTTCCTCCCTGTTAAATGTTTCCTTAGAAGAGAAAGCATAGCAGATGTATATTGACATTGGTCGTTCTTGTAAATAACTGGAGATAAAGTCAATGATGTGCATTTATACTTGCCATTCTTGTATATAGCTTGAGATATAAAAAGATGCACTCTGAATTTGTATGTGTCCTTTAACTGACGTTGAACTGGGCTGCGTTGAAAGGTCCAGAAGCAATATTAGAATAAGATGACAGTGTGAAATACTATCCTCTTATATAATGAGTTTCAATGCCTGTGAATCACCATGACACATTTGTGCGGATGTCGTTATTATTAATAATAAAAAAAAAAGATTGATCACTAATGTTCAAATTGAACCTAGGAACAGTTGTTCAAGAGAAAGCCTGATTTGATGGCGAACATTTGTTCAGGCCACAGGTAGAGGAAATGTTGGAAAAAAAAAAAAAAAAAGGCACTGATACCACCATGGCTATGGGTGCAATACAAACCTTTCAACATAGGGGTTCCTTTCATAGAGTACACTATAGAGGGGCCACAGTGAATTAATTGCTGGTTACTTATCTATTTGACAAGTGCAGAGGCAAAAAGTCACACATGAAGTGTTTAATGGATGCCGTTATAGCTCACACTGCTGCTGTCTCGTGATAAATGCTTGAATGAACTTCTGCATTTCACTTACACTTAGCATAATGAAATGTAAGAGGCACAAATAGCAATTTTACATAACAAAATAAGTTTAAGTGGTAGCTTGTCTCATTCTCTGTAAATGTACTTTAATATGCCAGTTAATACTGGTACTGACTCTGTATCCAAGTGTTCTAGAATTTGGTATAGCAAAAGCACTGGTAAGAAGACAGCGGGTGTAAGTCACAAAAATACTGAGAGCTAAGCACTGTAGATTTCCATTTTTGATTTGCATATAGTAGCATATGTTTACAAATACTCAAAATGCAAGAGACGTATGCATGGAACTCTACATATATTGTGGATTACAAGGTGTACTCCATGTACACCAGATGGACTTTAGTCAATAAAACCACCAATTATCTCTTCGTAGGTTAGAGATTCTTGGTGAGTTCCAAAAGAAGCCAAACCCACTGAATTCATTTTTTAATTTTTTTATTCATCCTTATACAAAGTTTCATGCTCGAACAATCCTTTGGTGCATCTACGTTTCTGCTAACTGGTGTGGTTTACTGCTTCAGTTTAGCATCAACGGTGTTGCCAACCCAGACACTGGGCCTCACCCCCAATCAGGCTGCATTCGAGTCTCATAATCCAGAATGTTAAAAGCGTAATGTAAAAGATACTATTCGTATTCATGTGTTGGCCGTAGATACATATGCTTAGCATACTCCTGCCATCTAATGTTGGGCTCGGGTGTTTGCAACTTGTTTTTCTTCTAAGAAGTCTTTCGAGTAATGAGGTAATGTGACTTTGCCTAAAGTTTGTATTGCACATGTTCATCGGTTCCTTTGTTGGATTGTTTTTTTCTGCCATCGGGTTCGGACGTCGACCTCGGAGCTCTGCAACCGAAGCTTTGATTACTGCTGTGAGGCCTTACCAGCGCCCTGATTCATAAACCTTCAATGGAACATTCAACAATAACTAACCACTGGGTTCCTTCACATATTTCGATCTGCCCACCCCGGGCTCGGGTCGACTTCGGCTTCCATTTCCACCACCATCTTCTTCCACTTGATGACACAGAGTGATGGAAAAAACGCCCTTCAGTTTCTGACCAAGTGCCATGCTAAGTACTCCAGCAGTCGGTCTGTAACCTCAGCCTATCCCCTGAACACGATGATGTGTCGCGTGAGGCTTGCCTGACTTTCTAGTCTAAAAAGACTCTCCGGCAACGGAAGTACGGTACGCTGCTGGGCTTATTTCACCATGCAAGCGCACCAATCAGAAGATGTGCCCGATATCTTTGAGGAGCAGTCTCTAGAACCGGAAGAGGAATTTGATGATGCCGAAGAACAAGATGTGTCTATAGACATCCCTATATCCTTTCCAGCAGTGGGGATTCTCCGATTCTGACCACGACCCATCGTCATCCAAAGGGCACGTGATTACACTGGCGAAGGTAATACAGACCCCCCACTAAACCAGCAAAAATGGCTCATGGAACCCCACTGCCCTCTGGCCATGGTGGTATCTGAAAACAGACAAAAGAGCAGACATGTCCCTCCACCTAAGCAAACACCGAAAGGCATTGAAAAACCAAAGGCTGCGACCGCGCCAAAGGTAAAGCTTGCTTCGATGCCTGCATAGAAAACGCAAGCTTCTATGCTGGAAAAGCACCACAAGGCATCGGCCAGAAAATACCACTTTCTAATCCGAAAATTGCCTCGGCTCCGAAAAATGCCCAACCCCACAATAAATCATCTGCAGCGAAAATGCCGTTGATGCCTAAACTACCCTCGGTGTCAAGAATAGCGAAAACACCATTGGAGCCAAAACAGCATCCTGTGGAGCCAATACTTGCAAAACTGCAAGAAAGACTTGACAACAAACAAAAAACATTGTTTATCAATCTGGACACTGGAAGGGCAGTTGCAAAACCACCTCTCCCACCAATGGACACAATCCCTAAGGAAAAAAAAGAATTTTGAGGAAGAATCATGGGGCCAGTCATCATAAAGTGGAACTCTACACATTACAGGACGGGGATGACTTTTTAATGGAAACATTCAGCAGGTCTCACAGAACAGTATAGTTTTTGCCCATGCTAACCCAACTTGCCATGCTTAAGCCAACAGTGGAAATTGTTTAAAGCAACCAGTAAGATGCAGAGTCAAAGGGTAGAAAAGAAATATAAGCCCTGCCCATCTGACCCTACATACATCAAGGGCAGGTTCCAGCAGCTTCTTTGGTGGTTCATAATGCCAGAAAAGGGCCAGTTCACAGGGCACTGGAGATGCTTCTCCACTGATAAGGACAGCAAGAAGTATGATGTGGCATGAAAACATGTTGCCGCTCAAGCAGCCAACCATCTAACAGCAGCAAATTTTGTAGGCCTCCTTTCATGATACAATAGAGCCCAATGGCATGAAATGCAAGAACTACTCCAGCATCTCCCAGACCAATACCTGCAAAGGGGCTGAGCTAGTGGAGGAAAGGAAGATTATTTCTAATGCCACCATACAATGTGCACTAGAGTCAGCAGATAGAAGTGCAAGGGAGATTAATACAAGTGTCATCATCAGGCTTACAACAGATTAGTGAGTCCTTTCCATCATAAAAGATAGGTACTGTCGAACTTACAGCTACCCCACCCACTATGCCACCACGTACACAAACTATGTCAACAGAACACCTAACACTTCTACAAGAGGAGGTCCAAACTCTGCTTCAGAAAGGGGCCATAGAACACGTCCCAAAACAACACCAATGACACTGGATGTACTCACTTTACTTCCTCATTCCAAAAAAGGATGGAACTTTAAGGCCTATACTAGATCTCCGGCTACTCAACAAATACATCCTATCCGAACATTTTCATATGGTAACACTTCAAGAAGTAATACCATTGCTACAGCAAGGAGACTGCATGACAGCAATAGACCTCAAAGACGCGTACTTCCACATTCCAGTACACCCAGCACATCGCCGCTACCTCTGATTTCAAGTAAATGGTCAACATTACTAGTTCAAAGTGTTGCCATTCGGAGTAACTACTGCATCAAGAGTATTCACAAAGTGCCTCACAGTAGTAGCAGCTCTTCTCAGAAGAGGGCCACACACATGGCCCCATATCTAGACAACTGGCTGATCAAGAGTGCAAACAAACAGCAATGTCTGCAGGACAATCAAAAAGTATTCAACCTTCTGCACAAATTAGGCTTCACACTCAATATAGCAAACTCTCATCTGCAACCCTTGCAAATACAGACATTCTTAGGCACAATCCTAAACTCTGCAACAGCCAAAGCCTATACCAGTCTAGAAAAACTGCAAAAGTTTCAGTTAGCATTGCCTTTTTCAGCCAAATGTATTTATTTTATTTATTTATTTATCCATTTGTAGAGCGCATGGTTACACCACCGGTGTGTCCCCGCGCTAAGACATAGACTCTGAGGATGTGACTGCTATCTGCATGTCCTACCGAGTAGTACAGGCTATCCGAGATGTTACCCTTATTCAATTTTAGCGAACAGCCAGGTCTTTAGCTGTTTGCGAAATCTGCTTTCGCATGGCTCTGTTCTTAGGGCAATCGGTAGGGTGTTCCATGTTTTTGCTGCAAGATACCTAAAGGAGCGTGCCCCCATTCTTGCTCTAAATATTCTCGGTACCGTCACCAGTGCCTTTCCCATAGCTCTTAAACTCCGTCCTGGGATGTATTGGGTTAGTAGTAGTTGAAGGTACCTTGGGCCGTTCTTTACTAAAATGCAGTGACAAAGGCACATTGCCTTAAACACAACTCTTTTTTCCACTGGCAGCCAGTGCAGTACTGTCAGGGCTTTCTTCGTGTTAGCTCTTCTCGGGATGCTCAGTACCAATCGAGCCGCCGCATTCTGCACCCTCTGTAGTTTGGATAGTCCTTTTTTTGTAGTGCCAAGGTATAGTACATTCCCGTAATCCAATTGGGATGTTATTATCGCATGTACTATGGTTTTCCTGGCATTAGATGGTAAAAGATCAAGGACTTTCCTCAGGATTGTCATGGCCCGTAGCATTTACCCGCTACCTTCCGAATCTGACTGTCAAATGTCAACTGAGTCAAACCAGATTCCGAGGTTTTTCACTTCTGCTTTTGGGGTAGGTAATTGGCCTAATGATTCAGGCCACCATGCGGACGACCATATGGTTGGCGCCTTGCCTACAACCATTACCTCCGTTTTACTCCCATTTAACTTGAGGCAATAGTTCGACATCCAGTCTGCCACCTCTTCTAAACATTTGGAGAAGCGGATTGCTGCCTGATCCTTATCTTGAGATAGCAACCATGTCACAGTCAAAACAGTCATGAGTGTTCTCGGAATTATGGCATCCTGTATCTCCGTAGTGCTACACGCAAGACTGCATATGCGGCCCCCTTCAGTCACAATGGTCTCAAGCGGAGGGGCCTCTACAAGATCTAGTGTTGGTAGGGCTAGCGACCCATCGCTTTCTGCAGTGGTGGAAAAGCAACAAACTGTTGCAGGGTCAGCCCTTTAAAGTCCCAGTTCTGCAAATCGCCATTACGACAGATGCATCCCTAGAGGGTTGCGTGGGGCGCATATGCAGGACCTCACAGTACGTGGCGTATGGTCTCCGACTCAGAAACACTTTCACATCAGTCACCTAGAGCTTCTTGCAATTCAGTTAGCTCACAAAGCTTTTCAGCAACATCATCTCAAAGTAGTTCTGGTCTGTACTGACAAAAGGACCGCAAAGTACTACATTCAAAAACAGGGGGGCACACACTCTATACAGCTCTCACACATAGCAGAGCAGATATGGCACTGGGCCATACATCACACAATCCACCTCCTTCCAGAATACCTACCTGGGGTGGACAACAACTTTGCAGATATGCGCAGCAGAATGCATCCGCAAGTTCACGAGTGGGAGATTCACACAACACTCCACTCATATTTCCAACGGTGGGGAACCCCGGAGGTAGACCTCTTCGTATCACAACAGAATGTGAAATGCCTTCACATCCAGGTTTCCTCACCTGCGGAATATTAGCTATGCAAGGAGGCGTGTTGCACCCCCAGGCTAGTTCCACCCCTAGGGTGTGCTACCTGAAGTGAACACAAAAGAGTGAATTTCAGCATATTGTGTGTGGTGGAATTAGGAACTCTTGGACAGGGTGACTGCCCACTCCCCACAGGAAGTGGTCATCTAGGGGGTGTAGTGACCCCAGGTAAGTAGCCCATTGGCTACTACCCTTCACTCCCCTTAACGCTGCTAGGTTTAGTATCAAGATAGACTCCTGACACCAGGAAATCTGATTTGACGGACCCAGAAGAAGAGGACAAAGAAGAGCCTCTAAAACGAGAACTGAAGACTTGCTGAGGACTTTTTGGCCACTGCACCAGTTTCGACAATCGTAAAGAAACTGACTCGTCCTGCAGCTGGAACTCTACCAAGAACCCCGGTAGACTCCCAGCCCAACGCAAATTGCCAGCAATCTCCATTGGAGTACACAAGCTACTCCCCTGCAGTGGGCAGGCACCAAAACAGCCCGGTTTACCTTTCTCCGGTCGTACCTAAGTAGCAGCCGCCCAGGAAGAGGTCTCTGTGCTCCAGATGGTCAGATCTGTCTCCCCACCAAGCCGCACAGCACCACTACCCAGGGTACCGGACCCCTTGTAGCAACCAAGGCCTTTTTAAGTCCAGTCGGGATGCCAACAGCACCGAAACGAGCAGCCGTAGAGGGACGTCAGCACCGCAGAGACCCACTTTCAGAGTGGCCCAGCTGTCCAGATTTTTGCACCCTCAAACGGTGAGCGACAACCGCTAGGCCCTGCGACGCACCAGCCCAGCCGACCAAACCCCTCTGCACCTGAGCACCCCAGCCCGGGGTATCGAGAACAGACTGTGCTGCCTTGCTCCCAGGACCCTTGTGAACCGAGCGCCTTGTTCGGAACTCCCAGACTTGTCCCAAAGTCCCACTGTGCAGCCTGTTTTTAGTTGGCGCCCTCCCGCTCACCCCTCTTTGGGGTAGCGTGTAAGGCTACCAACCTGAGAAGCACATCTGCACCCAGACGCCCCAGGCCAGCTAAACTCTAACTGCTGGTAGTACTTTGGACCTTACCCCCTACCACCTTAAGTCCTGAAGGGGACCTCCGGAAAACTACTGCAAGTACCTGTATATCGTATATGCATTTTTCTCCCATAGGAAAGCTTTACGTGTAAAGAAGCATTTAAGTGTACATTTTACTTAACTGTGAAATTCAATATTTTACAAAGTACTTACCTGATAACAAAGTTCTTGGTATCAAAATGTATATACAAACACTAGTTATGTTTCTAAATTGGTCTCGGATTTATTTTTTGAGTGTGTCTCATTTATTGCCTCTGTGAGTACAACAAATGCTTAGCTCTACCCTCTGATAAGCCTAAACTGCTCGCCCACACTACCACAAAAGAGAGCATTTAGTGTTATCATTTTTGCCTCTGTAAACCAATAAGGGTTGCCTCGATTCTCTACACACAGTGTACCTCGTTTTGGTCCACCTGATAGAGAGCCAGCTTCCTTCGACCCCTCAACAAGTACATCCTGTCAGAGCATTTCCGAATGGTCATGCTCCAAGATGTCATACCACTTCTGCGGCAAGGTGACTTCATGACCGCCCTCGACTTGAAGGATGCCCATTTCCATATCTCAATCCACCCTGCACTTCGCCACTACCTCAGATTCATAGTAAGTGGACAGCCCTTTGTTGTTACCACCGCGCCCAAGGTTTTCTCAAAATGTCTGGCAGCGTTCGCTGCTCATCTCAGGAGGAGTGGCATCCACGTCTTCCTGTAACTTGACGACTGGCTGATTAAAAGTGCAAGCAAGCAGCAGTGTCTAGCTCGCATGCGGATCACTTTAGACCTCCTTCACGATCTGGGTTTGTCCATCAATGTGGGAAAATCCAACCTTCAACCACTTCAGATACAATCTTTCCTAGGGGCAATACTGAATTCAATCACAGGAAAGGCGTACTCCAGCCCTGCTCAAGTACATGCCTTTCATGCTGTGCTACCTTTTTTTCAGCTGGATCGTCGGCTAACTGTATGCACAGTCCTGCGCCTTCTTCGAATGATGGCTTTTTCTATCGCCATCGTTCCCCATGAACAGTTAAACATGCATCCGCTTCAAGAGTGCCTCGCAACCCAGTGGTCACAAGTGGAAGGTCTATAAGAAGATCTAGTGTTGATAAGGGTCAGCACCCATCGCTCTCTGCAGTAGTGGAACAGCAACAATTTGTTGCAGGGCAGGCTTTTTTCCTAGATCCTGTGACCATCACGCGGAAGCCTCTCTCGGGCTGGAGGGAGCTAGGGGGCTGGGGCGCAATTACAGGACATCATTGTTCAGGGTTTGTGGTCTCCCCCCCCCCCCCCCAACAAACTTTTCACATAAACTATCTGGAGTTGTTGGAAGTCCAATTTGTCCTCAAAGTATTCTACCGAGCATTCACCACCAAACAGTCCTGATCAAGACACACAACGTACTACCTACAGAAACGTGAGGGCATGTCCTCCCAACTGTAGGAGTTGTGCAGGATATTTAGCGATTCACCACAAGGTTCACCTCTTAGAGGAGTACCATCTGGTTGCAGACAAAGACTTTGCAGACCTGCTCAGTAGGATGCAGCTATAAGTATACAAGTAGGAACTCCTGCTAGACGTCCTGCTCCCCTGTTCTCAGCATTGGGGATTTCCCAACAGAGATTAATTCAGAACCGCCGAAAACACCAAATGCCCAAGGTTCGTCTCCAGGTTTCCACACCCACAGTCCTGAATTGGTCAGGGATACCTGTCTATGCTTTTCTGCCTTTCCCACTCCTTCCGTATGTGATTCAATAGCTTCGGCAAACCTCCCTCATCCTAACACTAGTGGCTCCCATGTGGACAGCCTTGGCTCACAACCCTCCTAGAGCTGCAAGTAGTACCTCATGATAAGCTCCCCAGCAGGCTGGACCTTCTTGCACAACACCAGAGTACCCTCCGATCTCCCAACCTCCGACAGCTCAGTCTAGCGGTCTGGCTCCTGTGGTCCTAGAGTTTAGATACATGAATTTACCCCTAGTTTATTGTCATCCTCCAGGAGGCCCATTGCCCCACTATTAATGCCTGTTATGCCACGAAGTGGAAGTGGAAGAGGTTTGTCCACTACCGTCTACCCAAACACACTGACCCACTGAAACTGACTGCAGGACATGGACTGCACCTGCAAGGCTCAGGCCTGGCTTACATATCCATTTGTCAAAATTTAGCTGCAGTGGCAGCATACTTACAAAACAAGGAACACTCCTCTCTGATCAGAATCCCTGTCATTAAAGCTTTCATGGAAGGGCTCAAGAGGGTTATCACTCCTAGGATACACCCAGTTCCATGCTGTAATCTCAATGTAGTCCTCACCGGGCTTATGCCCCCCTCCCCCATGAGTCTCTTCAGCTCACGTTAGAGGAACCTAGGTACACACTGCCAGAACGAATTCAAAATGTCTACCCAAGGTAATCTCTTCTTTACACCTTAACCAGACAATTGCACTACCAGTGTTCTTTAAGCATCCAAACACAGTTGCAGAGAGGGCACTCCACACACTAGACGTAAAGAGGGCTCTCCTGTTCTACATTGATAGGTCAAAACCATTTCGTAAAAAGTAACAACTATTTGTAGCCTTTTCAAAAACACACAAAGGCAGCGCAATTTCAAAAGCGGGGATTGCGCACTGGCCAGTCAAGTGTATTCAAACCTGCTATGCCAAAGCCAAAAGGCATCTCCTTGCCCCACCAAGTAAGCATTCTGCATGTAAAAAAGCAGCCTCAATGGCTTTCTTAGGCAATATTCCAATAGCTGATATTTGTAAAGCAGCCACTTGGTCCCCACCACACACACACATGCACGAAACATTATTGTGTGGATGTCCTAGCGATACAGCAAGCCCAAGTGGGCCAAGCTGTCCAGCGTACACTCCCAATGCTCTGCAACATCCTCTGGCTAGCCCCTGCCTTATAGGAGAAACTGCTTTACGTTCTATACAGAGCATGTGCATCTACAGCTATACATAGCATGAACGGAAAATGTTACTTGCCCTGTTAGCATCTGTTCGTGCCATGTACTGCTGTAGATTCTGATGTGCCACCCTCCTCCCCAGAAGCCTTTGGTTGTTGCAGATAACTTTTTCTTCTTTATCTTTTCTGTTGCATGGACATCTTTACACATTCTGATGATCTGTCTCCCATTTTCACACGCCGTGCAGGAAAACAATCTAACCATAGAGTCGATGCCCATGGGCATTGCCCACTACAGAAGGAGCAACTACACCTCGTGGCTCAAAAGACTTTGGGGAAAAAAAACAAGTTGTTCACATCCAAGCCCAACACTAGATGGCAGGAGTATGCAGAGCATGTGAATCTACAGCACTTCATGCCATAGACAGATGCTTACAGGATATTAATTTTCCTTGTCTAAACAAACTTTACAGAGTTGGATAAATGGACAGTGTGTCACAATGCAGAACAATAACACCAAAACTCTATTGGGTATTTATTTTTCTGACCGAGACTTCTAACTGTAGATTCCTCGCCTTTTGAATATTTCCCTAGGCATCAGACTTTATTCGGAAACTTTTGAGCAGTACCTCCGAGTGCTGGAAGGTGGCGCCGTGCAGCTCTGCAATGATGCGCTTCACCATGGAGGCATAACTAACGTGCTTACTGACGTTTGCCTACCAGATCAATACTTGGCCCTTGTTGTCTTTTAATGAGGCCCTCGCTGACAATCTTTTAGGGGCCTGGGGCAAGCCTTTCTCTGGTACCACTGTGAATCACCAGATTGTGCAGCGCCATCAGCCTGCCCTGGCATCCCTGCCTTTCTCATTCCGCATCCTTCTCCTGAGAGCTTGCACCAGAAGGGCAAAGCTAAATGCCTTCCTGGCTACTCCACTGCATAGGGAGTCTAAAAGAGTAGAGACCTATTTTCTCACACGAGTTTGGCTCTCCAGTTGGTCAAAGCCAACTTCCTTTTCGGCTGCTATTCCCACACTCTATGGGACTCTGTAGCTCATTTTCTCCTTGGGGTCCTGGAAGACCTTCATCCCGTACTGAACCAAGCCATTCAAGATGGCCGCAACACTGTAGCTTGTATTCCACTGGTCGAGCCATTGGTATTAGCATCGCTATCTGTCACAACATCTGGTTGAGATCTGCAGATTTCTCCGGCACCGTATGGATATGCCCTTTGATGGGACTCTCCTTTTTGGGGACTGTGAGAAAGTGCCCTCTTTCTGCATGGTTGCCCCCACTTTTTGCTGAATTGCTGATGTACTTTGACTGAGTGAGCCCTGGGCTCCTGCTAATCAGGTACCCAGGGCCTGTGTTCTTTCCCTAAAACTGCATTGAAGCCTAAATCCAATTGGCATCTCTGGCCACAGGTCAGACCGTGGTAAATGGTACCACAGGTACCCAGGGCACTGTGACCAGAGAAGGCCTCTAAGGGCTGCAGCACTTATTGTGCCACCCTTAGAGGTCCTGTACCCTGTCACTCACACACTGCCTTTGCAGGCGGCGTGTCCTGGTGCAGAACAAAGTGAAGAGTCAACATGGCACACATCCCAAGGAACCGTAAGCATTAGACATGGGTGTGCGCCAGGATTATGCTTGTTGAATTTTACACATCCCTGTGTGCCATGCCTACAACCCACTGCCCTGGCATAGATCAGTCACCCCTCTAGCTGGGTGCACTATACCAGTGGTGAGGGTACAGGTGCATGAGCCCTGTACCCCTACAGTGTCCAAGTCCATTCTTAGACATTGTAAGTGCAGTGCTGCCATTAAGAGTATATGGTGCTGGGAGTTTGTCATTACGAACTCCACAGCACCATAATGGCTACACTGAAAACAGAGAAGTTTGGTATCAAACTTCTCAGCACATTAAACCCACACTGATGCCAGTTTGGGAATTAATGAAAAATGCACACAGAGGGCATCTTAGAGATGTCCCCTGAAAACTAACCCACCACTAGTTTCCAGGCTGAGTGGCTGCTTTCAGCTGCCACCACCAGACATGTTTCTGGACCCCTGGGTCGAGAGCCTGCTGCTCTCTGGGGCCTGAAAGAATGCACATCCTGGGACGAGGTGCCAAGCCTCCTCCCCCAGGATGGGCAGGGTTCACGAAGGGGAAGCTTCAAAGGCTTGCCGCCTTTGTGAGCATCCCCAGGCCAATTGCTGCTTTCAGCAACTGGTCCCCACTGGTTCTGACCCCCACTTTGGGCGGGAGAACCGGCGGGAAAAACAAGTGAGGAAGAGAGGTGTGCCCACCTCTGCCAACTCCACCCCTGCCAACTCCACCCCTCAGGTGGGGGAGGCGAGGTGAAGCACATCTCTCAGTCCATGCCATCCTGAAGATGGGGGGACTCAGCCAACCAGGGACAGGCACATGCCCCCCTCCCACTGGAGGGTGGCATAATAGGGGGTGTACCCACCCCAGGGAAGGGACACATTGGTCCCTGCCTTTTACCTACCTGTAACGCCCCTAAATCTAGTATTTAGGGGCACCCCTGAACCTTGCTTCCTCGTATCCAGACAAGAAACAAGAAGAAGGACCGACCAGCCGTGCAGCAGCTAACGAGGAAGACGCCCACTGACTTGGCCCCAGCCCTACCGGCCTGTCTCCCCCTCGAACCTGCTCCTGCGAAATCCCGGTGTGTCATGCAGCCAGCAACCTCAAAAACCCCGGAGGACCTGCCTGCCTTCACTTCCCAAGACTGCTTCTCCCGTGAACACCGTATTTGTTCAACTGCAACCTCTGGCAGCAGCCGGAGACCGCGAATCCGCCCCACTCTGCACCCGCCGTCCACGGCCCGAGCTCGAGTGGGCAAACACTACGAGGAGGTCACCCCGGCGATCCTGAACCAAGATCTGGTGACCCCTGACCTGCCTCAAGCCTCCAGCCGACGCCTGCAGTCTAAATCCAGAATGCCCCCTAACCGCGACCAGGAGCTGGTAAGAAGATCCGACCCCAAAAGGCACCCTTGCACCCGACGCCCCACGGCCTTGTGTGCCCAAACCAACGGTGCCTGACCAACCCCTAACTTCCCAACTTACCTCTCGAAGTGGTGGTTGCACCCAGAAGTCCTTTGTCTCCCTGCCTGCAGTGCTTTTGCAAACCGGAGGCTCTCCATTGGAAACAACAGGGCATCCGACGTCAAAACAGCACCCTGCACCCGGCCGCCCTAGTGCCGCTGAGGGTGCACCTTTGGTGCTAATTTGTTTCCCCATTTGCCCTGAGCTAAAGTCCAGGAGCTTTGCTCCCACAACCCAGTGGCCTGCTTGCCAGCAGCCACCAACCGGATGCCCCCTATCCCCCATTGGATAACATTGGGCCTCAACATTCTGCACACGGCCGCCCTAGTGCCGCTGAGGGTGTAACAAGAGTGCATCACTGACCCTGAGGGACCACTGAGTCTAACCCCAGAACCTCAACTCCCACTACCGAATACTTACCTAAAAAACGATAACCATATTTTCCTCCATAGGATAACATTGACACTTTTTCCTGAAAAAGTATCTAAATGTAGAGTTTTGAAACCTAAAGAAATTCTTTAAAATTGTACGATTTAACAAAAACGCTTTTACTCACTTGTTTACAGGAAATGTCCCAGTGCTGCATACAGCACTGAGTAAGAAAAGTAATCCAAAAGTAACTTACCTGCTATTTTACTGAAAATCCCATTCAAGTCTATGCACTGTATTTACAAGTGATTGCATTTCTCTGAAACAATACTGTAAGTCAAACCATAGTACATTTGCAATTGAACTGTTTTACAATCAGCATTTACTACTGTAAAGTATTTATTGCTTACCTGTGCCAGGCTTGCTTGGTTCTAGAAATAAAATAACTAAAAGAATATTTTTATACAAAACCAATTGGTCTGAAGTTCAGTCTTTGAGTGTGTGAAATCATTTGCTGATTGAGTGGGTACAACAAATGCTTAACACTGTCCTCTGATACTGCCTTACTGCCAGACCACACTACCACAAATAGAGAGTAAGGTTCTATCTAACTTTGCCTCTGCCTACCTCTGGGGTTCCACTGGACTTTGAGCACACTATACCTCACTTTGGTATAGTATATACAGAGCCAGCTTCCTACATTGGTGGATCAGCGGTAGGATATACAACTTTGCATTTGTTGGATTATTTCCACCTGATCACACGACAGAACTCTTAAATTGTCTTTAGAATTCTGATTTTTTCAAATTAGCATTTTTTGCAAAATTACTAAAAGTCTTGTTAGGGCCTTGGTGAAGTCCCTTTAGAATTTTAGAAAACTAAAAGTCGCTGTAGCTAGGGTTAGAGGGGTTAGAAGTTGTTTTAACAATGTCTCAAAATAAGAACCCAGCTGTTAGTGAAAATAACCACAATGACATAGAGGACAGGGTTGAGGAGCTTGACCTCACCCCTTACCTTCTCTTGTCTTTCAAGGAGGTAAGGTCCCTATGTAAACTTAAACACATAACAATGGGTCCCCATCCCACCAAACAAAAGCTCCAGGAGCTGTTGGCTGGGTATGCTAAGGACAACCCATCTGAAAATGGTGAAGACCAGTCAGATGAGGAAGGGAATGACCTGGTAGATCAACCCCCTCCACTTCCTAGGGAGAAAAGGGCTCAAGTACCCTTGACTCCAAGAATCAACCTCTCAGTACCTAGATCTCACACAGGTGGATCAGATACCAATGAGGACATTGAGGACAGCCTCAATGAGGAGGACAGCCTTTTAGCAAGGCTGACCAAAAGACTGGATCTAGAGACCAGGTTGCTGGCTCTAGAAAGAGAGAGCAGAGATGGGCCTAGCACCCATCAATGGTGGCAGCAATTTACTAAATAAGGATAAAGAGCAATCTTATGATCCTAAAATCCCCAAAGGGATTGTCCCTAAATATGAAGAGAGTGATGATATCACAAAATGGTTCACAGCCTTTGAGAGGGCCTGTGAAATGAGAAAAGTGAAGAAGTCACACTGGGGGGCACTCCTTTGGGAACTGTTCTCTGGTAACTGCAGAAACAGACTCCTGACCCTTACAGGGGCAGATGCTGGGTCTTATGACCTCATGAAGAGAACTCTGATTGAGGCATTTGGACTCACAACTGAGGAATGTAGAATTAGATTCAGGGGGGCTCACAAAACCCAAAACCAATCCTAGATTGACTTTGTAGACTACTCAGTTAAAACACTGGATGGTTGGTTAACTGGACACAATGTGCATGATTTCAATGGACTTTACAATCTGTTTATGAAAGAACATATTTTAAGTAATTGCACTAACGAAAAGTTACATCAGCATTTGGTAGACCTAGGTCTAATTTGTCCCCAAGAATTGGGAAAGAAGGCAGACCACTGGGTCAAGACAAGGGTGACAAAAACAACCACTGGGGGTGACCAAAAGAAAGGGGTTACAAAACCTCCCCAGGGGAAAGGTGGTGAGAATCCCCAAGATAAAAAGCCTGAGTCTTCAAAAGGGCCCCAAAAACCTGCACATGGGGGTGGGTCCCCAAACTCTTCCCATTCCAATAATAGGTACAGGGGAAAGAACTTTGATCCTTTAAAGGCCTAGTGTAACAACTGTAGAAAGTTGGGACACTTAACTGGAAATGCTGCTTGCCCAAACAAGAAGCCCCTAGTCCTACTACAGCTACTCCTGGGGTAGCAAGTCTCCAGATGGGATCAACAGTGTGCCAAGAGCAAATCGGGTTGCACACTGAAGCAGTTCTAGTTTCAGAAGGGGAAGTTGAGTTGGCCACTGTAGCTGTGTGGCCACCCAAATTAAAAAAGTACTTACAATACCCTTGGATCAATGGAACTAGGATATAAGCTCTGAGGGATACAGGTGCCAGTGTCACTATGGTGAGAGACACACTGGTTTCCCCTGAGCAATACTTGATTGGGAGAACTTACCCAGTCACCAATGCTGACGGTGTCACCACTAACCATGCAATGGCTATGGTGACATTAGACTGGGGGGGAGGGGGGGTTACTGGCCTGAAACAGGTAGTGGTCTCTCCAAAGCTACCAGCTGCATGTCTGCTTGGCAATGACCTGGAGACCTCAGCATGGGCTCAGGTTGAACTGAAAACCCATGCAGCAATGCTGGACATCCCTGAATTGGTGTGTGTAAAAACAAGAGCACAGAGCAAGAGACAGGGTGAAAAAGAAGTGTTGGAGCCTGAAAGTATGGCCGAACCTTCCAAGAGAAAAGGTAAGAAGACTGGGGAACCAGCTTCTGTACAGCAAAAGGATCAGGACCCCTCTCTTCAGGGAGAGGACTGGGACACCCCAGAGGGAACTGAGCCCATGGAGCTTGACCCTTACCAGGTTGAACTCTTAGGCCCAGGGGGACCCTCTAGGGAAGAGCTGTGCCTTGGACAGCAGGACTGTCCGACTCTTGAAAGCCTGAGACAGCAAGCTGCTGCACAGGAAAAGGGAGATGTCAGTGGTACCCACAGAGCTTATTGGGAAGAGGGACTACTGTACACTGAGGCCAGAGACCTCAAACCTGGAGCCACTAGGAGAGTGGTAGTGCCTCAGAAGTATAGAGAGTTTCTCGTAACTTTAGCTCATGACATTCCCCTAGCTGGACATCTGGCCCAAACCAAGACTTGGGAAAGGATAGTCAGCCACGTTTACTGGCCCCAGATGCACCAAAAAGTAAGGTAGTTTGTCAGCTCCTGTGTCACCTGTCAGGCCAGTGGCAAGACAGGTGGCCACTCAAAGGCCCCCCTGATACCACTGCCTGTGGTGGGGGTTCCCTTTGAAAGGGTAGGTGTGGACATAGTGGGTCCACTTGAACCTCCCACGGCATCAGGGAACAAATTCATTCTAGTGGTAGTGGATCATGCCACTAGGATCCCCTGAAGCAATTCCCCTTAGGACTACTACAGCTCCTAGAGTAGCCAAGGCCCTCATTGGTGTCTTCACCAGAGTAGGGTTTCCTAAGGAGGTGGTTTCAGACAGAGGTTCCAACTTCATGTCTGCTTATCTAAAACACATGTGGAAAGAGTGTGGAGTGCAGTACAAGTTTACTACACCCCATCACCCACAAACCAATGGCCTTGTTGAGAGATTCAACAAGACATTGAAAGGCATGATTATGGGGCTCCCTGAAAAACTCAAAAGGAGATGGGATGTCCTCTTACCCTGCCTGCTTTTCGCTTACAGGGAAGTGCCACAGAAGGGAGAAGGGTTTTCCCCCTTTGAACTTCTGTTTGGCCATCCTGTGAGGGGACCACTCTGCCTTGTAAAAGAGGGTTGGGAGAAGCCTCTCCAAGAACCCAAACAAGATATAGTGGACTATGTGCTTGGCCTAAGGTCCAGAATGGCTGAGTACATGGAAGAGGCATCCAAAAATCTTGTGGCCAGCCAGGAGCTTCAGAAGCACTGGTATGACCAAAAAGCTGCACTGGTTGAATTTCAACCTGGGCAAAAGGTATGGGTGTTGGAGCCAGTGGCACCAAGGGCTCTCCAGGACAGATGGAGTGGCCCTTACCCTATCCTAGAAAAAAAGAGTGAGGTCACCTACTTGGTGGACCTGGGCACAAGCAGGACACCCAAAAGGGTTATCCATGTGAACCGCAAAAAGCTCTACCATGACAGGGCTGACATCACCATGCTGATGGTTACTGATGAGGATCAGGAGACAGAGAGTGAACCTCTCCCTGACCTCCTCTCATACAGCCCAAAAGATGGGTCAGTGAATGGAGTTGTCTTTACAGACGCCCTCTCTGCCCAACAGCAGACTGATTGCAAGCAAATCTTGCAGCAGTATGCTAAGCTCTTTTCCTTGACCCCTGGTCAGACAAACTAGTGTACCCATGATGTGGATACTGGTGACAGTTCACCTGTCAAAAACAAAATCTATCGACAGTCTGACCAAGTCAAGGACAGCATCAGACCTGAAGTCAGCAAGATGCTGGAGTTAGGGGTTATTGAACCCTCTGAGAGCCCCTGGGCCAGCCCAGTGGTTCTAGTCCCCAAACCTCATCCACAGGGTGGAAAGAGAGAAATGAGGTTCTGTGTGGACTATAGAGGGCTCAACTCTGTCACCAAGACAGATGCTCACCCTATCCCAAGAGCAGATGAGTTGATAGACAAATTGGGTGCAGCCAAATTCCTAAGTACCTTTGACTTAACTGCAGGGTACTGGCAAATTGGCATGGCCCCAGGAGCAAAAGAAAAGACAGCATTCTCCACACCTGATGGGCATTATCAGTTTACTGTTATGCCCTTTGGTTTAAAGAATGCCCCTGCCACCTTCCAGAGGTTGGTGAACCAAGTCCTTGCTGGATTGGAGTCCTTTAGTGCAGCTTATCTAGATGATATTGCTGTCTTTAGCTCCACCTGGCAGGATCACCTGATCCACCTTGGGAAGGTTTTAAATGCCCTGCAAACTGCAGGCCTAACTATCAAGGCATCCAAATGCCGGATAGGGCAGGGAACTGTGGTGTACTTGGGACACCTTGTTGGTGGAGGCCAGGTACAACCCTTACAGCCCAAGATCCAGGCCATCCTGGAATGGGCAGCTCCAACAACCCAAACCCAAGTCAGGGCATTCCTTGGCTTGACTGGGTACTACAGTAGGTTTGTGAAGGGATATGGGTCCATTGTGGCTCCCCTCACAGAACTCACCTCCAAGAAGATGCCCAAGAAGGTAAACTGGACAGTTAGTTGTCAAAAGGCTTTTGACACCCTGAAAGAGGCTGTGCTCAGCACCAATTCTCAAAGCTCCAGACTATGCCAAGCAGTTCATTGTGCAGACTGATTCCTCTGAGCTAGGGATAGGAGCGGTCCTAACCCAGACCAATGATGAAGGCCAAGACCAAACTGTTGCTTTTATAAGCAGAAGGCTTCTCCCCAGGGAGCAGCGTTGGAGTGCCATTGAGTGGGAGGCCTTTGCTGTGGTTTGGTCCCTGAAGAATCTGAGACCATACTTGTTTGGTACTCACTTCCTAGTTCAAACTGATCACAGACCTCTCAGATGGCTAATGCAGATGAAAGGTGAAAATCCTAAACCGTTGAGGTGGTCCATCTCCCTACAGGGAATGGACTTTGTAGTGGAACACAGACCTGGGACTGCCCATGCCAATGCAGATGGACTTTCCAGGTTCTTCCACTTAGAAAATGAAGACTCTCTAGGGAAAGGTTAGGCTCATCCTCTTTTGTCTGGGGGGGGGGGGGTTGTGTGAGAAAGTGCCCTCTTTCTGCATGGTTGCCCCCACTTTTTGCTGAATTGGTGATGTACTTTGACTGAGTGTGCCCTGGGCTCCTGCTAGTCAGGTACCCAGGGCCTATGTTCTTTCCCTAAAACTGCATTGAAGCCTAAACCCAATTGGCATCTCTGGCCACAGGTCAGCCCCTGGTAAATGGTACCACAGGTACCCAGGGCACTGTGACCAGAGAAGGCCTCTAAAGGGCTGCAGCACTTATTGTGCCACCCTTAGAGGTCCTGTACCCTGACACTCACACACTGCCTTTGCAGGCTGCATGTCCTGGTGCAGAACAAAGTGAAGAGTCGACATGGCACACATCCCTGTGTGCCATGCCTACAACCCACTGCCCTGGCATAGATCAGTCACCCCTCTAGCTGGGTGCACTATACCAGTGGTGAGGGTACAGGTGCATGAGCCCTGTACCCCTACAGTGTCTTAGTCCATTCTTAGACATTGTAAGTGCAGTGCTGCCATTAAGAGTATATGGTGCTGGGAGTTTGTCATTACGACCTCCACAGTACCATAATGGCTACACTGAAAACTGAGAAGTTTGGTATCAAACTTCTCAGCACATTAAACCCACACTGATGCTAGTGTGGAATTCAATGAAAAATGCACACAGAGGGCATCTTAGAGATGCCCCCTAAAAACTAACCCACCACTAGTGTCCAGGCTGAGTGGCTGCTTTCAGCTGCCACCACCAGACATGTTTCTGGACCCCTGGGTCGAGAGCCTGCTGCTCTCTGGGGCCTGAAACAATGCACATCCTGGGACGAGGTGCCAAGCCTCCTCCCCCAGGATCGGCAGGGTTCACGAAGGGGAAGCTTCAAAGGCTTGCCGCCTTTGTGAGCTTCCCCAGGCCAATTGCTGCTTTCAGCAACTGGTCCCCACTGGTTCTGACCCCCACTTTGGGCGGGAGAACCGGCGGGAAAAACAAGTGAGGAAGAGAGGTGTGCCCACCTCTGCCAACTCCACCCCTCAGGTGGGGGAGGCGAGGTGACGCACAACCCTCAGTCCATGCCATCTTGAAGATGGGGGGGAACTCAGCCAACCAGGGACAGGCACATGCCCCACTCCCACTGGAGGGTGGCATAATAGGGGGTGTACCCACCCCAGGGAAGGGACCAATTGGTCCCTGCCTTTTACCTACCCGTAAGGCCCTAAATCTAGTATTTAGGGGCACCCCTGAACCTTGCTTCCTCGGATCCAGACAAGAAACAAGAAGAAAAGAAGAAGGACCGAACAGCCGTGCAGCAGCTCACAAGAGGAAGACGCCCACTGACTTGGCCCCAGCCCTACCGGCCTGTCTCCCCCTCGAACCTGCTCCTGCGAAATCCCGGTGTGTCCTGCAGCCAGCAACCTCAAAAACCCCGGAGGACCTCCCTGCCTTCACTTCCCAAGACTGCTTCTCCTGTGAACACCGGATTTGTTCAACTGCAACCTCTGGCAGCAGCCGGAGACCGCGAATCCGCCCCACTCTGCACCCGCCGTCCACGGCCCGAGCTCGAGTGGGCAAACACTACGAGGAGGTCACCCCGGCGATCCTGAACCGAGATCCGGTGACCCCTGACCTGCCTCAAGCCTCCAGCCGACGCCTGCAGTCTAAATCCAGAATGCCCCCCTAACCGCGACCAGGAACTGGTATGAAGATCCAACCCCAAAAGGCACCCCTGCACCAGACGCCCCACGGCCTTGAGTTGCCCACACCAACGGTGCCTGACCAACCCCTAACTTCCCAACTTACCTCTCGAAGTGGTGGTTGCACCCAGAAGTCCTTTGTCTCCCTGCCTGCAGTGCTTTTGCAAACCGGAGGCTCTCCATTGGAAACAACAGGGCATCCGACGTTGAAACAGCACCCTGTACCCGGCCGCCCTAGTGCCGCTGAGGGTGCACCTTTGGTGCTAATTTGTTTCCCCATTTGCCCTGAGCTAAAGTCCAAGAGCTTTGCTCCCACAACCCAGTGGCCTGCTTGCCAGCAGCCACCAACCGGATGGCCCCTATCCCCCATTGGATAACATTGGGCCTCAACACTCTGCACCCGGCCGCCCTAGTGCCGCTGAGGGTGTAACAAGAGTGCATCACTGACCCTGGGGGATCCCCTGAGTCTACCCCCAGAACCTCAACTCCCACTACTGAATACTTACCTAAGAACCGATAATCATATTTTCCTCCATAGGATAACATTGACATTTTTCCCTGAAAAAGTTTCTAAATGTGGAGTTTTGAAACCTAAAGAAATTCTTTAAAATTGTACGATTTAACAAAAACACTTTTACTCACTTGTTTACAGGAAATGTCCCAGTGCTGCATCCAGGCATACAGCACTGAGTAAGAAAAGTAATCCAAAAGTAACTTACCTGCTATTTTACTGAAAATCCCATTCAAGTCTATGTACTGTATTTACAAGTGATTGCATTTCTCTGAAACAATACTGTAAGTCAAACCATAGTAAATTTACAATTGCAATTGAACTGTTTTACAATCAGCATTTACTACTGTAAAGTATTTATTGCTTACCTGTGCCAGGCTTGCTTGGTTCTAGAAATAAAATAACTAAAAGAATATTTTTATATAAAACCAATTGGTCTGAAGTTCAGTCTTTGAGTGTGTAAAATCATTTGCTGATTGAGTGGGTACAACAAATGCTTAACACTGTCCTCTGATACTGCCTTACTGCTCGACCACACTACCACAAATAGAGAGTAAGGTTCTATCTAACTTTGCCTCTGCCTACCTCTGGGGTTCCACTGGACTCTGTGCACACTATACCTCACTTTGGTATAGTATATACAGAGCCAGCTTCCTACATTGGTGGATCAGCGGTGGGATATACAACTTTGCATTTGTTGGACTACTTAGTTACCACCTGCTCACACGACAGAACTCTTAAATTGTCTTTAGAATTCTGATTTTTTCAAATTGGCATTTTTTGCAAAATTACTAAAAGTCTTGTTAGGGCCTTGGTGAAGTCCCTTTAGAATTTTAGAAAACTAAAAGTCGCTGTAGCTAGGGTTAGAGGGGTTAGAAGTTGTTTTAACAATGTCTCAAAATAAGAACCCAGCTGTTAGTGAAAATAACCACAATGACATAGAGGACAGGGTTGAGGAGCTTGACCTCACCCCATACCTTCACTTGTCTTTCAAGGAGGTAAGGTCCCTATGTAAACTTAAAAACATAACAATGGGTCCCCATCCCACCAAACAAAAGCTCCAGGAGCTGTTGGCTGGGTATGCTAGGGACCACCCATCTGAAAATGGTGAAGACCAGTCAGATGAGGAAGGGAATGACCTGGTAGATCAACCCCCTCCACTTCCTAGGGAGAAAAGGGCTCAAGTACCCTTGACTCCAAGAATCAACCTCTCAGTACCTAGATCTCACACAGGTGGATCAGATACCAATGAGGACATTGAGGACAGCCTCAATGAGGAGGACAGCCTTTTAGCAAGGCTGACCAAAAGACTGGATCTAGAGACCAGGTTGCTGGCTCTAGAAAGAGAGAGAGCAGAGATGGGCCTAGAACCCATCAATGGTGGCAGCAATTTACTAAATAAGGATAAAGAGCAATCTTATGATCCTAAAATCCCCAAAGGGAGTGTCCCTAAATATGAAGAGAGTGATGATATCACAAAATGGTTCACAGCCTTTGAGAGGGCCTGTGAAATGAGAAAAGTGAAGAAGTCACACTGGGGGGCACTCCTTTGGGAACTGTTCTCTGGTAACTGCAGAGACAGACTCCTCACCCTTACAGGGGCAGATGCTGGGTCTTATGACCTCATGAAGAGAACTCTGATTGAGGGATTTAGACTCACAACTGAGGAATATAGAATTAGATTCAGGAGGCTCTCAAAACCCAAAACCAATCCTGGATTGACTTTGTAGACTACTCAGTTAAAACACTGGATGGTTGGTTAACTGGACACAATGTGCATGATTTGAATGGACTTTACAATCTGTTTATGAAAGAACATATTTTAAGTAATTGCACTAAAGAAAAGTTACATCAGCATTTGGTAGACCTAGGTCTAATTTCTCCCCAAGAATTGGGAAAGAAGGCAGACCACTGGGTCAAGACAAGGGTGACAAAAACAACCACTGGGGGTGACCAAAAGAAAGGGGTTACAAAACTTCCCCAGGGGAAAGGTGGTGAGAATCCCCAAGATAAAAAGCCTGAGTCTTCAAAAGGGCCCAAAAAACCTGCACAGGGGGGTGGGTCCCAAAACTCTTCCCAGTCCAATAATAGGTACAGGGGAAAGAACTTTGATACTTTAAAGGCCTGGTGTAACAACTGTAGAAAGTTGGGACACTTAACTGGAAATGCTGCTTGCCCAAACAAGAAGGCCCCTAGTCCTACTACAGCTACTCCTGGGGTAGCAAGTCTCCAGATGGGATCAACAGTGTGCCAAGAGCAAATCGGGTTCCACACTGAAGCAGATCTAGTTTCAGAAGGGGAAGTTGAGTTGGCCACTGTAGCTGTGTGGCCACCCAAATTAAAAAGTACTTACAATACCCTTGGATCAATGGAACTATGATAGAAGCTCTGAGGGATACAGGTGCCAGTGTCACTATGGTGAGAGACACACTGGTTTCCCCTGAGCAATACTTGATTGGGAGAACTTACCCAGTCACCAATGCTGACAGTGTTACCACTAACCATGCAATGGCTATAGTGACATTAGACTGGGGAGGGGGAGGGGGTTACTGGCCTGAAACAGTGGTCTCTCCAAAGCTACCAGCTGCATGTCTGCTTGGCAATGACCTGGAAACCTCAGCATGGGCTGAGGTTGAACTGAAAACCCATGCAGCAATGCTGGACATCCCTGAATTGGTGTGTGTAAAAACAAGAGCACAGAGCAAGAGACAGGGTGAAAAAGAAGTGTTGGAGCCTGAAAGTATGGCCCAACCTTCCAAGAGAAAAGGTAAAAAGACTGGGGAACCAGCTTCTGTACAGCAAAAGGATCAGGACCCCTCTCCTCAGGGAGAGGACTGGGATACCCCAGAGGGAACTGAGCCCATGGAGCTTGACCCTTACCAGGTTGAACTCTTAGGCCCAGGGGGACCCTCTAGGGAAGAGCTGTGCCTTGGACAGCAGGACTGTCCAACTCTTGAAAGCCTGAGACAGCAAGCTGCTGCACAGGAAAAGGGAGATGTCAGTGGTACCCACAGAGCTTATTGGGAAGAGGGACTACTGTACACTGAGGCCAGAGACCCCAAACCTGGAGCCACTAGGAGAGTGGTAGTGCCTCAGAAGTACAGAGAGTTTCTCCTAACTTTAGCTCATGACATTCCCCTAGCTGGACATCTGGGCCAAACCAAGACTTGGGAAAGGATAGTCAGCCACGTTTACTGGCCCCAGATGCACCAAAAAGTAAAATAGTTTGTCAGCTCCAGTGTCACCTGTCAGGCCAGTGGCAAGACAGGTGGCCACTCAAAGGCCCCCCTGATACCACTGCCTGTGGTGGGGGTTCCCTTTGAAAGGGTAGGTGTGGACATAGTGGGTCCACTTGAACCTCCCACGGCATCAGGGAACAAATTCATTCTAGTGGTAGTGGATCATGCCACTAGGTACCCTGAAGCAATTCCCCTTAGGACTACTACAGCTCCTGCAGTAGCCAAGGCCCTCATTGGTGTCTTCACCAGAGTAGGGTTTCCTAAGGAGGTGGTTTCAGACAGAGGTTCCAACTTCATGTCTGCTTACCTAAAACACATGTGGAAAGAGTGTGGAGTGCAGTACAAGTTTACTACACCCTATCACCCACAAACCAATGGCCTTGTTGAGAGATTCAACAAGACATTGAAAGGCATGATTATGGGGCTCCCTGAAAAACTCAAAAGGAGATGGGATGTCCTCTTACCCTGCCTGCTTTTCGCTTACAGGGAAGTGCCACAGAAGGGAGAAGGGTTTTCCCCCTTTGAACTTCTGTTTGGCCATCCTGTGAGGGGACCACTCTGTCTTGTAAAAGAGGGTTGGGAGAAGCCTCTCCAAGAACCCAAACAAGATATAGTGGACTATGTGCTTGGCCTAAGGTCCAGAATGGCTGAGTACATGGAAGAGGCATCCAAAAATCTTGAGGCCAGCCAGGAGCTTCAGAAGCACTGGTATGACCAAAAAGCTGCACTGGTTGAATTTCAACCTGGGCAAAGGGTATGGGTGTTGGAGCCAGTGGCACCAAGGGCTCTCCAGGACAGATGGAGTGGCCCTTACCCTATCCTAGAAAAAAAGAGTGAGGTCACCTACTTGGTGGACCTGGGCACAAGCAGGACACCCAAAAGGGTTATCCATGTGAACCGCCTAAAGCTCTACCATGACAGGGCTGACATCACCATGCTGATGGTTACTGATGAGGATCAGGAGACAGAGAGTGAACCTCTCCCTGACCTCCTCTCATACAGCCCAAAAGATGGGTCAGTGAATGGAGTTGTCTTTTCAGACACCCTCTCTGCCCAACAGCAGACTGATTGCAAGCAAGTCTTGCAGCAGTATGCTAAGCTCTTTTCCTTGACCCCTGGTCAGACAAACTGGTGTACCCATGATGTGGACACTGGTGACAGTTCACCTGTCAAAAAGAAAATCTATCGATAGTCTGACCAAGTCAAGGAAAGCATCAGAGCTGAAGTCAGCAAGATGCTGGAGTTAGGGGTTATTGAACCCTCTGAGAGCCCCTGGGCCAGGCCAGTGGTTCTAGTCCCCAAACCTCATCCACAGGGTGGAAAGAGAGAAATGAGGTTCTGTGTGGACTATAGAGGGCTCAACTCTGTCACCAAGACAGATGCTCACCCTATCCCAAGAGCAGATGAGTTGATAGACAAATTGGGTGCAGCCAAATTCCTAAGTACCTTTGACTTAACTGCAGGGTACTGGCAAATTGGCATGGCCCCAGGAGCAAAAGAAAAGACAGCATTCTCCACACCTGATGGGCATTATCAGTTTACTGTTATGCCCTTTGGTTTAAAGAATGCCCCTGCCACCTTGCAGAGGTTGGTGAACCAAGTCCTTGCTGGATTGGAGTCCTTTAGTGCAGCTTATCTAGATGATATTGCTGTCTTTAGCTCCACCTGGCAGGATCACCTGATCCACATTGGGAAGGTTTTAAATGCCCTGCAAACTGCAGGCCTAACTATCAAGGCATCCAAATGCCAGATAGGGCAGGGAACTGTGGTGTAGTTGGGCTACCTTGTTGGTGGAGGCCAGGTACAACCCTTACAGCCCAAGATCCAGGCCATCCTGGACTGGGCAGCTCCAACAACCCAAACCCAAGTCAGGGCATTCCTTGGCTTGACTGGTTACTACAGGAGGTTTGTGAAGGGATATGGGTCCATTGTGGCTCCCCTCACAGAACTCACCTCCAAGAAGATGCCCAAGAAGGTAAACTGGACAGTTAGTTGTCAAAAGGCTTTTGACACCCTGAAAGAGGCTATGTGCTCAGCACCAATTCTCAAAGCTCCAGACTATGCCAAGCAGTTCATTGTGCAGACTGATGCCTCTGAGCTAGGGATAGGAGCGGTCCTATCCCAGACCAATGATGAAGGCCAAGACCAAACTGTTGCTTTTATAAGCAGAAGGCTTCTCCCCAGGGAGCAGCGTTGGAGTGCCATTGAGTGGGAGGCCTTTGCTGTGGTTTGGTCCCTGAAGAAGCTGAGACCATACTTGTTTGGTACTCACTTCCTAGTTCAAACTGATCACAGATCTCTCAGATGGCTAATGCAGATGAAAGGTGAAAATCCAAAACCGTTGAGGTGGTCCATCTCCCTACAGGGAATGGACTTTGTAGTGGAACACAGACCTGGGACTGCCCATGCCAATGCAGATGGACTTTCCAGGTTGTTCCACTTAGAAAATGAAGACTCTCTAGGGAAAGGTTAGTCTCATCCTCTTTTGTTTGGGGGGGGGGTTGTGTGAGAAAGTGCCCTCTTTCTGCATGGTTGCCCCTACTTTTTGCTGAATTGCTGATGTACTTTGACTGAGTGTGCCCTGGGCTCCTGCTAATCAGGTACCCAGGGCCTATGTTCTTTCCCTAAAACTGCATTGAAGCCTAAACCCAATTGGCATCTCTGGCCACAGGTCAGCCCCTGGTAAATGGTACCACAGGTACCCAGGGCACTGTGACCAGAGAAGGCCTCTAAGGGCTGCAGCACTTATTGTGCCACCCTTAGAGGTCCTGTACCCCGACACTCACACGCTGCCTTTGCAGGCTGCATGTCCTGGTGCAGAACAAAGTGAAGAGTCGACATGGCACACATCCCTGTGTGCCATGCCTACAACCCACTGCCCTGGCATAGATCAGTCACCCCTCTAGCTGGGTGCACTATACCAGTGGTGAGGGTACAGGTGCATGAGCCCTGTACCCCTACAGTGTCGAAGTCCATTCTTAGACATTGTAAGTGCAGTGCTGCCATTAAGAGTATATGGTGCTGGGAGTTTGTCATTACGAACTCCACAGCACCATAATGGCTACACTGAAAACTGAGAAGTTTGGTATCAAACTTCTCAGCACATTAAACCCACACTGATGCTAGTGTGGGATTTAATGAAAAATGCACACAGAGGGCATCTTAGAGATGCCCCCTAAAAACTAACCCACCACTAGTGTCCAGGCTGAGTGGCTGCTGTCAGCTGCCACCACCAGACATGTTTCTGGACCCCTGGGTCGAGAGCCTGCTGCTCTCTGTGGCCTGACACAATGCACATCCTGGGATGAGGTGCCAAGCCTCCTCCCCCAGGATGGGCAGGGTTCACGAAGGGGAAGCTTCAAAGGTTTGCCGCCTTTGTGAGCTTCCCCAGGCCAATTGCTGCTTTCAGCAACTGGTCCCCACTGGTTCTGACCCCCACTTTGGGTGGGAGAACCGGCGGGAAAAACAAGTGAGGAAGAGAGGTGTGCCCACCTCTGCCAACTCCACCCCTCAGGTGGGGGAAGCGAGGTGAAGCACAGCTCTCAGTCCACGCCATCTTGAAGATGGGGGGGACTCAGCCAACCAGGGACAGGCACATGCCCCACTCCCACTGGAGGGTTGCATAATAGGGGGTGTACCCACCCCAGGGAAGGGACCCATTGGTCTCTGCCTTTTACCTACCCGTAACGCCCCTAAATCTACTATTTACGGGCACCCATGAACCTTGCTTCCTCAGATCCAGACAAGAAACAAGAAGAAAAGAAGAAGAAGGACCGAACAGCCGTGCAGCAGCTAACAAGAGGAAGACGCCCACTGACTTGGCCCCAGCCCTACCGGCCTGTCTCCCCCTCGAACCTGCTCCTGCGAAATCCCGGTGTGTCCTGCAGCCAGCAACCTCAAAAACCCCGGAGGATGTGCCTGCCTTCACTTCCCAAGACTGCTTCTCCTGTGAACATCGGATTTGTTCAACTGCAACCTCTGGCAGCAGCCGGAGTCCGCGAATCCGCCCCACTCTGCACCCGCCGTCCACGCAGGGCCGGACTGGCCGTAGCGGGCACCGGGCGTTTCCCCGGTGGGCTGCTAGGGTGGGGGCCGGTTTTGGGCCCCTGGGGGGCCGTTTTTGTTACCGGGGGTCGGCAATATCGGCCCCCTGTAACAAAATCGGCCGAAACCGGCGCTCGCAAACTGCTCGGCTGCACCCCCCTCACCCCAGGGAGGGCCGGCCGAGCAGTTTGCCAGGGCCGGTTTCGGTTGCCAGTCCGGCCCTGCGTCCATGGCCCGAGCTCGAGTGGGCAAACACTACAAGGAGGTCACCTTGGCGATCCTGAACCGAGATCCGGTGACCCCTGACCTGCCTCAAGCCTCCAGCCGACGCCTGCAGTCTAAATCCAGAAGGCCCCCCTAACCGCGACCAGGAGCTGGTAAGAAGATCCGACCCCAAAAGGCACCCCTGCACCCGACGCCCCACGGCCTTGTGTGCCCAAACCAACGGTGCCTGACCAACCCCTAACTTCCCAAATTACCTCTCGAAGTGGTGGTTGCACCCAGAAGTCCTTCGTCTCCCTGCCTGCAGTGCTTTTGCAAACCGGAGGCTCTCCATTGGAAACAACAGGGCATCCGATGTCGAAACAGCACCCTGCACCCGGCCGCCCTAGTGCCGCTGAGGGTGCACCTTTGGTGCTAATTTGTTTCCCCATTTGCCCTGAGTTAAAGTCCAGGAGCTTTGCTCCCACAACCCAGTGGCCTGCTTGCCAGCAGCCACCAACCGGAGGGCCCCTATCCCCCATTGGATAACATTGGGCCTCAACACTCTGCACCCGGCCGCCCTAGTGCCGCTGAGGGTGTAACAAGAGTGCATCACTGACCCTGGGAGACCCCTGAGTCTACCCCCAGAACTTTAACTCCCACTACCGAATACTTACCTAAAGACCGATAACCATATTTTCCTCCATAGGATAACATTGACACTTTTTTCCTGAAAAAGTTTCTAAATGTGGAGTTTTGAAACCTAAAGAAATTCTTTAAAATTGTACGATTTAACAAAAACGCTTTTACTCACTTGTTTACAGGAAATGTCCCAGTGCTGCATCCAGGCATACAGCACTGAGTAAGAAAAAGTAATCCAAAAGTAACTTACCTGCTATTTTACTGAAAATCCCATTCAAGTCTATGTACTGTATTTACAAGTGATTGCATTTCTCTGAAACAATACTGTAAGTCAAACCATAGTACATTTACAATTGCAATTGAACTGTTTTACAATCAGCATTTACTACTGTAAAGTATGTATTGCTTACCTGTGCCAGGCTTGCTTGGTTCTAGAAATAAAATAACTAAAAGAATATTTTTATATAAAACCAATTGGTCTGAAGTTCAGTCTTTGAGTGTGTGAAATCATTTGCTGATTGAGTGGGTACAACAAATGCTTAACACTGTCCTCTGATACTGCCTTACTGCTGGACCACACTACTACAAATAGAGAGTAAGGTTCTATCTAACTTTGCCTCTGCCTACCTTTGGGGTTCCACTGGACTCTGTGCACACTATACCTCACTTTGGTATAGTATATACAGAGCCAGCTTCCTACAGGGACAAAGCAGACTCTGCCCTGGAGCATTTCAAAGAAAGCAGGGCCAACAACGAATGAGTCCTAAAATTCTGGCCCCTGCCCTATAACCCGACCCCTGCCCTTAAAACGACCCTACCCCTAAAACCTTAAACTATTCCGACACTTCCTGCCCTGAGCCCTAAAAACTCCCCCACCCCGAAAATTGCCCCCTTCCTTCCTGCCCTGAGCCCTAAAAGTCTGCCCCCTACCTTAAAACCTAACCGACCCCAGCCCCCCACCCTGAGCCCCAAATCCGGCCCCCTTCCTTAAAACCTACTCCCCTCGGCCCACCCGCCCTGAGCCTTAAAACCAGCCCCCTCCTTTAAAACCTACCTTTCCAGCCCAACTTACCTCACCACGTCCCCGTGCTTCGTGCAGGTCTCCCTTCTGGTTCCTCTCCCTGCCCGCTTAATAAGCTAGAACGCCGACTGCCTTAACCACGCATATGTGTGGCTCAGGCATATGCGTGGTTAAGGCAAGCATTGTTTAGCTTGCGGTGAAATGAAATGCGTGCTTGAAGCCGTGTTGTAAAGGCCGTTTCCTGCATCGCATACAGACAACCACTTCAGCCTCTGGAGGGTTACCAGCCATTTCGTGACCAAGGCTGTGGCACCCACTGATCCTGTGGTCAGGGACAAAACTCCAATCAGTCTACGACCCACAACCCCTGTGGCCTGCCTGCCAAACCCCTTTAATGTGCCCTTAATGGAGTACAGCCACCCAGTTTGAGGCAGGATCCAATGATTTTTACCGGTCTGACAGGCCATAACAGAATGGTGGATCCTGCAAATTGTGCTGAAGGGATATGTCCTACCCTTCCCAGACGCACATTTTCCATCATCCACATCTTCCATTATCCTTGGAACAACTGATGGGGGAACCATCTGTCCGTCTTACAGCAGTAACTGCAAGTCCTTTTGGCTAAAGGGGGTATTGAGATGGAACATGCATCGTAAGTGGGTTGTGGTTGTTATTCCTGCTACTTCCTGGTGCCAACCTATTTCTGATATTGGCTGACTTCAAAATAAATTACGTCATTCGTCCCTTTCACAAAGAGCGCGTCCAAGCACAGTAGTTCCCTTAAATGGCCATGACTATGGCAATATTGTATTGTAATTGCATTCATATAGCGCTTACTACCCCATACGAGGCGTTGAAGCGCTTTTTTCGGAACCCATAAAGGATTAGTGGTGAATTGGTATAGTGAAACTATGAGGGTAATTTGAGTAGTGGATATGTTAGTCAGTTATTTGGATTGAGAAGGATAGTGGAGGGATAGAAGAAGGAAAAAGGGTCACATTTATATAGCGCTTGCTACCACTGTTCCCAATAAGGCGCGCGCACCAAAGTCACCCCAAGCGCGCAGTGTGCTGTATTTAGCGCGCACACAACAACATCTGATCCTGCAAGACCGTATTCATGTTAATTGCAGTGCACACGGGCGCTGCAATTAACATGAATACTAACTCAAGGCCCACAATCAGCCCCGCAGCTGTGCACTGTTAAGAAAAGAAAAACAGTGTCTCAAACACGACGTGTGCTTTAGAACACGCTGTGTTCGAGACTCTGCTTTTCTTAATTGTGCTCAGCTAAGGGGCTGATTGTGACCCTTTGAGTTAGTATTCATGTTAATTGCAGCACACACGGGCGCTGCAATTAACATGAATACTAACTCAAAGGGTCACAATCAGCCCCGCAGCTGTGCACTGTTAAGAAAAGAGATACAGTCTGAAACACGATGTGACCGCACACTAGCCTAAAAAGCATTCATGACCGCACACTAGCCTACAAAGCAAATTTGATAGCATAGCATATTCACAGTGCTTTCTGTAGCAGGTTGGGACCTCATAGCACTATAATACAGATGCCACTGTTCACCACTCCGCCAACCAGTAGTGAATTATGTTGTTCTCTGGTAAGACGCAAAACATTTGCAGCAATTGCATTAAAAATGAGCAGCACCATATCATATTTCATGGTATACTGACAGCTTTGACTCTGGAGCAGCTGGAAATCACCACACATCATTCACACACATACATAATATTCATTCTAACTGTGAAACAAGTTAACCCCTGGTATTTTGGAAAAATAATATGCCTCTTGTGTAGATTAACTGGAGAAATTGCAGTGACCTAATACATAGCTGCCAAAGTTTGAGACTGCTTATGTGTGACGTAGCATATACTCAGTCTTCCTATGTGTGACATATAAATGTCTTATGTGTGGCACTTTTAGTGATGCTTATTAGAGGACCTAGAACTGAATAGAGAACAACAGTTATGTCTATGTAGTAAGATAGATTTAATAAACTAGCCTATGTTGTGGTATGAAAACGGTCTCAAAATTGGCCAGTGTTCCTTAAGTGCCTACAGAAGATCACTGACCTACTTTCTTTTGTTAACAGGGTCAGCTGGCAGATATATTTGGCATCTTAATAACCAATAAAATACTTGTTTTGGGAGCATGCCTATAGTTTAATAAAGTTTAAGTCTAGTACACATTACAGATAAAACAAATGGATTGTTAAGCCAAAACAGTTAATCAATGACAATGTGTGGTAATCTCAGAGAGCCACCACCAAAAAAACTCAAAATCCCGGTGCCACTTTCATGAAAGCAACATCTGGTCCATCACCATTGCTAAACTGAACCAGGTTACAACATAAGTATTTTAAAATGATAATGATTACCATGGAACCCGAAGTTTGAAAGTTTCCTTTAAAAATACGTGCGTTCGCCAGTTTCAAGAAAATACTATCCAGGTTAAAGCACATGCTGCAGAGATCAGATTAATAGTGAACTGTGCAGAGGCGTGATTCAGCTGGCTGTGACAACTCTGCAGAGTGCGTGCCACTGTGCTTCTGCTTAGAAATGCAGCAATCCGCTCCCTTGCTCGTCTCCACGTTCTGCATCCGGCTGGGCTTGGCAGAAGGCCTGTAGCAGACCTGCAGCAGCTGTGGCTAAAGTTAGCCCAAGCTCTCTTTTTTCAGGATGATCGGCGTTACTGGCAATTTCATGAAGTAGTGCACTTTGCCTGGCCAAACGACCGCCACCAACCAACAGGAAGAAACTGCGCACTGAACCGCTAATCAACCCCTGGCTGTGCTGAGTTATTAAGGACAGCCACATCATCTTGTGCGTGTGGCACGGCTCCTGTTGGGCAGCAGGTGCGGCACAGGAAATTTAAAACAATCAGGTTATGCAGCCCGGGTGCCACCCCCCTGGCCCAATCATGATGTCAGCATGCCCGAAAGCAACACAAGCCCTTATGTTGACTCTACATGTCTGCCAGACCCGCCGCTTGCTGATTATATTTTAAAACAGCTGCCCCGCCCCTGTGACCTGTGTCTTAGATAGGCGAGGCCGGGCGCGGCCGCGTGAAAGAGAGAGGGAAAGTGAGCCCAATTTAAAATGAGTCCACTATCACTACTACCATGGCCTGTGATCGCTATAGCAACAAGTTCCCAAGCCAGAGCTCTGCAGTGCACGCAGATTAAGCGCCATGTGCCAGGCTGCTTGGAGCTCCTTAAGATCATCACCACAGCGTCGGGGAGTTCTGTAAGCGTGACTAATGCATTTCAGTGCGGTGATGCGGACCACCATACTGAAATGTATTAGTCTGACGCCTGATGCGTGGTACTTGGCAGGACTGCCAGTAGTTAACGATGCCGAATCATGTTGTGTAAAATGCACGGAGGCTTTTGGTAGTCTAATGAAGATGTTGGTTTGTTAGGCGAGTGAAATTGTTCCAAGGAAGGTGAGCTGTGATATGTTGAATCTGCTTCACAGCACTAGCTTTCGCGTTTTGGAGTGAGCACAGAAGAGCGAGGTAACCTTGTCTTCAGGGTGTGTTCCTCACATCAGACTTGCGTTGGAAGTTGTGGTGCGGCAGGTGCTGCAGCATCCAAGGGCATAGAAGAGACTACATTTCTTAGGGGACACGGACAGCCTTGGGGAGAGCTGAACCTGGGTCTGGCCTGGCTCTAAGAGCCAGATCACGAGCCGAACCATAAAAGATGTAACTCTGGCAACAAATGTCAGGAAAATGGTAGACTGGAAAATAGAAAAACATGGATTTTTCATCATATTAAAGTGTTTCAATGACGTGTAAACGATTATTTCATGGAACTGAGTGATGTTTATTGAAAGTAATATTTTTTTGAACATGAAACATTCAAGAATACCGCCGAAGCCTTACGATTTTGCCACAAATTATCCAAAACTTGTCAGCTTGCCATGTTCTTTATTCAGGGCTGACTTTAGCGCTGGTGGCGCCTGGTGTGACAATCTTTTCTTCCCTCCCATCCCCACCCTCCCACCCATTCCCCCTATGACCTCCTCCTCGGATTCCCTCACTACCACCCCGCACAAGTGCCCCATATCTTTTCATAGGCCCTTTCTCACTTACATTTCATTTGTTTTAAAGCACTGGTAAAGGCTGACTTTACTCATCCACTCAGCTATTCACATAAAAGACAGATCTGTTCTTTGCAACAGGCATATTAACCCTCTGTGCTACTTTATGGTAAGTCAAAACTGCCACTAGATAAAACTTCGATCTCTCTCTCTAGCCGGGACATTAATCGCAAATGGCATTACGTACCTAGGAAAATGAATTTACATTAATAAATGTCTTTTCTTGGTTCACTGAATTTAGATTAATGGGGAATTATTAACAGAAAATGCACATACGATTCACGATGAAGAAAATGGGGAGAAAAGGAGTTTTTATACTGGTGAGACTATGCGAAGGCTTTAGAAATCCTCATAATGTTGGCACTTCCTTGCTTCCACAAAACATTTGCAAATATTTACACGAAACACTTGTATGTTTATGCAAACATCTAAAACAATATTGAAATGCGGAAGAAAGGGTTTCACCACATGAAAGGACATGCTCCCAGTGGTGCAAAAATAGAGTGGGAATCAGACTTTTCACTAACCTAAACTTGGTGGATTTTCAGTTAGTGGAAAATGTTAGTTTTAGTGAAAAATGTTATTGTAGAAAGGAGACACTTAAGCCTTGAAAACTACAAAGATTGTGGTTGCCCAGGTCCACCCTGTTTTACTTTCTTGAATACTCAGAAAAGTGAGAATCCATGACAGGTTTAGGCATATTCCTATTACCTTAAATTTCAGAATGTATTTTTAAATCCAGCCCAAATGACAAGTCAAGTGCCATCACTGTTAATAGGAGCATGGCTGCGGGGCAGATTGTGAGCCTTTTTTAAAGTATTTATGCTAATCGCTCCACCAGTTATGCATGTACAAGGCGCTGCACATGAATACTTTCGCAAAGGCACACAATCGGCCCTGCAGCTGCGTACTATTAACAAAAGAAATGCAGAGTTTCAAACACGACCTGTGCTTTCAGAATCCTGAGTTTTTAAACAACCAAAAGGCTGAGGACCTTTTTCTTGCTGGATTTTTATGGGGCCTAAGATTACTCTAATATGACCCTTGTATATGTTTTAATCTTGTTGTATAAGATGTTTGTAGTGTACTTTTATGGTTTTTATTAACCGAATAAAGTGAATATGACTGACTGAGAATCCTGAGTTTGCGCTTCTCTAGACAAAACACTCTAAAAACATACAGTCTGCTAGCATGAATGACATGGTATTCCTACACCTTGTAACCCCCATTGTTTTATGTAACATTTCCTGTACACTGATTTACACACGTATAAGCCTTCAGCTCTGTGTAATATATGCGTGATGTAAAGTGCTCTGACATCCTACACTGGTATGAGAAGCACTATAAAATACACTGCTGCACACAGAGGAAAAAAATTAGAGGGAACATTGCTTGCTACCCTTGATGGGGTGTTGAAGCGCTTTTTCGGCAATTAGCACGCTACTTCGGAACCCAGAAAGGATTAGTGGTGAATTAGTGTAGTGAAAATATGAAAGTAACGTAGATTTTCCTAGTAATTTATGACGGAAAGTCTTAATTTTATTAAAGACACGGAGGCGAGTATTATGCTTTCTAGTCTTGCTTTATTCCAATAGCAGCCAAGATAAACAATAAAACTACAGTTCCCAGAAGGCCAAGCGAAAGATTGACCAATGGGGAAACATGGAATATAGAACCAATAACCAATGAACGGACAGTCCCATGTATAACGCTTGTCTTGACTACGAACAGCCCTCTTTACTTCGGCGAGCATGTTAGATACTGTCCATAAACAAAGGGAAAATAGAGGGAACAATACCAAAGGCTAGAGTCCAAACAAAAAACTCTTGACTAAAGCCCAAAAAGGTCATTCTTGCAGTCGGAACGAGGATCGGAGGATCAGTGTTGAACGATGAAACAGGACGTTGGAGGACAGAGTCCTTTTGCAGGCGATGGCACCGATCAGGAGGAAGCTGGTGGTAGAGCTGGAGTCGCTATAGGGAGGGAGAAGAACACATATTAAAAGGTGTTGCAGTGGGATAATACTCGCCTCCGTGTCTTTAATAAAATGAAGACTTTCCATCATAAATTACTAGGGAAATCTACATTTTATGTCAAGACCGGAGGCTCCTATTATGCTTGTTCAAAGCATATCAACAACCAAAGAAGCAGCAGTAATAAGAGGTTTGCAATAAAACATTTGAAACACATTGCCATTGGACCAATCAGCCGATCTCAGAATGTCCTCCAACCTGGAGCCTGCCCAAAAAGCTTTGGAGGCCATGGCTCCCCTGGTGGAATGGGCCACGAAGACAGAAACATCAATACCGGCAAGGGACATAACCCAGCGAACCCAACGAGCTAAAGTGGCAGAAAAAACAGGTTTGTGAGGTTTAGGGAAAAAAATGAGAAGTTGGGAGTGGGAGGACGTTCTGAGATCAAAGGTCCGTTGTTCATACACCTTGAAGCATTGACCCACACATAATTTAGGTTGAGAGGGAAAATATGGATAAAAGACAGTGTTCAAATTAGTTTTTGTACGCTTATTAATGTGAAACATCACACCAGAAGGGGTAAACTGACGAGAGGAAACATCCATAGCTTTGACATCAGAAACACGTTTTATAGAAACCAAGCACAAAAGCATAGTAAGTTTGGCTGAAAGCATTTTCAAAGAAAGTACTGCATTATCTGGCCAATCAGAAAAAAGTTTGAGTACCAAATTCACGTCCCATAACTTAGAGTACTTTGCCAAAGGAGGTTTAGAGAACTTCACACCTCTAAGTAGGTGACAAATTAAGGGGTGTTCACCCACTGGTTTGCCATCAATAACGTTGTGATTAAGATAAATCGCAGATCTGTACAGATTAACTGTTCTGTAAGACTTACCTGAGCTAGCTTCAGAAGCTAGAAAATTGACAATGTAGTTTAAATGTGCTGAAACGGGATTGATTTGTTTTCCCAAACACCAGCTTGCCCATAAAGACCACACTGATTTGTAAGCTTTGGTTGTTCCTGGAGCCTAGGTTCTGCTAATAAAGAGAGAAGCTTCCTGCGAAATGAGGAGGTCAGGTTGGATAGACCCGAAATCTTCCAAGCGGACAGATTCAACGAGTTGTCCAGAATGAGATTGTGTGGCTGACCCAAGGGATCTAGAAGAAGATTGGCGCAAGAGGGAAGGAGAACCGGAAAATCCACTGCCATCTCCAGCAGAGAGGGGAACCAAATCTGTGATTGCCAAAAGGGGACCACTATCACCAGGGAGGCTAACTGGCATCTGGTCTGGGCCAGAACCCTGTTGATCATGATAAAAGGATGAAAGGCGTAGTTGAGATGAGGAGACCAATCTTGGAGGAAAGCATCTGTGGCCAGACCAAAGGATCCGGACGCCAACTGAAGAATTGTGGAAGTTGGGAATTGAGGCGAGATGCAAAGAGATCGATGTGCAAAGGGTCCCATTTTTGAAACAGAGATTGAAAGACGGATGGAAGAAGCTTCCAATCGCTGGAGTCCCGTAGATAACGAGAGTGCCAGTCTGCTATGGAGTTGAGATTGCCTGGGAGGTATTCTGCTCTGAGAGAGATCTTGTTGAGAAGGCAAAATTCCCAGAGGCTCTTTGCTAACTCCGCAAGGAGTTTGGATTTGGTGCCACCTAGATGGTTTATGTAGCGGACCGCAGAAACATTGTCCATACGAAGAAGGATTGAACAGCGAACTTTGTTCTTTGCGAGACTCCTGATTGCAAAGGAGCCTGCCAGCATCTCTAAACAGTTTATGTGCAATCTCGACTCCTCGAGAGACCATGTACCTCCAGTCGAGATTGAACCACAACGGGCGCCCCAGCCTGACAGACTTGCATCGGATTCTAACCCAAGATCTGGGGCTGAGGCGAAGATTGTTCTCCCGTTCCACGCATCTAAATGGCCTATCAACCATTGGAGCTCTAGACGAGATTCCTGATCTAAGGAAATCAGATCGGAATAAGTCAGGCCTTGACGCAGATGTCGTATTTTTAGGTGCTGGAGGGCACAACAGTGAAGAGGCCCTGGAAAGATTGCCTGAATGGAGGCGGACAACAGACCTACAATTCTCGCAAGAGATCTGAGGGAGACCAAGGAGGTCCGAAGCACTTGGGAGATTTCTGATTTTATAGCTGAGACCTTTGACTGAGGAAGATGAAGAGAAGCAGTGGAAGAATCCACGAGAAAACCTAAGAAGTCGATTCGCTGAGAAGGAATGAGCATGGATTTTTCGGGGTTTAAAAGGAAACCCAGTTCTGAAAGGAGAGATCGAGTGATGTTCAAATGGTACAACAGAGTTTGTTTGTCTAAATTGATTATCAAGATGTCGTCGAGATAGATTATTAATCGGACTCCTAGAGACCTCAGATACGTCACAACCGGTTTCATTATCTTCGTAAAGCACCATGGTGGTGACGACAGACCGAAGGGGAGGGAGCAAAACTGATAAGTTACTCCTAGCCATTGAAATTGGAGAAATTTTCTGTGAGCACGATGAATCGGAATAGTGAGGTATGCGTCCTGTAAATCTATTCTGACCATCCAATTGTTTAAACGAAGAGAATCCCTGAGATGAATAATGGTTTCCATTTTGAAGTGGCGATAAACCACGAATTGGTTGAACCACTTCAGATTTATGACAGGACGCATTTTCTTGTTCTTCTTGCGAACAAGAAAGATGGAGCTGAGGAACCCTGAAGGATCTAGAGGTGCAGTTTGAATTGCTTGTTTTAGGAGAAGGGATTGAACCTCTATTGAAATGAGATTTGACATGTCGGTTGAGAAGATGAGAGGAGGAGGGAAAACTGTTTGGAAAGGTGGAGCATAAAACTCTATAAGATAACCTTGGATAGAGTTTAGAACCCAAGGATCTGCAGTCAGAGTTCGCCATTTTGGAACGAATAGACTTAAGCGACCCCCTACAGGGGGAGGGTCTGAGGGACTTACCTTGTTGGGAATTGTTCCTGAAATTCTTTTGTCCACGACCTCTGAAACCTCGACCCCTTTGAGGGTAGAATTGGGGCTTGAAGTCTTGATAGTTGGAGTTGGAATTGAAAGATCCTCTGGGGTCTTGGTTGTGGTATGAACGGCCGGCAAAGCGACTCCTGCCTCTACCGGCCCGTCCAAAAACCCGCTGAGATAAAACTTTCTTTATGGATTGTTGAGCTTTATCAAGGGAAGCAAAGGTGGTGACGAACTTACTTAAGTCTTTTACTAAAGAGTCACCAAACAAAAGACCATCAACCTTAATACCAGGGTCAAGGGCATCCAAGTTAGCCACCTTCGGATCCAATTTAATAAGGAGACCTTTGCTGCGTTCATGGATAATTGCAGAGTTGGCATTACCGAGGAAACAAAAAGCTCTTTGCACCCATAAGGAAATATCCTGAGGATCCAAATCAGTGCCATCTAAACGAGCAGATTCCGCCATGTCAAAAATGCGAGCTAAGGGCCCTAAGACGTCCAATAACTTGTCTTGACAAGTAGACCAAGCCTTATGCACCCCTTTACGGGGAGCTTTACCAAATTTGGAAAAGAAGGTTAATAAAGGTTGGTCAATAGACGGAGTAACCGTAATATTGGAAGCAAAGGAAGGTTTAGGGCATTCCGACTTGAGTTTGGAAATGGTGATTTTGTCCAAAGGTAGACGAAGTCTAGCCGAAATATAGTCACCAACATGAGAAACAGGGAACCATTCCGTTGAATTTGGATGGCGAATAGAAGAAGGGTCGAACATGGGAGTACCCTCCGAATCCAGAATAGGCCTGGAGGATAAAGAGTCAGCTTTCGATTTCTTAGGCGGAGGGGAAGAAGGGTCATTGACATCAAAAAGCTCAAACAAATCATCTGCGTCACCAACATCATCGCCTGTGTCCAAAATCTGGGAAATTACCAGTTTTTTAGGTACCTCCGTGTTTTTTGACTTTTTCTTACGTTTACCATCCGAATTAGAAATACCCTCCTTAGAAGGAGGCCTGGGAGGCACCATGTCCTCAATCATACGCGAGGAAGCCTCGCTAATCATACGTGACGCAACAGAAATATCGTATTTATTGCTGGAGGGTACCAATTTCCTCTTTCTGCTATCCCCCGCAGAATGGGCCAAAGCTTTGGACATCAGAGACAGCATAGAGTTTTCCATATCTTTGGAAAAACGTTTCATAGAAGCTTCAACAGCATGCTCCACAGAGGAATTAATAAAGACATTTAAATCGTTCTTAAATGCTTCTCCTTCATCATTTTGCATGTCTGAGCTTGGAGAGCTGTCAATCTCCATCTTGAAAATAATAATTTGGCAGTGAGTGAACAAAGGGTTAACTAAACCCAAAGCTGATGACCGCCCCTGGGCGTGAGCTTAATATGGCACTGGAAAAAATGAAGGAAACTACTCCCCTAGGGGCGAGACGCAACCGGAGCAAAGGAGGGCAAAGAAGACGGAGCTCCGGCGCCGAGACACTGCAGAAAAATGAGGCGCGTAAGGCGGAATGAACAAGAGCCAGTTGAGGTGAGGAAAACCACAGGGAAACGGCAGAAAATGGCCGACGCGCGTCGCGTTGAGACAACCGTCAACGCGCGCGAGCGCCGAAGTTAGCACTAATTGCGGGAAACAGCGGGGCAGCGCAAAAGAAGGACACAGGCGCCTAAAAGTAGCACAATAAGCAAAATAATAACCAGCGCACATGAAATATATATCAGTAACCTTACACCATATGACAAAAGTAAGAAGCGCATGTACTTATCTTGACTGCGAGCAGCAAGAAAAGAGGGCTGTTCATAGTGAAGACAAGCATTATACATGGGACTGTCCGTTCATTGGTTATTGGTTCTAGATTCCATGTTTCCCCATTAGTCAATCTTTCGCTTGGCCTTCTGGGAACTGTAGTTTTATTGTTTATCTTGGCTGCTATTGGAATAAAGCAAGACTAGAAAGCATAATAGGAGCCTCCGGTCTTGACATCAAATTTGAGTGGTGGATATGTTAGTCAGTTGTTGGGATTGAGTAGTCGCAGCTTTACCAAAGTGCCTATGAGCAGCAACTGTATCAGTGGAACAATGTGATAGTTTAGTGCTGGGAAATACCCTATCCGTATATGTTCGGGAGATACACTCTCAAGTCAGACTAAGACTCAACATCTCACAAATGCTCAATTGACTGAATATGAGCTAATAATGATAGCTGCCTCCAGTGTGATACTACATAGATGCACAACATTAAATACAGCATCACTGATGCCCTTGCCTGACCGACATATCATCAGAATTACACAATTGTGTTTTAGTGACAGCAACAGACAAAGGAGAGGTTTGATATGTCTGACACTGCATATGCAGAAAGAGACGGGGATTTATGAGTGGATACTAGGTCCCGTTTTCAATTGCCATCAGGAGAGACAAGAGCAGCCCATGCTATATGTACACTACAGACAGTTGTTGAAACAAACTGCATTCCCACTTATCAGCCCAAGCGGCAGAAATAGTGCCTTTAACCACAGCATGTGAAATCAGCTCAGGTTTGAAAGTAAACATATATACGGAGAACCAGTATGCTTTTGTGTTGCTCATGATTTTTGGAGATTATGGCAAGAAAGAGCGTTTTTGACAGAGTGTATCGAGCATGGCGTGTTGATAGATTACTGAATGCCTTGGCTAAGCCTAAAATATTAGCCATAATACATTGTGCAGCAAACCAGGAGCTGACAGGCGAAGTAGCTAAAGAAAATATTTTGCAGATAGAACGGCGAAACAGCAGCAGCAGCAGCAGCATCGGATAGCACAATGTATGTAGCAACAGTTGAGGGCTTTGACTTCAATAATGAACAGTTAGACCTGGCACCCCAATAAGGACAAAAGAGAGCGACAGAAGAAGAATTAAACTGTGGGAAGCGGAAGGAACTAAAGCTGAAGGCATCTACAGGGACTCAAATGGTGCAGTACAATTTCCTGATGTCTTGTTTCCTCATATGGTGCTCACTGTACGTGGCCCAGCATTTCAGGGCCGCAATGTTATGATAAGATACGTTTCACAGTTCTGGTATAACAAACAATTTAGGGAATGTCTAGGAATTGTGTAGTGTGTGGTTTGTTTAACATCTGAGCAAGGACATTTTTTTTCCATCCGAGGCATCATTTGCACATTTGCAGATGGATTACATAGCAATGCCTCTAACGAACAAGTACAGGTATCACTGGTGGTAGTCTGTATGCTCTTGGGGTGGGTGGAAGCTTACCCCTCAAAGAAGAATGCTGCACAGACTGCTGCAAAATGTTTGACGGAACTGACTCCGAGGTTCAGAGTTCTGATTGTCCTATCGTCAGACCAAGGGGCCCATTCTACAAGTTCGGTTGTTGCCTGGCTATCCAAAGCATTGGGCAAGACTCAAAGGTTCCATTGTGCCCAGCATCCTGAAGCAGCAGGTGCTGTGGAGGTAAGAATGGTATTCTAAAGGCTAAAATAGCATAGATATGCGGGGAAACTAAACTGACATGGGTTGATGCTTTGCACCTGGCCCCATTGAGTATCTGCTGCACATCCAATGAGACAACAAAATTGTCACTGGAAGACTGACGCTTGCAAGGGAGCCCACACAGGGGGGCCACAGTGCACCTGGCTGATGAGCTGTTGAGAGACTATTTATTTCCTTCACTGAACAGTTGTACCTCTTACACACCCAAGTAAAGGACACTCTGCCGAACCCTTTGACCGAACATGGACACGGTCTACAGCCTGGTGACTGGGTGTACATAGAGAACTTTCAAAAGAGAAACTGTGCGTGACAGAGGTGAAAAGGTCTGGTGTGAATGCTTCTGATTACGAATACTACAGTTAAGTGTGCTGTGATGTCAATACAACGCATGCCTTTTCCACGCATAGTATTATAAGGTAAGTGAAACCCAAAAATATATATACATATATACACACATATATACATATACATATATATTCCAAACAAAATGCTACCTCTGGAGCACCGAGGATATGTGCTTTTTGCAACCCAAAAAAATATTTTGGCGTTTAGCCAATGTTTTTTAGGTCGAGCCTAGCCAGCGCGCAAGCGCTGCTTAGGATCTGACCTTTTGGAATCGGTCTGTACTTTTTGGAAAACGCGTGCATGTACTGCACTGTTTCCAATGAGTACTCGTTCATGTAAGGCATCCACCTTGCGGGAGCGAGCAGCGGCGCCATGTGTTTGTAATTATCGCGCCTGCCACTGCTCGCTCCCGCAAGGCAAACGCTCTGCATGCACGAGTACTGTTTAACTTTCGCGGCAGCGGGGCCGCGCTTGTCTTTTAGCGCTTGTTCTTGTATTTCCGAGCGTCGACTCTGAACTGAAACGCATTCCCCTGGCAATCCAAATTGCTGAGGCAAATTATTGCATTTCTATCTTGGTGGAATGTTCATCCTGTAATGGTGAAATGGCGGGACGGTGCCGCGAGCCCGCCTGTTGATTATAATGGCGCACACTCGTGCATGTGTTTGACTCGGGGCTCCACCGGCGCTGAACGGCGCCTCCGCTGGGGTCATTTATCCTGTTTAAACGAAACACGCAACAAATAAATAACGCAGACTAACCCTTCAGCTGCCATTAAGTTGTTGCTCTCTGGCGTTTCTCGGCAGTGCGAACTATTTGTCGCGAGGCTTAAAGTTAACAGCTTCTGTCAAAACAGCGACGTGAGTTATGGCTTCCTCCCGTAGCTTTCTCTCGCACTATACATTTACATTCATGCCACATTAGTTGGTGGTGATGGAGGGGACGGTGGTGAATACCAAATGAATCAAGGGTGACTTTGGCAAGAGATAGAGCCAGACAGACTGCTCTGCAGGCAGCAGACCGGAAGCTGCTGTAATTCTCGCTCAGAGCAGCGCCACACCACCCAGCTATGACTTTGAGGAACTAGCCGCAGAGGAGGACGGTGCCGAGCAATAACAGCGGACCGGAAACAGCACATCACGTCGCTCGCCTGTGAGAGCGGTACTCACCAATCTGAGTGTGGCAAAACAGACAACTAAGCTTCTTTGATCTAAAAAAATACATGATCTTGAACTGTTCAAAGCATTTATTGATTCCGCCCTTACCTTGAGCCTCGAATAACATACCAGTACCAGGCATTTTTAGCACCACGTGATATAACATAGACAGAAGGTTTGTCATTCCCCTTGTGAGCATTTTTACATAGCAAAACCAAAGGGGATGATGAACGAAGTGTTGAACATTGCAAGCACTCACCCCCAGTCAACTGATCTGGGTTTAATCCATCATCATTCTTTAGCTCACTCCGCCACCCCAGTTCAGACATGGCCATATGCAAATCAGTCTGACCCTGTGCCTCATGGGAACAGTCCAGCCCGAACTGCCAAGCCATGTCTTCCCTGGACCGGAAACAAGCATCCTGGGACCGGTTTCTGGCTTACAGCCGTCATCAGCCAGGCTATCTTGAATCCAGTGGCAAAGTGAGCAAGGGACCCACGTCTGGGCATACCCTGCCAATTTAGGGCGAACATAGCAAAACCAAAGGGGATGATGAACGGAGTGTTGAACATTGCAAGCACTCACCCCCAGTCAACTGATCTGGGTTTAATCCATCATCATTCTTTAGCTCACTCCGCCACCCCAGTTCAGACATGGCCATATGCAAATCAGTCTGACCCTGTGCCTCATGGGAACAGTCCAGCCCGAACTGCCAAGCCATGTCTTCCCTGGACCGGAAACAAGCATCCTGGGAGCGGTTTCTGGCTTACAGCCGTCATCAGCCAGGCTATCTTGAATCCAGTGGCAAAGTGAGCAAGGGACCCACGTCTGGGCATACCCTGACAACTTAGGGCGAACATAGCAAGGCCCAGATCTCTGTACTGGGGCGAATGTACGACATTGTCCTGCATTCTGTCCATCAATTGTTGTTTTTGCATTTGTCACCCCGAGTGGGACGGGTATGCCCAGACGTGGGTCCCGTGCTCTCCATGCCACTGGAGTCAAGCTATCCTGGCTGATGAGGGCTGAAAGCCCGAAACCAGTCCTAGGATGCTTGTTTCCAGTCCAGGGAGGGCCTGGCCTGGCAGTTCGGGCTGGACTGTTCCCATTGGGCGCAGGAACAAGACTGATTTGCATATGGCTGGGTCCAAACTGGAATGGCATGGTGAGCAAAAAAACGATGGATTTAGGCCCAGATCTCTGTCCTGGGGTGAATGTACGAAATTTTTCTGCATTCTGTCCATCAATTGTTGTTTTTGCATTTGTCACCCCGAGTGGGACGGGTATGCCTAGACGTGGGTCCCGTGCTCTCCATGCCACTTGAGTCAAGCTATCCTGGCTGATGAGGGCTGAAAGCCCGAAACCGGTCCTAGGATGCTTGTTTCCAGTCCAGGGAGGACCTGGCCTGGCAGTTCGGGCTGGACTGTTCCCATTGGGCGCAGGATCAAGACTGATTTGCATATGGATGGGTCCAAACTGGAATGGCATGGTGAGCAAAAAAACGATGAATTTAGGCCCAGATCTCTGTACTGGGGTGAAAGTACGACATTGTTCTGCATTCTGTCCATCAATTGTTGTTTTTGCATTTGTCACCCCGAGTGGGACGGGTATGCCCAGACGTGGGTCCCGTGCTCTCCATGCCACTGGAGTCAAGCTATACATCTGATGAGGGCTGAAAGCCCGAAACCGGTCCTAGGATGCTTGTTTCCAGTCCAGGGAGGACCTGGCCTGGCAGTTCGGGCTGGACTGTTCCCATTGGGCGCAGGATCAAGACTGATTTGCATATGGCTGGGTCCAAACTGGAATGGCATGGTGAGCAAATAAATGATGGATTTAGGCCCAGATCTCTGTACTGGGGTGAATGTACGACATTGTTCTGCATTCTGTCCATCAATTGTTGTTTTTGCAGCATTTTTACATAACCACCCTCTAAAACGCTTGCAGACTACCACCCCTTCCTCAATGGCACACACACAAGTGCTGTCACTCACATCAAGTTTAAAACATATCGACACACACGCACCTACATACATACAGACAGACACGCAGAGCTGACAGCATCCTCTAGCTAACTCTCTGGGTTATCCCTGTGCCGAAGGCTTGAGAAATAGGACTGAGACCTTGTACGTAGAGAAACTTCACCTTAGTAGCATTAGTATTAAAAGAATCCTTCCGTTGTTTACACAGAAAAACGGTGATGGGCGTGTGTGAAACAGTGGCACAGCACATACAAAGTAGTGCCCGAACAAAGAGCAGCCGGGAGGCGTTGGAAAGGCTCTATGTACCGGCCTCCATCAGGGCAGCCCTCTTCGCCCGTAGTGAGGCCACTGGCCACAAGAGCTCTCTCCTAACTTGCCACCCGCCCAGTCATAAAACGTACAGCAGCCTTACGGCCAGGTTTGCGGGATATAAATACCCGATCTATATTTACATAAAACAAAACGATATAAGAGAAGCCCAAAGTATAGCGACATAAACAGTTTCTTTACATTCTTTTACTCCAGCGGCGATTGCTACTTTGTCGACAGTTGCACTACTCAATGACCAGCTGTCATTTAGCCGCACAGATTTTTTTTTCCGTTCTTATAAAGTGTGTTCATTTTCTGTCACTAGTGTCTGATGACTACTTATATTAAAGAAACACTGAGAGCTGGTGGCTAATGTAATTGACATATCCTTTTTGTGCCCATTTTACAAGGCGTTGTAAAACCAGTCAATCTCCACCATTAAACAGAAGAAAAGCCAAACTGCTTTAATACTGGACTCGAAAGGAGATACTTTTATACCTCTGTGTACAATCCGTCCATGGCCACACAAAGCCAAATTAGCAGGAGAGCAAATTCCGTTCATCATTCTTCTTCGAGTAATAGGAACATTTTGCTACTAGTCCAGAAGAGAAACTCGGGGACTGTGGTTAGTTTGTCAGCAAAATGCGGCTGTTTACCTCAGCATCGCTGTGTCCCACTGGCAAGCACAGAAGAAACAAGCATTGGCATAGCCAATAGGTCTCGCTTTTGGGACCTTATAAGTATTTAGTTATGCAGCACACTATCCTTACTGTTTCCAATGAGTACTCGTTCATGTAAGGCATCCACCTTGCGGGAGCGAGCAGCGGCGCCATGTGTTTGTAATTAGCGTGGCTGTGTGGCCGCGCTTGTTTACATTTGCCTTGCCTGTTGTAAATGCTTCCAAAAGCAGCGGCGCACAGGGCCCATCAGTTGGTAATTAGCGTGGCTGCGCTTGTTTCAGTTAACGTGCTGTTGTGGTCCAACTTCCTTCATCAGACCAGCCCTGGGAGAGAGGCAGCCTTCGGCGAGCGAGAACAATGGCCCCTCTTAAACACTGGAGCATACATTTACCCGCAAGCTTATCGCTGTAAACATGTTAAAGTGTAGAAAGTTTGAAAATATCAACACACCACCAAGCACAAACAAATCATAAGGCCGTGGAATGGCTCCAGGCCGCGCTGTGCTTGAGCGCTAGAGTCAGTGACTCTGCCCCAGCCTTACCCTCTACTAGAGTGCGGATAGATTTATCATAGTAGAAGCAGAATGCATGTTTTTAAATATTGGGGACTGCATAAACTGGGACCTGTGGCAATGCAGATTGCTCCGTAGGGGTGTAACGAAAAGTACACTAGGGCATAGAGAGAACATGTCTTAACTTTGTAGTTATAATTAACTTAAATAAACTATGACACTTGTGGGATTTAAAAAAAAAATAATCGCAGATGCTGGGAAGGTTGGGGTCGGGACATGCTCCTCTGCACGCACGCTTCTACTGAGAGGTTAACTGACTGGTTTTCAGGGTGCAAATTTACACCAAGGCAAGAAAAAGAGTTGAAAGCACGTATAATCACATCACGCCGCCTCCACAGCTCACACAAAGAATTGTGTGACGCCCACAATGAAGATCAGGTTCAAACCTCTGGCTCACTAGTTAGTACCCAGATGAATGGCATATACCTAGACGATTGAAAACCCCACATAGAGAATGCCGCACAGAAGAATATACTTAAACCAGGGCCACTGCAATCATGCGGCAGGGGAGGGCTAAATTATGCGGCAGGGTTGAGTCAATTATGCGGCAAGAAAGTACTAAGCAGCAAAAGGGTGGTCAACCTTTGCAAAGGGCCCTCCACTGCGCGGCAACGACTGCTGCTGCGTTTTTAATAACTTTTTAAACGTCTAAGCGAGAAACATTTGTTTTTTGTAAAAGTCTGCAAATTATGCAATAGATATTGGATTATGTAGCAAATTCAGCAAATATATAACTATGCGAAAACGCCACTGCCACACACTCGCATAATTTCAGTGGCCCTGATTTAGGCTCTCACCGAAAGCGGCAAGCAGGTGGCACTCATTGTGCCCCAGTCTGCTTCTGTCAGTGCGTGCTGCCTGCCTGCCTACCACAGTGCATTATTTTGTGCAGTGCTGTCTGCGCGCTCATGCAGGATTCTGATGTGCCACTGCATTTTTGTGGTGCCTTCAATGCGTTTCTCTTGTCTCTTCCTGTCACGTGGAACGGTCCCAGAAGAAGGCAGAAAACATGTTGCACGGACAACGGGACAGATATCAGCGGCGAGCAATTAATTCGTCGGCATCCTGCCAAATGCAGAGGCGGCATCTGCGGAATGTGTGATCAGTCAGGAAGACTGCGTGCACTAAACACTGAGCTGCTCAAGGGGACAGTGCATTCTGGATTGTGAATTCTCACCTAGAAATAATCGAATGGAGTTTTTATTCCATTTCTCCCGCTGAAAACTTGGAACTGAGACCAGACCACTGTTGTCATCACCCCGAGCTCAGGGAGGGGAGGAGCATTCATAGCCATCTGTAAATGATAATGATGGCCGTCCAGCTAGTAATTAAAGAAAACAAGGAGGGGAGAGGAGGGGCGATCCACTACTGTGATTGTTGAAGGTCTTTGAGAGATACGTGTTTTGGGTTGGCAATCTCAAGCTTAACGTCTGTGTCCAGATTAGTTCCAGGAGGGTAATATCCATGCCAGGTTTTCATGATAACCACGGAGTTCATATGTGTTATTTATTGAGATCCTGTAGGTGGGGTGCCCAGAATTTTAAAGCCAAAACCCGGGACATTTCACAACAAGCCATTTTACGTCAGTGGAAGCGATGTCCGTCTGCACAACACAGCTGTACAGAAAGAAAGTGTTTTTCTGCCATGAAATCTCAGACAAATGTAGCTAAATCAATTGCCTCGCAAGGCTGGAAAGTGCTCACAGCGCGGTCACGCGCAGCTGGAACCGGACAACTTTTTTTTGTTGACTTTCGCTTTTTCCCTCCCTGCCTTGTTCTAAAAGAGATATTTGTAAAGAACAACGGTCAGAGTTGGAGGCCAGATAGGTCCTCGGATAGCCGGAGCTATTATTAATACAAAGGTAGTCTTAATCTAGGTATTATTAGTGAACGCAAAGCGCCAACAAAATTTGGAGAACAGAGTATGCAGGGACACAAGGTTGTTTGAATGATACCACATTTATTAACATCATAAATGAGTATCAATCACATTAGGAACTAGTCCTGGTGCTCACACAAAGGTGAAAAGTGCGTGAAGTGATAAGTGCTGGTGACTTAAAATTTACATCGCATTGACAACACTATACAAAACTCCATAATTAATAAAATATATTTAAAGAGTTTCGGTTGTGAAAGTCGACGGCGTTTCGATCTCCTTAGGTTGAGATCATCATCAGGACGAGAAAGCGTGTGAGCAGATAGGATCTTGTAGCGGAACGATATAATTAATAATCGTCAGCGGGTAACAATAGTCGGGTTCAACCGAATGTAGTAATGTTTAGTGAGAGGTCTTGCCACTCAGCGGGGTACGTGCTGGCCGAGAACCAGGGAGACAAAGGGAGAAAACAACCAACAGGAATCAATCGGGCAGGTTGGAATTGAAATTGAAGGAAGAGGGACAGGATCCTGCTACTTCCAGGGCAGCTACAATGAATGGTGCCGGCGTCTGGGAGAATGAATCACTCATTTCAATTCCAACCTGCCCGATTGATTCCTGTTGGTTGTTTTCTCCCTGGTTCTCGGCCAGCACGTACCCCGCTGAGTGGCAAGACCTCTCACTAAACATTACTACATTCGGTTGAACCCGACTATTGTTACCCGCTGACGATTATTAATTATATCGTTCCGCTACAAGATCCTATCTGCTCACACGCTTTCGTCCTGATGATGATCTCAACCTAAGGAGATCGAAACGCCGTCGACTTTCACAACCGAAACTCTTTAAATATATTTTATTAATTATGGAGTTTTGTATAGTGTTGTCAATGCGATGTAAATTTTAAGTCACCAGCACTTATCACTTCACGCACTTTTCACCTTGTGTGAGCACCAGGACTAGTTCCTAATGTGATTGATACTCATTTATGATGTTAATAAATGTGGTATCATTCAAACAACCTTGTGTCCCTGCATACTCTGTTCTCCAAATTTTGTTGGCGCTTTGCGTTCACTAATAATACCTAGATTAAGACTACCTTTGTATTAATAATAGCTCCGGCTATCCGAGGACCTATCTGGCCTCCAACTCTGACCGTTGTTCTTTACAAATATATATTACCCCTGGTCACACTATTGGGGTCCCCTTGTTCTTTATATATATTGTTCTAAAAGAGGCCCCTGCGACCTGGACGGTGGAAACATCGACTCTGTTTATACATCCACCAGGGCTTTAAGTGGGGGGGGGTCTGTAGGGGTCTGAGCACCCCCAGTTTTTTTGGGGGGGCCTCAAAAGGGGTCTCTAGGGGGCTCTATTTTTGGGCCTCAAAGGTCAAAGGTAGGGTGACCAGATGTCCCGGTTTTTGTTTGGTGTTTCGGGTGAGCATGCGTGCGCACTGCTTAAGGCGTGACGTCATTGTAGCAGGAAGGGAAATCCTTTGAAGAGAGACACTTTGTCTCGGGATTTCCCTTCTCTTTGAACACGCAGTGCCACCTACGTCATCGTGCCAGCCATCGGCACAACAACAGCTGGTTAGAACCGGCACGACCCTGCTTTTACGGCCTGCAGCAAGATTTCTCCAGCAACCAGTGTGACACTGCTCTGCCTTGAAGCATTAAAAAAGTTAGTAGTTTGCATGGAAACCCTGCCAGCAAGTAATGCGGATTGCGAGAGAGGTTTCAGCGCAATGAACTTAATTGCTAGTCCAACAAGGGCCTCTCTTCTTGTAGAGACCATTTCTTCATGCTTATGGGTAAAACTCAATGGTCCTCCATTTGAAACATTTGACGCAAAGCTGTATGTAAAGAGTTGGCTGGCAAAAAATAGAAGGTCTGCTGAAGAAAATTGTTGTGAGAAACCCCAGCAAAATAGACACAGTGAATATCTTCAAGGGTTTTGGGAAATCCTGCAATAGATTTCTAAGTAATGTAAATAATTTTTACATGTTTTTTAAAGTGTTTGGTATTTTATGGCTTATACTTAATATACCTTTTTGCCTATTTTATTATCCTTTGCTGGATGCGACTTCATGATTTTCTTAAGCACACAATGCTAGTTATCTTGATTTAGACCACGCCCCTACTCGGATAGGCCACACCCCTTTAAGAAATTTGCCACGCCCCTTTTAGAGCACCCCCAGTATTTTTTTCCCACTTAAAGCCCTGACATCCACAGATCACATACTGTCTCAATAACCACAGTCCGCAATGTACATACACCCTGCGTGAAAATCTGACCTTGACTTAAACCCTCCTTTATTTTTTTCAACGACCCTCTCCTTCACCTTCTGCATGCCCCCTGAGTACACGGTACACCGCATGCCTTAATCTCTCGCTCTGAAAATAAGTCCCCACATCCTAACAATATGTTTAGTCACTCCATCCACGATTTGCTTCCCACATACCCCCAACTAATTATCTTACCGAAATCATTAATGTTACAGCAAAGTAAGTGGAGTAAGAGCAAGGAGCGGCTTCCTTGACAGCACAAGAATAACCATTCACTACTGCACTACCCAGTAATTTCGGGTTCTGGATTAGCATGCTAAAGCGCCTCAACGCCTCGTCAGGGGGCGTCAAGTGCTACATAAATGCAATTTCATTGTAAATACCCTTTAAGGCATGGCCGGTCTTGTTAATTGTCTCTATAATGTGCTGCACGGCTAAACACTTACACGGTCCCAAAAGCGAGACCTATTGGCTATGCCAATGCTTGTTATTTAGGTTGATGAGAACCAAGCAGCTTCCCCCAACAATAGAGGTGGGTGAGTCACTGAACGCTCGAACCAGATGCCTAGCTCTGGCTCAGCTCGAGGTTCTCGTGGAACCTCGAGTCAAGCTTTCACGGAGGCGATGTGGCCTAGTGGTTACAGCTCCATCAGATGCACCATGGGGAGCCAGGATCCATTCCCGGCTTTAGCTCAGCCTCCTGTACATCTTCATGTGCCGAAACACAAAAAGATACACCATAGTATCTGTGCAAATAGCTTTTATGCCCTTGGGGAAAGTTTGTGCTATGTGAAAAAGAGCCGTGGTTTGGTACACCCTACCTACCTTCCCCTTTCCTCCGAACAAGTTCATGTGTTAGTCCGCAGGCTCCCTGGGTGCAGCAGAGGAGGTGCGTGTCAGCTCTCCGGTATTTGCATTTTGATTCCCCATTATCAAAGTGTAAAAAGCCCTGCAGAGCTGACCAGCTCCTCTTCTGCTTGTACCAAGGGAGCAGCACCACCACTGGGCTTTGTTCATAGTGGGGGTAAGGAAGTACACAAAAACACAACAGATTAAAGGAGGGACTAAGACGGATGGGACACTTTCTAGAAGGCTGTCCCCTGATGAATACATTGGTAAAAGGTCAATTAGATAAACAGAGCAGTTGCTGGAGCTGTAGTGCCAGAGAAGCTCGCATGTAGGCGAGAAGCCTGGAGGCCACCCAGACAAGCACATATATGTATGTTTAAGTGGACGTGTTATTGCGGTATTGTCCTGCGAGCTGGTCCTGGTACTGGAGAATGTTGTTCACAGTACATAGGGCATCAGGGCCTGGACCGGGCTTAACTGTGAGTTGCAATAAGGTGTGTCCAGATTTGTAATACAGTGGAGCAGAAGAACAAAGGGCTAGATTTACTAAATGCTCATGCAACGCAGCAGCCAAAAATGCTGCGTTGTGTGAGGAGAGCAGAAGAGTGTCATATCTACAGAGATATGGCTCTCTCCTCCCCTCTCACTAGCGCCTGTCCCCAATCTTAGTGATATAAACTGCTCTCATTAAACTTTGGAGTTTGGCCGGACGTTCGGTTTTGCACTTCACAACATGCAGGCCTTATTATGCCTGTGAGAACTCCAATGGTTTCCAGCGCAATATACTGGAGAGAATTATAAATGGGCCACTACACTTTCGGATATCATCTGATGACTTTATAAGCCCTGATGAAGTTCCCCTCGAGGGAATGAAACGCGTTGGCTGAGCGTTGCTTACTATTGAACTTTCGTATAAAATAACATTTTGAAATAAAGGAGTTTTTTGATATTACATTAAGTCTACTGGACTTCATTGCCTGGCGCACCCCCACTTGTAGTAATCTGTCTGGATCTCGAGCACAGAGGCGTCACACAATGGCAGGCGCTGGGGAGTATTGCGCAGGACCAGGATTTGTCGGAACTAGAGTGAGGTGCAGAGCTAAGAGTCCGCCGTTGAGATTGTGGATGTACAGATAATTTGGGTTAGGTGAGGGCCGGGAAGCTCGTCTCTATTATTTAGGCTGGTACAATTAAATATGTTATCACCCAAACAAGCTATCAACATAAGAAACAGATTCTCCCCATCTTCATCTTTCCCCCTTGTGACCTCTACAGCCATTCCCTTCACGACTGAAAATACCCTCACAGCAGAAGGTTGATCCTTGCTCTCCGAGACTCAGACCAGTTCCTCACACTATGCTGTTTCTGCATGGTCGCCTCGTAACCAGGGCCACTGGAATTATGCAGCTGGCGAGGGCCAAATTATGCTGCAGAGTTAAGTAAATTATGAGCAAGAAAAGAAAAGGCAAACAATGCGGCGTAATGCAGCACATTTCTTGATAGTTTTCCTTAATTATTTTGACCTTTTTACAGTTGTTACCACTATCTGAGCTTTGGTTGCACCTCATTAGTACCAGTTAAACACCCAAATATAGCAATAAGCAACAGAAAGGTGAACAGTCAACTTTTGCAAAAGAGATACTGACCACAAACACGTTACTGCGTTTTTAGTATCTTTAGAACTGTTTGAGCTAAAAACAAAACATTTATGTTAAAATCTGCAGATGATGGATTATGTGGCAAATCTATAACTATGCAAAAAAACGCCAAAGCCTCACAATCACATAATTCAGGTGGCCCTGATAGTAACCTTTGAATTGGAGGTACATCCTGCCTACTGTTCCGCTGTACTCTTCAGCCATATGTATATGTGTATATGACTGCTGTTTTTAAAATAACCGGGGCTTCCCAGTCTGGCGACGGAGAATGATTCAAGCATGTGAATCTATGAAAGATACCAATGCTTAAGAACTGGAGTTACAGGTAAGTAACTTATTTCCTTCAGAGACCTGCAAACAAAACAAATGTCCGGAAAACTGTTGCAAGGCAGTGGCAAGGTGCTGACTTCCTGCTTAAAAGCACAGCACGTCAAAAATGGTCAGTGAACTCCCGTAGATTGCAAAACAAGAACATCAAATGTCCTGCACGAGCCAGTTTCAGGTTACAAGCTTTCACCTGGAGACTGTATTGCGCCATCTTGGGAGCCCCACGGGATTTCTTTTTTGGTAGACGGTACCTTATTCATATTAAAGAGGTTGTTTAATAGTAGGAAAGAAAAGGGTTTCTAACACAACCTTCCTGTGTACCCTTAACATGATTTGTACCCTCATTTTTCCTTAGGCCGATTAACATAACTGTGATAGACGTTGATATGAAAGAGGGTGATTGGGTCTTACTAACAAATTGAATAGTAGTAAAGTTCGGTTTAGATGGAACAAGGTTTCAAGAAGTGCGCTTTTGGTAAAAGATGGTAGTTGGTGGACTAAACGTGATTTGGTGTGAGCAGGGCCACTGGAATTATGTGGCAGAGGCCACATTATGCAGCAAGGTTGAGTAAATTATGCTGCAAGAAAAGCCGAATTATGTGGCGTAATGCAGCTCATTTTATGATAGTATTACGCCAATATTTGGTCACTTTTACACTTGCTAACACTGTTTGAGCATTGGTTGCACCTCATTTGTTCCAGTTTAACAGTCAAATATAGCAATAAGCAACCAGAAAGGTGACCAGTTAAGCTTTGAAAAGGGCCTTCCACTGCGCGGCAACATGTGTTGCTGCATTTTTAGTAACTTTTGAACCGGTTGAGCTAGACACGATTTTTTGTTTGTTTTTGTCATCCTGTCAGCTCGTCGCCCATCATCCTGTTTCATCACCAGGTGCACAGGGGTAGATGTTGTTCGCCTCAAAGCATGCTTGCCTGTTTTTACGATTTACTTTATCTCTTGCCTGGCAAGGCTTTGATGTGGGCAGAGTCAGAATTTGTCAGCTTCTGCGGCCTTTCATTGTTTGCCAAGTCAGCCTTCTTTATTTAAATTGCACATTGTTTAGTGGTTTTTGAAGGGAAGCATGTATTTGGTTCCCCCTTCTCCCTTTGTGATATGTCACGCAGATCTTAATTTGGTGTCCATTCTTGATGTGTCCTCCCTATGAACCCATGCACAGCTGTTCTTTGAGACTTCTGACGTTGAAGGCTATTCTTCTCATTGCCATCGCGTCGCTAGGTGTATTTGTGAGCTGCCGGCCTTATTTGTTCAACCTCCATTCTCCGAATTTTTCTAAGACAAGTTGGTCCTGCAGAGGAAAGCATACTTTCTTTCTAAATTGGTCACTCTCTTAAATGTAGACTAGTCCATTCCCTTGCCAGTGTTCTTCTCGCCTCTTCTGGCTGTACATACACCCATCACACACCATACACTATGGACGTCACCAGTTAGGTGACCCTGTTAATAAAAAGGCCCAGGAGCTCGAGCCCAGGGCCAGTTATACACCTATACTCTCTGTGTATGTGCATTCAGTTATTTAGCATATTTTCCTAGGGCCCACGACAGAACAATTGGCGACGAGGCGGATTGGAGGACCCCACTTGCCACCACGACCTTCCCTGTAAGCAGGCCCATGCTAGCTATTGTGATACCACACTTGCGGAGGTACGACGTGAATCCTGCCTCAAGAGGGGAATGAACAGGCACCATGATTACCAGCAGGACGCAGGTGAACAGAGGTTCATTCCAGGAGGAAGAGGGGAATGCGCATCCCAGTCAGTCAGCAGAGGTGTTAAGGAGTGTGTCATCAGAGACTCCGCTCACGCGGCCCGACCTCCTCACAAAGCGAAAACAGTGGCTACCTGCCTCCAACGCACTTCACAGGACCAACATGGCACAGAGCTGCCCAAAGTCTTTGCTCACCTTCTGCAGGGCTGCAGTTTCAGTGAGTGTGATACAGGGCACACAGAAACTCATGTTGGCAGCACTGCCAAGCCCTGCCAAGTACAATGCATTAGGGATTAGACTAACACATTTTGGTGTGGTGGTCCACATAACTGCACTGAAATGCATTAGTCACGCATTATTAGCACCTCCTGACACCACCGGTCCTACAAGAGGAGCTGTATTGACACTTGATTTGGACAGATTCCTCAATTACGCAAACGCCTGCCTTTTCTACCTAGACCGTGCCCCATATTACACAAAGATTTACAACGCTGACTCTTTCTACTAACAGTGCGGTCCCTACACAATTTAAACAACGATGTAGCCACTCGTCATTGATTTGAGGATTTGTTTGTTTTAAGTGAAGTTGTGGGGAATTGGGCTTTTTTTCTTGTCTGGCTTGGCAGCTGCACAATGTGCCTACTCAAGCAGCTTGCTTAGGTCCCCTGGTAACCAGTGGGAAGAAGCGCGGACAACAGGGAACATCAATGTCATTGAGCGGAGACCGCACCGGGGGCCTGTCTGCTATCTGCTTCTGGGGGACTAAGCAACTGTTGGAGACGGAGAAGCTCAGCACACCGGCACCAGACATAGTAAGATGATCAGCGGGAGACCTATGTTCACATTTGTAGGGTGTGGAAGGAGTCTCTGGGACTAGAGCGTACAGAGTGTTGGCGGAAGGCGTCAGGTAGGAAGAATTTAGGGCTAGAGGGAGGGTGGGTACACATGGTTGTAAGTGATGTAAAGGTGTCAGGGTCTGAGAGAGGAGCGCTGAGTGAGGTCTCTGGACAAACTGACTCCAGCACTGTCTGAGCAGCAGAGCACCAATGACTCAGCAGAGCAGCTGTCAGCAGTGAGTCCACACTGCAGCTGCAGCATCAGCCCAAGGCAGGCAGAATTTTCCCAGCAGAGAGTTATTAAGTAGCCAGTTACAGGCGGGGCAAGCACTTGTTATGTTATGTTAAAACCACTTCTATAGCGCACGACTCACCCGGGGGCATCTCGGCGCTTGTTTAGAGACATACCTGAAAAGACTGCCTAATGCACTAGAACAAAAAGGCTTTCAGTTTTTTCCTGAAGGTGCTATAAGAAGGAGTCTCACGGAGAGCCAGGGGCAACTTGTTCCAATATTTAGGAGCGAGATGGGAGAAGGCTTTCCCCCCAGTACGCTTAAGGCGTATTCGGGGCACCTGTAAGAGGGCAAGTGAGCTGGATCTGAGATTTCGGCATGTAACGTATTTTAAGAGTTTTCTCTGCAAGTAACGAGGCCCTTTGCCTCTGAGGGCATTGTACGTGAGGCAGCAGATTTTAAAATAGGATCGCTTCTTTACCGGTAACCAGTGTAGTTCTCTCAGCAGAGGACCGGACGAGGAGCCAGTAGGGCGGTTTAGAATTAGCCTTGCTGCAGTGTTCTGGATCACTTGTAATTTAGCAAGCGAGGTCTCATCCGCCTCTGCTAACAGGGCATTTCCATAGTCCATTCTGCTGATCACCATAGCTTGAACAAGGGTTCTACGGGAGTTTATGGGCAGGTAAGGGAAGATCCTACGTAAAAGGCGCAGGGTATAGTAGCAAGAGCTAGTTGTGGCGGTTATGTGATCTTTCATTGTTAATGTTTGGTCCAATTTTATCCCTAAATTTTTCACAATTTGTCTGGGTACGGGGACCTCTCCCAGTTGGGGGGGCCACCAGTCACCCGAACAGATAGATGAGGCTTACCCCATTAACATGATCTCAGTCTTGCCAGGGTTCAATTGGAGGCAGTTATCCGTCATCCAGCTAGATATTGCAAGCATTCCCGTAGCAAAGCGGGTTTTCTCTGTCTCTAAATTAGGGCCAATTGTAAGCATAAGCTGAGTATCGTCAGCATATGATATTATCTCGAACCCAAATTGTTCAACTATTTTTGCCAATGGGGCCATATAAACATTAAACAATGTGGGACTTAGACAGGACCCCTGCGGAACCCCCTTATCCAAATGCATTTTTTCTGACCGGTAGGGACCCAGAGTGATGGTTTGATACCTATCTGATAGGAACTGCCGCAGCCATTTTAAGGCTGTTTTTGGATGCCACAGGCCAGAAGTCTGTCCACGAGTTTTGAATGCGAGATGGTATCAAACGCCGCGGACAGATCTAATAGGATGAAAACTATTGATCCTCCAGAATCCATTTCCTTTCTTAGGGAGTCGGTCACGGCCAAAAGGGCAGTCTCTGTACTGAATCCACTTAGAGGAGAAGAGTGTTTTGAAAGTTTTACATTATGAACCATGATTGGATAATTTAATCACTGCATATGTGGGTGTAGCAGGGAAAGAAAAGGAACTGTATCCTGGTTGGCACAGAGGGTGTTATCTGACTTGTGTATTTATAGTACTACGAGGTCCCAGCCTGTGACTGAAAGCACAGTGAATGTGAAAGTCATTATTTTTTAAATTGCATTACACACAGTATATGACAGGCTGCCACAAAATGTGAAAACAGATTTACTCTTTTCGGTCAAGTGGGTAAGTGACAAAGTGTGCAATTTATGTTTTTTGACTCTTTCCATGGATGTCATTGCTTTGTTTTACTCGTGCAAAAGTGTCACTCAAAGTGTAACACATTCAGCAGCTGAATGTCACTCATAAGTTCACAGAAATCCTTGAAATGTCACACATAAGCAGCCTATAAACTTGGCAGCCGTATCATGAAGGCACACCTCAGCACCCAATGCCTTTCACCCCGGCCCGCACTCGTCGGCCCCTGGGCAGCAGCCACCTCCCACTGAAGGGTATTGAAGCAAATGGGGGGGGGGGCAGAGTGTTGGGTAATGTGGAATGTAGAATGTGGGGCCTCGCGGGTCTTCCCTGCGTGGAATTCGGGAGCGGGGAGGACGGCAGTTGCTGCCGATCGCAGTTGATCGATGGACATGAATAAAGGAGCGCCTACCTGCACCCCAAGTCTGCTTCCTTTTCACTGGCGACGAGCGGTCCGTCCATCTTCCCTGCGTTCCTGAGCTGGCCTCATCATTCCTGTGGCGACCGGCGTGTCAATTTGATGCTGTCAGCCCCACCCCCCAGTGCTCAGAGGTTCTTGCCGTGGCTTTCCTGCGCTGAGTGAGGCGTCTGTGGCACTTGCGCCTCCCTGGTAGGGCGTTTGCCTGTTGCGCTGGCTGTTTTTGGGGGCACTGTTCGACTGTGGGCCTGAACTGTTGGTCGGGTTACGCGTGCCGCCACCTTTTTTTCCGTGTTGGCGTGCGCGCGCGTCCCCACCTCTCCTGTGCCCGATTTTCTATAGAAAACACACGCATTGTGTGCAACGTGCCGCCATTTTGGATTGGGCCAGAAGTCGCATATTTATATGCAGAGGCGAAATAGCAAAAAATCTCCTGGTGACAAGTATACTATTGTTATCAAGCCTGCACCTTACCTGCGCAACATCGGTGACAGGCACACCTATCTTGCACCGTGTACTATATTGTGTGTTTATTTTTGTTGGAATTTATAATCTTATAGTTTGCCAAATCTTTATACATTGTGTTACTAGTTGTGTGGCAGCAACTCACCCACTCAAATTCACAATGGATCGAATTTCTGCACCTCCACCTTTTTTGCAATCTGCTGGCACACCCCCTATGATCTGGCAACTGTGGAAGGAAACTTTTGAGGCTTATTTAGATGCCATTGATGGTGATACTTTCACTTCTAAAAAAAGAAGGCACTTTTAGTCTACAATTTGGGTGCTGAAGGCAGGAATATTTTGAAAACCTTACCATTAGAAGTCGTTAGCACCCATGTTAGTGGGGGTAATGATGGCGATTCCATGTTGATTGATGATTATGCATCTATCATCAAAACACTTGACAAGAGATTTAACCCCAAGAAGAATGTTGTATTGGAACGCCATAAATTTTTGCAACCAGTGCAGATTCCTGGGGAATCAATTGATGATTTTGTCGCCTCTCTACGAACGTTGGCCGCTACTTGTAATTACAGGGAGTTCAAAGGTGAGATCATTCGTGATCAATTAATTGAAAGAACTATCAATAAGAAAGTCCAAGAAAAACTACTCTCCACTGAGAATCCCGATCTTGAAACTGCCCTTAGACTCACCAGGGGCATTGAACATTCACAATTGTGCATGCGAGAGATGAATGACACGACCAAGTTCGATGAAGTTAAACTGTTAAGTGCCAAATGTGTCTCCAAACCTGCCAAGGGAAGCCCTAGTCAACTTTCTGAAACGATTCCCATTAAAGCACACAATCCAGAGACACTATCCAGTAAGGCCAAATCTAACAGAACTGAACTTGTGTGTTTTAGATGCGGTAGAAAATCCCATCTGGGGAATGCAAGATTTTGTTTTGCTCTCAATCAGACTTGTTTCAAATGAGGTAGAAAGGGACATCTTGCACGGATGTGCAAAGCGACATCTTCTCACAAATCCTCCATGCTCACCGTCAAAGCCATTGAGAACAGTCTGAACAGTTCAGATGAGGAGAACTATGAGTTACTAATGCTATCTTCTCCATCTGTGCACGCTGAGGTGGAACTCGGAGTATCTGCTTTGCTAGAATCTCGCAAGAGAAAACCTCCGATTTGTGTGGTCGATGTGAACAATAGGAAAATCAACTTTTTGGCTGATTCTGGTTCTCCTTTTACACTTATAAACCAGAAGGATTTTAGAGAGTTGGAGGACATACAGTTACAGCAATCGAGTATAAAGATCTTTTCTTATGGGGGCAGGAGGGTGGATGTCTTAGGGAAATTTGAGGGAAGTCTTGTGTTTGAAGGGAATTCTGCCACTGGATCCGTTTATGTAGGGAAAGAAGGTGCTAATTTGTTGGGGTGGCATGAACAAGGGGAGTTAGGAATAATTTTGGACCCCAACCATCCTGACATGGTGTTATCAAAGTGGAGAACGATGGAATCCTGTAGTGTATCCGTGCCAATTTCTTCGTCCTGTACGGGGATAGTTGGACATTTGATGGCTGATGATTGGATCTGTAACTATCCCGAAGTGTTTAGCGAACACTTGGGCAAGTTGAAGGGCTTCCAACACAGAATCATTCTCAAGGATTCTGCTTGTGTGATTGCTCATAGAGTGTGGAAAGTACCTCTAAGTTTGCGTAATGAGTTGAAATTGGAGTTAAAAAGGTTGTGTGACATGGGGATAATTGAGCCGATTGAGGGATCTGAGTGGTTGGCGCTCATAGTTCTGGCGCGCAAGGCTGACAAGTCCATGAGACTTTGTGTGGACTTACGTGACCTCAACTCCAGCATTTGGATTGATCGCCAACCCTTGCCGAACATTAACGAAATGTTGGCAACGTTGGATGGTGCGAAATTTTTCACCTCCTTAGATGTTTCCTCAGCGTACCATCAAATTGAGTTGAGTAAGGATTCCAGACATCTCGCGTCTTTTGTCACGCCCGAAGGTGCCTACCGCTAGATACGGATGCCTTTTGGTTTAGCATCAGCATCTGCGGTTTTTCAACGCCTGATGGGTAGTTTATTTGGTAACATCGTGGGGGTGGTATTCTTTCAGGACGACATTCTGATTTATGGTAAGACAGAAGCCGAACACGATGACAGAGTGAGAGTGGTTCTGGATATTGTGATGTCGAGTGGTCTAACTCTAAGGAGGGATAAGTGTAAATTTTTCGAAGAAGGTGTTGATAATTTGGGTCATCACATTTCTGCCAAGGGTGTGGAACCTAAAATGGAAATTTTGGAAGCCATACAAAATGCTCCCAGACCTGTTGATAAAGACCAGTTGCGTTCCTTTCTTGGGTTGGTAGAATATTATGCAAAATTTGTTGGGAATTTCTCTGACAAAATTGTGTGTTTGCGTGAGTTATTGAAGAAGAACAACAGGTTTGTGTGGAGTGCGGAATGTGAAAATAGTTTTGAATGCATCAAAAAGGAGATTGTGTTGGCGCGACCTCTAAAACCATTTAGCATTAACGACGTATCTATTTTGTCTGCTGATGCTAGTAGTGTGGGTCTTGGCGCTGGCCTTATGCAGAGGAGGCAAGACGGCTCTGAGGAAACCATCGTGTTCTCCACATGCGTATTGCAAGGGGCAGAAAGCACCTACTCCACCATCGAAAGAGAAGCTCTGGCTTTGTGGTGGGGCGTGCAACATTTCAAGAATTTCCTTTGGGGGAACATTTTCGTCCTCAGAACTGATCACAAGCCACTAGTGGACCTCTTCACCACTAAAGGTGGTGGTAGAGCTACTCCACGTATCGCTAAGTGGCAGTATAGATTGCAGGAGTTTCACTACAAACTTGAATATGTGGCTGGTGCTAAGAATCTCGTAGCTGATTGTCAATCTAGGTTACCCCAGATCGACACTACTGAAGGGAAAGAATCTATTGACGATTTGGAGATAGTGTATCTAGTATCTTCGGTGAATGATGTTGTAAAGGGTGCATTGACTGAGCAGGAATGGTTGAGTGCTGTTTCTGATGATGTGGAGCTTAAGGCAGTGGAAAACTTTATTTCTGTTGGTTGGCCCAATTGTAAGGACACCCTCACTGAGTTAATTCCTTATAGGAGAAGAATTGTCTATGGTGGGTGGTATTTTGCGCAGAGGTAGTTTGTTGGTAGTCCCCTGCTGTTTGCGTAAGAGAATTTTACCTGGGGTCACCTGGGGATTCGGGCCATGAAACGGAGAGTGAGGGAAGACTTTTGGTGGCCAGGAGTGGACAGAGCTATTGAGCATTATGTACGTGATTGCTGCAAGTTACTTGCCCTTCTCCTGTGGATCCAGTTATTGTCAAGAATACCCCATGGTGTAAACTTGGTTTTGACATTGCGGGATCTTTCGGGGTCACGGGTTGTTCTCCCAAATATGTTTTGGCATTGGTAGACTATATGTCCAAGTGGCCAGAGGTGAAGTTTGTTGATAACGTAACTACTGAAGTTGTAATCAAATTTTTCAAAGATGTGTTTTTCAGGGAGGGATTTCCGGAAGAGTTGGTGACGGACAACGGGACACAACTGGTGTCCAGGGAGATGGAAAATTTTCTTGCTGAGAATAGCATCAGACATGTTTTGACGTCCCTTTACCACCTACGCAGTAATGGTTTGGTGGAGCGCTTAAACCTTCTGATTAAAGATCAGTTGCAGTTGGCTTTTGTGAATGGGTTGCATTGGAGGAAAGCGGTCGAGGACATGTTATGGGCATTGAGGACTACACCCCACATCAGTACCGGTATTTCTCCCTTTACCCTTTTGAGAGGTAGAGTGGCTGGATCTAAATTAAACAAAGATTGGATGTCCAGGAAATCAATAGAGGAGAGGAAGTTGGAAAGAGTGGTGGATGTGAGGGCTGCTGTGCAGAAGAAGTACTGCACCAGAGATGTGTGTGGTAGAGCATCCCAGGTATGTGTTGGTGATTGGGTGAGAATTAAAAAACCCGGTTTCATTCGTAAGGGATTGTCTCGTTTCTCTGCACCTGTTCGCGTCAGGGAAGTGAAGGATTGTGTGGTCATTTTGGAGAATGGTAAGATTTGGAATAAGAGTGTGGTTTCGGTGGTGCCCAAATGTAAGGCTGCATATGTGAATCATAATTGGGTGGACAGGTGGATTCCAGTCCGGCACTTTGCGTTAGTGTGCCTTCCAATGATCGTGGACGGACAGACCCTAGCCCTGTGCACCGTAGCAGGGTGCCTTCCAGGGTTAAGACAACTCCTGCTAGATTCAAGGATTATTGGTTCTAATTGTACCTTTATTTACTTATTTTTATTTTTTATTTTTTATTCAGCATTTCCTTTTGTTGTTTCTCCTAATGTTCACTCTTTTGTGATTTCTCTTTTCATTATTATAACTTGTTTTTCTCTTTTGTTCTGTGAAGGAAGGGGGGGGGGGGGGGTGTTGGATAATGTGGTATGTAGGGCCTCGCGGGTGTTCCCTGCGTGGAACTCGCTAGCGGCCAGGACCGCAGTTGCTGCCGATCGCAGTTGATGAATGGACATGAATAAAAGAGCGCCTACCTGCACCCCGAGTCCGCTTCCTTTTCACAGAGCACGACCTCAAGCGTGCACAGGGCCTCACTGTTATGCCTGAGGTCGCCAGGAGGCACAGAAATAACGAAACAAGAAGCTGGAGTTAGGGTAGGATAAAAAAAAGATGTTAGATGATACGTACTTCAGCAGACCACTGGGCGCTGGAGGAGACTGCGGTGTTGCCGGCAGGGAGGCTAAGTGCACGGCCATTGCACATACTAGAGGAGGCAGGACGCTTCGTGGTGAGTAGCGGCGTTCCTGCACCGCAGTACCACTAAAAGGCCACCAGATGGCGCCAGAGCCACGTCGTTGCACCTCTATTCTCCAGCCCAGCAATTCAAGTTTGGCAATCTGAGGGAGGGCACAGAATAAGGGAGAGAAGGGAAGCAGATTAGTGACTGCCTTGATTGTACAAAGACTGATCAATGTACTCTGGCTGTTGTCACACTGCCTTCTAGACAGAAATTGAATCCTGTACGCTCGCAGCCATGCTGTCTCCCGCCTGGGATTGATTCCAGTAAATAAGCAGGCAGTGTGCCATTAAACCTGGCGACCAAATATTTTACCCCAGCAGTTAGGCTGCCATCTAGAGGGCTAGGTGTAACCTACTGCCACTCAATCAAGAGACCGAGTCTCACACATCCTCACAGACGAAGGATCGCATGTCACCAACAGCCTTTGCTTCATTGAAGAAGAAAGGAGAAATCTGCCATTCAAATAAGGAAAGAGGGTGAGGCAAGAGACTCCAGGACCTTGACCCTAAGCTTCCAGGTGAAACAGAAGTGCACTGCCTCCACATGCCTGCTGCATTAGAAACAAGCATTGGCATAGCCAATAGGTCTCGCCTTTGGGACCTTATAAGTGTTTCGCCATGCAACGGTTGATGTTGTTGCACCAAGGATATTGTGCTGCATAACTAAATACTTATAAGGTCCCAAAAGCGAGACCTATTGACTATGCCAATGCTTGTTGATTCTAGACTAAGATTTTGCTCTATTAAGAACTTGAAAAACAAAACGGATGCTTTTGTGCCATTTTTTCTCAGCTTCAAGATACACCAAAGCCATAAGCATGTGCATCCATATCAATAATGAAAAGTATTTTACTAAAAAAAATTATATATGGAGTGTCTCAAATGTTTTAGTTTTTTAAATTTCCTAGTGCAATTCATCTGTACAAATATAGCACCCTTCCTTCACTTCCTCCTGTTTGTGGTGGAAATAGCTGAACTTTTCAAAATGTGTACTAAATATCTTTTCCTAAATTTAACAACAAATGCTCCGTGGTTGCTTTCACTAGATAAGCCATTGGTCTTGGCACCTCTACCTTTTGAGATCTGTCTAAAAGTACTGAAAATACATTTTCTGACATTTGTTTTCCTTCCTTTTAACTATCTATTTCTGCTTTAGTAAATTGCCAAGCTTTAACACATTCCTTACATACACCTGAGTATCTTCTCAGAAACATTCCATTCCTGTGAGCTTCCCAAACAGGTTACACATGGCTTTTTGATATCCTGCTGCCTCTGACAGCAGGTTATTCAGTGTCCTGCCAAATTACCCACAGAAGTAATGAATGCTAAGTACTTTCATGAGTTTAGATGGAGCGTGACGTGATGGTATGTGGATGATTAATTCAGTTGAAAAAACTGCTGCCTTTTCAGGAGTGTTGCCCCTCTGTTTGTTTGAGAGGAGGTGATGATCCACAACTACATTGTGTTTCATATTCCTGAAATCAAAGTAAATGCAGATTTTGCTTGACATCCTTCCTACACGCCTCTGCGGTATGAACCACCAGCCTGTAGCTTCAACACTTCATCACTTACGTCTCACTGTTTCCTAACTCTTAATGCTTCGGGCATCGTTGACAAAGCCAATAGTGCTGACTTGTAGGTGTAATGTTACCTGTTGTATCATATATCTGGATGCAATGACAGAGACAGCAAAATACAAGTCGGGCGGCACACTATGCTAACCACAGATTTTAGCTTGTGTTTCTAAGCCACGCCCTTAATTACATTGGCCACGCCCATTTGAGAGCCCCCCAGTTTTTTCATCCCACTTAAAGCCCTGACTGTAGCCCACGAGGTTAATTGAAAGTAGAGGATCAGAGCCAGTGTGTCAGTTCAGTAAACTTGCTGTGAACTGGATGGCAGGGAGAACCGAGGCATATGTGCGGTGTAGGGGATAGTGGCTAAGTAAACAAGCAGAATTTGCCAATGATTGTTTAAGTCAGTGAAAGTTTTCCCACCGTATTTGCTCCAGTGGGGCTGTTGGAGAGTTACTGTTTGCCTTGATTGATGAGCTTGGACCTTTAGCACTGCTCAGTCGCTTTACAGCTTTGGTGCCCGTTTCGCTACATGTTAAAGAGGCTCCGTGGGGGTAATTTAGCCGATAAGCGCTTTCCAGGCCCATCCTTCCTTATGGAAACCCCGCTTTAAAGTAAAAGCGTTCACCACCGCCAGCACAGATCCTATACATAGCGCAGATCGCCTTGGTAATTAACTAAAAATATGTTTATCTGTGTTGGAACCGGGTTTACCGAGTCCGCCACGGTAGCATGGCGCGAGGCGGGAAAGCACGCAAAGGTAATGTGTAAGGCAGTTGTGCAGCACACTCTTACTTTGACTCAGAAATGCGGACGCAATAACATGACACCACACCAGGCTTGTGTATTTAAAATCAAGATCTTTTATATATAAATCAAGGTAGTATCAGATGAGGCAGATTAATTCAGATCTACATTTAAAATCATTGCATTACTCAACTGGTGCACATTCTTAATAAAGCATCATAGCTCATCAACATTGTAGGCCACTAAGAGGCCGCAGGAATCATCTCCTAAACGTAGCACCAATAATGATCACAAGGTGCATTAATAAAACATGGGCCTAAACATGCAGTTCACTTCAAGCATATTCAATTACTTAAAAGAAGGCTTTTCACGTTACATTTCAATAGGCCTGCATTAATCTAGGCGCACCCACATTCAGTACAGTGGGCGTCGCAACTCCAGTACACCTGTAACATAAAACACTTCAACTCTTGGCGGTGTACACTTCAGCTCAATTCAATTAATCACTTTCCCCCTTAGGTAAAGACTTTGCAGTTATAAGCGTAGGCCTAGGCAGTAATTACAATAGGCATCAGCATTAAATGAATAAACAATGTGGGGAACCCCTCAACATGTCCTGTATTCTGGGGCTTCTGTGTTCCTCAGGGGTTAATTCCAGGCTAGGCCCACTCCTCTCCGGGGCCTCGCCTCATGGGGAAAGTTACACAGATTAATCTAAGGGTTAATGGTGGCCCCCGGCCCCCAGTGGCGTCTCTGTGGGCCCTAGGGGCCTCCTGGGCTCACCTGATGCGTGGTCGTTGGTCGCGCTTCCTGGCGACTGGCGATCTCCAGGCCCGGCCCGTGTTCTGGAGGGCGGGGCCCGGTCGAGGTACCTCGGCCCTTTTGGCCGGAGTGCGGGTCGTTGCGGGGGCCGGTATCACCCTCCTCCGGCCCCCGGGATCAAGTGAGTGGATGCGGGATTTGCGGGACGTTGCGGGGGCCGGTATCACCCTCCTCCGGCCCCCGGGATCAGGTAAGTGGATTTGCGGGCTTACGGGATTGCGGGAAGGGGAGCGGGAGCCGGCAGTCCTCTCCGGCCGGCTCCCCGTCTCCCTCTGCACGGCCGGAGCTCTTCCTCGGCCTCCGTCGGCGCTGGGGGGCGTGGCGGGAGCCGGCGCCCAATCGCTGCGCGGCCTTCCCGGGGGCGCGGCCGGCGTCCCCGGTTGCCCAGCAACGGCGTCGGCGGGGCCTGGAGGCCTCGCGGATCGCGCTAGGCCGCGGCTTCTTCACGCGGCCCCCTTGGGCTGCGGCGGTGATTTCTTCGGCCGCGACTCGGCGGTGGGGCCCCGGGCCCGGCGGTGATGTCTTGGGGGCAATTTGGAGGCTTCGGTGAGGGCGCGGACGGTGCACCTCACCACACTCACTCGAGGGGCCTCCCTCACCACAGCGCTTCCTTCGGTGAGGGCGCGGACGGCGCACCTCACCACACGGCCTCGAGGAGGGCTTCCCTCACAGCAGCACTTCTCCTCACGCGGCGGCGGCCGCGGCGGTGATTCCTTCACGAGGTCAGTGACCTGAGGGGGGCAGTTTCTCCCTCGTGGAGACAGAACGCGGGCGCACCAGCAGCCTGTGGGCAGGGCTGACTGGAAAGGTTCTTGGGGGGCAGCCCAGCAGCAGGCAGGAGTTGATAGGGGGTGAAGGTCTAGCGCTTCAGGGCACGGCGCTTTACCTGGTGATCCCCAGTGTGGCAGTTTAGGTTTCAGGCCTTGCTGGACGGTCAGGCCTCCCCAGATTAAGGTTTCTTGCGGCTGTTTCAGATTGGTTGCTTCTTAGGAGTTTCTTGTCAGGAGTTTCTTGTCAGAAGTTTCTTATTATAAGTTTCTTGTCAAAAGTTTCTTGTCAGAAGTTTCTTCTTATGAGGGGGGGGAATGAGTTGGTGGTTCTGGGAGTGCTTGATGTTCTTCCCAGCACGCTGAAGGTGGTTCCCTGGGTCCCCTCACACTGGGCAAGGTCAGTGGGTGGTGGGCGTTCCTCAGCTAACGTACTACAGCAGGGCCTAAGCCTTGTCAGCAGCAGTAGTGTAGGTCTCCCCCTAGGCCCTAAAGCCTGTACTCCGGCAGAGGTTCTCCCAGGATCAGTGGTGCCCCAACTGACTAAAAGTTTTCCCTCCAAGCCTTTTATACCCCTAGGTCAGGTGACCCTCCCAAAGGCGGCAAAACATAACTCCTCCCACAGCCCGGAAGGTTCTGGAACCTTCCACATGTCTGGCTATGTGGCCCAGAGGCGGGGACGGAATGGATACTGTATCCCTATGTCCCAGCCTGACCCTGGCTACTAGTGTGTATGTGTGTAAGGCCCCTCTGCAGTAGCAGGGGCCTGTGGCAGCCATCTTGAGTGAGAGAGCACCTGCACCTCAGCACTGGTTAGCAGTGGTAAGGCGCCCGGAGACCTAGGTCCAGTAAAAATACGGTGGCAAAAATGAGGCGCAAAGGGAAAAAAACAGGGCAAGACCACCCTAGGGCTGACAGGTCTAACACGCGTCCCCCCAGCCGAAAGAGGGAGAGCTTCCCAACCTCTAGGGAGTTCTCGTCGCTAAGGCGGAAAAACCGGGAGAGACCGTCAGCGTTGGCGTGGTCTACACCGGGTCGATGTTCCACCCGAAAGTCCATCCCCTGGAGGAAATGGACCACCTCAACAATTTGGGGTTTTCGCCTCTCATCTGCATGAGCCAGCGAAGGGGTCTGTGGTCGGTCTGGATCAGGAAGTGACAACCAAAAGGTATGGCCTCAACTTCTTTACAGCCCAAACCACAGCAAAGGCTTCTCGTTCGATGGTACTCCACCGCTGTTCCCGGGGGAGTAGTCTTCGGGAAATGAAGGCCACTGGCTGGTCTTGGCCATCGTCATTCAGCTGCGAGAGCACAGCTCCTATGCCATGCTCAGAAGCGTCTGTCTGTACGATAAATTCCCGTCCAAAGTCTGGAGTCCTGAGCACCGGTGCGGTGCACATTGCACGTTTGAGGGTCTCAAAGGCTTCCTGGCAGGCAGCCGTCCAGATGACTCTGCGTGGCTGCTTCTTTGAAGTCAATTCCGTCAATGGGCCCACGATGGTTCCATATCCCTTGACGAACCGGCGGTAGTACCCCGTGAGGCCTAGAAAAGCTCGGACCTCTGTTTGGGTCTTGGGGGCTCCCAGGCCAAGATGGTCTCAATCTTGGCTTGGAGGGGTTGCACCTTACCTCCGCCCACCAGATGTCCCAGGTACACGACAGATCCCTGTCCAATCTGGCACTTGCTGGCCTTGATGGTTAGACCAGCCCGTTGCAGAGCCTGTAGCACCTCCTGGAGATGCTCCAGATGGTCCTCCCAGCTGCTACTGAAGACAGCTATGTCATCCAGGTAGGCAGCAGAGAAGGCCTCTAGGCCAGACAGCACCTGGTTCACCAACCGCTGGAAAGTGGCTGGAGCATTTTTCAACCCGAAGGGCATCACCCGAAATTGAAAGTGGCCCTCGGGGTGGAGAACGCAGTCTTCTCCCTTGCTCCTTCCGCCATGGCGATCTGCCAATAGCCTGACGTCAAATCAATGGTACTCAGATACCGGGCTGCTCCCAGCCGGTCAATGAGCTCATCCGCCCGAGGGATCGGGTGAGCGTCGGTCTTAGTGACTGAGTTGAGTCCGCGGTAATCCACACAGAACCGAAGTTCTGGTGTGGTGCCCGGTGGGGCCGCTTTCGGCACCAACACCACCGGACTAGCCCAAGGGCTACTGGAAGGCTCAATCACTCCCAGTTCTAGCATCTTGGCAACCTCACCCTGGATACTAGCCTTGACTTTATCGGACAGCCGGTAAGACTTGGTTTTACTGGCGGACTGTCCCCTGTGTCCACATCATGGGTACACAGGTGCGTGATCCCAGGCATGAGGGAGAACAACGAGGCGTACTGCCCCAAGACCTGGCGGCAGTCCCTCTGTTGCTCTGGGGTCAAGGATGGGGCGAGGACCACTCCCTCCACCGAACCATCCTTCTCATGGGCCGCCAGAAGGTCTGGAAGAGGCTCACTCTCCTCCTCCTCACTTCCATCTGTTATCATTAGGAGAGTGAGCTCTGAACGCTCCTGGTGTGGCTTCAGGCGGTTGACGTGGAACACCCTGTGGGGTTGACGTGGGGTCTTCACATCGACGACATATGTGGTCTGGCCTCTCCTTTCCAAGATCTCAAACGGTCCAGTCCACCGGTCCTGGAGGGCGCTAAGCTCTCCTGGCTCCATGACCCACACCTTCTGTCCAGCGTCTAACTCTACCGTCCGAGCGTTCCGGTCATACCATTTCTTCATGACGGCCTGACTAGCCTCTAGGTTGTCCGAGGCCTCCTTCCACAGCTTGGCCACTTGGCTGCGGAATGCCAGCATATAGCTGACCACATCACGGGGAAGCTTCGAGGAAGACTTCTCCCACCCCTCCTTGACAAGACTGAGGGCCCCCGAACGGGGTGGCCATAGAGCAGCTCAAAGGGGCTGAAACCGACCCCCTTCTGCGGCACCTCTCGGTAGGAGAAGCGCAGACAGGGTAAGAGGACGTCCCACTTCCTTCTCAAGTCCTCGGGTAGGCTCCTGATCATCCCCTTCAAGGTTTTGTTAAAGCGCTCCACGAGCCCGTTCGTCTGGGGGTGGTAAGGAGTGGAGAACCGGTAGGTCACTCCACACTCCTTCCACATGGCCTGCATGTAGGCCGACATGAAATTCGTGCCCCTATCTGACACCACGACCTTGGGGAATCCCACTCGGGTAAAAATCCCCATCAGGGCCCGCGCCACCACCGGTGCAGTGATGGTCCTCAGAGGGATTGCCTCCGGGTACCGGGTGGCGTGGTCTACCAGCACCAAAATGAACCTATGTCCTGCAGAAGTCGGCGGGTCCAATGGCCCGACAATGTCAATCCCTACCCGCTCAAAAGGGGTATCGACAACTGGGAGAGGTTCTAGAGGGACCTTCACTTTCGTCCCTGTCTTGCCGCTCGCTTGGCAAGTGGTGCAAGTCTTGCAAAAAGTGTCAGAAGTGACGCGCATCCTGGGCCAGTAAAAATGTGGGACCAGACGCGCAAACGTCTTGTCTTGGCCCAGGTGTCCTGCTAGTGGTATTTCGTGTGCCAACTCTAGCAGAAAGGCTCGGTAGCATTGGGGGACCACCACGGCCCTTGATGACCCATGCACCGGAGCCTTAGGCTCACTGTAGAGGAGACCATCCTCCCAGTAGACATGGTAGTTACCAGTCTCGGTTCCAGCTGCTTGGGCTTCGGCCTGTTGCCGCATGCCTTCAAGCGTAGGGCACTCCTTCTGCGCCCGGCAAAATTCCTCCCGGGTAGGCCCTCCTTCCACCTGCCACTCTGCAGGGGTCGGCAGGTCCCCCACGGGAACACCAACCACCTCAGCGGACTCCGGGGTCACCTCCGCGGGCTCCCCATCCATCTCACCGGGTGTCTCCTCCTGGACATCTCCTCGTCCAGCAGTGGGCTGGGCCATTATTTCAGGCTCCAACCCGGGCTGAGTTCTTTGTCGGGCAGCCATGGACCGCGTGACGACGCAAGTCCATCCTGGTAATCCCAACATCTCAGCATGGGCATTGAACTCTACCTCCCTCCAGGCAGTATGTTCCAAGTCGTTACCCAGCAGACAGTCAACTGGCATGGCAGGGCTCACCGCAACCTTCAACAGACCTGATACTCCTCCCCACTCAAAGGGAACTTGGGCCACGGGGTAATGACCCAGGCTATTATCAGCCATAACAACCGGGTGGAATTCCTCAGGAATCACCTGCTCTGGGGACACCAGCTGACGTCTCACCATCGTCATGCTGGCACCTGTGTCCCTCAGAGCCTCCACCTCCTCCCCGTTCACCAGGACCCTCTGCCGATACTTGGCAGTGTTCGCGAGTACCTGAACCCGTGGGATGATCTCTCTATCCCCCAGGGAAACTAAGGTCAAGCCTGTCCACTCACCTCCCCTACCTAGGGACAACTCCTCCCCAAGCGCTACACTGGCCACCCGGGGCTCTTACCTCCTGTGGGGGCTGGGGTTCTCTTGCGACACTGGGGATCCCCCTTGTAGTGTCCAACCTCCCGCACTCGTAGCACCGGACAGTTCTGGGCTGCTGACTCCTGTCAGGATAAGTGGGTTTCTGGAATCCAGATTGGGATGGGGAACCTACCCCTCTCCCAGGCGGTCTATTTTGGGGGCCTTTAAAGAACTCCCTCTTTTTATCTCCCCCTCTTTCTTCTGGGGGAACCCCTGTCCACCTTTCGGGGGTCCGCCCCGGCTCCCTTGTGGGACACCCGAGTGCTGACCCACGTGTCTGCCTCCTCTGCAAGCTCCCTAGGATTGGTCAGCTTGCGGTCCACCAAGTACTGGCGCAGCTCCGGAAAACATTTCTCTAGGAGGTGCTCTCTCAAGAACAGGTCGTACAGCCCTTTGTAATTATCAACGTTGCTGCCACGCACCCAACCCTCCAATGCCTTCCGGGCATAATCAAAAAAATCCACCCAGTTTTGTGTGTGAAGCTTGTGGCTGTTGCGGAACTTTTGGCGGTACTTCTCTGGGGTGAGGCCAAACTTCTTGAGCAGGGCCTCCTTCATGATAGGGTAGTTGGTCTGATCCCCCTTATCCAAGGTTAAAAGTGTGTCCCTTACTGGTGGAGGTATGTACCTGTAAAGACCTCCCCCAGTAGCTCTCAGGAACTCTATGGGCCACCAAAGCCACCTCGTACGCCGCCAACCACTTATCGATGTCATCTCCTACACTAAAACTGGCTATCACCTCTCTTGGTAGATAAAATTTGGGCTCCTGTGGAACCCCAGCAGATACGCTGCCACCATTCACCTTGCCCTGCATCTCCATCTGCAAGGCTCGGAGCTCTAGTTCCTTCAGGCTAAGCTCATGCGCAAGCTTCATTTCCTCCATGGCTAGCCTTGCCTGTTCTCCTTCTCTTTCCATCCTAGCAAGTTCTAATGTTAATCGCCTCTCCTCCCTCCTGTCCTCAAATTCCTCTGCCGACAAACTCCCCCCTGACGCACTACTGCCTGCCCTGGACCGTCTTCCTGGCAACACATTCTCGCTAACATCAATGTGCAGTAGGTCCAGTTCTCCTGGGTTGTCTGCCTCCCCCTGCTCCTCGTCCCCTCTTCCCTCCGGGTGGGCCATTACCCATGCCCTCAAAGCTTTCTGAAGCACCTCCTTCCTGGCGCCTCGCTTGACGGCCACCCCCTCTCTAGGCAGAACTCCTTGAGCTGTGTCACCGTATACCTTTCTAGGTTGGCTAACTCAAACTCCATCCTCCTAGGTGGGGCCCCAGACAATTTAGGGAAAGGGTTCTAGACTGTAGGTAGCAGGTCTAACGCAGGAATGTACACAATCGGCAATTACAAAAGAATTCCTAGCACTTGCATTTCAATAGGTGTCCAATTGCGGCGCACACTGAGTCACTGTAGGGTGCTGCACAAACACCAGTCCTTATCCAACCGCTGAACACCAAATGTTGGAACCGGGTTTACCGAGTCCGCCACGGTAGCATGGCGCGAGGCGGGAAAGCACGCGAAGGCAATGTGTAAGGCAGTTGTGCAGCACACTCTTACTTTGACTTAGAAATGCGGACGCAATAACATGACACCACACCAGGCTTGTGTATTTAAAATCAAGATCGTTTATATATAAATCAAGGTAGTATCAGATGAGGCAGATTAATTCAGATCTACATTTAAAATCATTGCATTACTCAACTGGTGCACATTCTTAATAAAGCATCATAGCTCATCAACATTGTAGGCCACTAAGAGGCCGCAGGAATCATCTCCTAAACGTAGCACCAATAATGATCACAAGGTGCATTAATAAAACATGGGCCTAAACATGCAGTTCACTTCAAGCATATTCAATTACTTAAAAGAAGGCTTTTCACGTTACATTTCAATAGGCCTGCATTAATCTAGGCGCACCCACATTCAGTACAGTGGGCGTCGCAACTCCAGTACACCTGTAACATAAAACACTTCAACTCTTGGCGGTGTACACTTCAGCTCAATTCAATTAATCACTTTCCCCCTTAGGTAAAGACTTTGCAGTTATAAGCATAGGCCTAGGCAGTAATTACAATAGGCATCAGCATTAAATGAATAAACAATGTGGGGAACCCCTCAACATGTCCTGTATTCTGGGGCTTCTGTGTCCCTCAGGGGTTAATTCTAGGCTAGGCCCACTCCTCTCCGGGGCCTCGCCTCATGGGGAAAGTTACACAGATTAATCTAAGGGTTAATGGTGGCCCCCGGCCCCCAGTGGCGTCTCTGTGGGCCCTAGGGGCCTCCTGGGCTCACCTGATGCGTGGTCGTTGGTCGCGCTTCCTAGCGACTGGCGATCTCCAGGCCCGGCCCGTGTTCTGGAGGGCGGGGCCCAGTCGGGGTACCTCGGCCCTTTTGGCCAGAATTGCGGGTCGTTGCGGGGGCCGGTATCACCCTCCTCCGGCCCCCGGGATCAAGTGAGTGGATGCGGGATTTGCGGGACGTTGCGGGGGCCGGTATCACCCTCCTCCGGCCCCCGGGATCAGGTAAGTGGATTTGCGGGCTTACGGGATTGCGGGAAGGGGAGCGGGAGCCGGCAGTCCTCTCCGGCCGGCTCCCCGTCTCCCTCTGCACGGCCGGAGCTCTTCCTCGGCCTCCGTCGGCGCTGGGGGGCGTGGCGGGAGCCGGCGCCCAATCGCTGCGCGGCCTTCCCGGGGGAGCGGCCGGCATCCCCGGTTGCCCAGCAACGGCGTCGGCGAGGCCTGGAGGCCTCGCGGATCGCGCTAGGCCGCGGCTTCTTCACGCGGCCCCCTTGGGCTGCGGCGGTGATTTCTTCGGCCGCGACTTTGGCGGTGGGGCCCCGGGCCCGGCGGTGATGTCTTGGGGGAAATTTGGAGGCTTCGGTGAGGGCACGGACGGCGCACCTCACCACACTCACTCGAGGGGCCTCCCTCACCACAGCGCTTCCTTCGGTGAGGGCGCGGACGGCGCACCTCACCACACGGCCTCGAGGAGGGCTTCCCTCACAGCAGCACTTCTCCTCACGCGGCGGCGGCCGCGGCGGTGATTCCTTCACGAGGTCAGTGACCTGAGGGGGGGGCAGTTTCTCCCTCGTGGAGACAGAACGCGGGCGCACCAGCAGCCTGTGGGCAGGGCTGACTGGAAAGGTTCTTGGGGGGCAGCCCAGCAGCAGGCAGGAGTTGATAGGGGGTGAAGGTCTAGCGCTTCAGGGCACGGCGCTTTACCTGGTGATCCCCAGTGTGGCAGTTTAGGTTTCAGGCCTTGCTGGACGGTCAGGCCTCCCCAGATTAAAGTTTCTTGCGGCTGTTTCAGATTGGTTGCTTCTTAGGAGTTTCTTGTCAGGAGTTTCTTGTCAGAAGTTTCTTATTATAAGTTTCTTGTCAAAAGTTTCTTGTCAGAAGTTTCTTCTTATGAGGGGGGGGAATGAGTTGGTGGTTCTGGGAGTGCTTGATGTTCTTCCCAGCACGCTGAAGGTGGTTCCCTGGGTCCCCTCACACTGGGCAAGGTCTGTGGGTGGTGGGCGTTCCTCAGCTAACTTACTACAACAGGGCCTAAGCCTTGTCAGCAGCAGTAGTGTAGGTCTCCCCCATAGGCCCTAAAGCCTGTACTCCGGCAGAGGTTCTCCCAGGATCAGTGGTGCCCCAACTGACTAAAAGTTTTCCCTCCAAGCCTTTTATACCCCTAGGTCAGGTGACCCTCCCAAAGGCGGCAAAACATAACTCCTCCCACAGCCCGGAAGGTTCTGGAACCTTCCACATGTCTGGCTATGTGGCCCAGAGGCGGGGACGGAATGGATACTGTATCCCTATGTCCCAGCCTGACCCTGGCTACTAGTGTGTATGTGTGTAAGGCCCCTCTGCAGTAGCAGGGGCCTGTGGCAGCCATCTTGAGTGAGAGAGCACCTGCACCTCAGCACTGGTTAGCAGTGGTAAGGCGCCCGGAGACCTAGGTCCAGTAAAAATACGGTGGCAAAAATGAGGCGCAAAAGGGAAAAAAAACAGGGCAAGACCACCCTAGGGCTGACAGGTCTAACAATCTGCCTCTGTAGAAACAAGTTCTTCGCAGGTCTTTTCAACCAGAAGAAGGTGTGAACTTTTCCGAATTGCTTTTGCAGCCTGGCTTGTATGACTATACTGAAGGAGAAGTGATCGCTTCCCGGCCGTGGAAGAGCTATGATTCAGCGCCCTGGAAGCTGTCATCCTGAAACACAGCTTAGCTGAGCAGCAGAAGGAATTCAGGAATCGTTATGTGGAACTGCCTGAGAGAGCCTAGAAGGTGTGAACTTTTCCGAATTGCTTTTGCAGCCTGGCCTGTATGACTATACTGAAGGAGAAGTGATCACTTCCCGGCCGTGGGAGGGCTGTGATTCAGCGCCCTGGAAGCTGTCGTCCTGAAACACAGCTTAGCTGAGCAGCAGAAGGAATTCAGGAATCGTTATGTGGAACTACCTGAGAGAGCCTCAAGAATGAGGTGGGGGTGGAAGAGCGAGCGAAGAGAGACGAAAAGGAAAGCAAAACTAGCGCTGTGAAAATCAGAGCCAGTCCTCTTAATGCACTTAGATCTGCTAAGCAGCATTTATTATATATTCCCAGGGTCCATAAAGTTCGATTAGGTGGAGCAGCTGCGAGGAGCAGGGCAGGCACAGTCAGCAGTGCCCCCTGCTCTGAGGCCTGGCTCTGCTGTGAGGCGGCTGGAGCCCCGTTCAACAACAAGCGTGGCCACGCTAATTACAAACAGATGGCCCCTGCGCGCCGCTGCTCGCTCCCGCAAGGTGGATGCCCTGGCATGCACGAGTTTGTGAAAAGTGCAGACCGATTCCAAAAGGTAATCTCCTAGAGCAACGCATGCGCGCTGCCCTAGGCTCGACCTAAAAAGGCCTCACCTGAGGCGTCCACCTCCGAAAGACATGGGCGAGTCACAGAGGGGCAGCACTGTGATTGACAAAGGATGCCGAATGAGAGCCTGCGTGTCTGAGATGCCAGCACCAGAAGGACCCCACCTGCTGTACACCTCCGCTCACGGATCTGACACACCAACAGGTCCCAAACAAGGGAAAACATGTACCACAATTGCCACAACAGATTGAATTGCCCCTGTAAGAGGGAAAAGGATCCACGCCTGACTCCAGGAATTGAATCCAGGTACTGCAAAGATGTTTGATTACCCCAAAGTGGCCTGATTCTGAATACACTTGACCGAGAGGCCCTGTTGGCCGGTTCCTGAAAACGGTGCACACTGGAGCACCAGAAGATAGAGAAGAGACTCGAGGTCCTGGAAGTCTCTCCAGCATGGGTGAGAAGGTGCCTCCCAGAGTACCAAGAAGAAGGAATGTAAAGGAGTGTTGCCTGCCGATTCACACTGGCAAACATGATGACCGCTCATAGGCAAAAGCAGAGATCAGTTGGGAGCAACACTTAAAGGCATTCTTGCAAAGACTTGTACCACTGACACAAGCAAGCCACTGATGTGAGGTGACAACGACCTGGCGAAAGCCCATCGGAAGAACCAAGAGTAAGCTGCACGCATGCGCCAACCGAGTATCTACCCCAATCTACCTACAGCAAAAGTACAGACACAGTGTCTAGTATCTAGCAAACCATGGCATCCGTGCAAAAAGATAGGAATGCACAAGCAGAAGACGCAGAGCACCAGCAACTCATGGAGTCCTGAGGCTACGAAGGCCGTCTAGTGATCATCACTCCAACCATTGATGAACCAAGGAAGAATCCCTACAAATATGAAGGCAAGACAAAATGATGTCGACACCTGTTTTTTTGTGTGTATTTTTTTATTGGTTTCCAGTTACGTTGTACAGCATTTCCAATACTGTTACAGTATGTCAGGTGTATAAATGCAGGAGTAAATCACAACATAAGATGTCGACACCTGTTGTACAGGTTCACCCTACTGGCAACACCCTCCTGCCAGACCCTATAACATGCATCACTGCTACTACCCGTGCAGAGTATTACAACCAAAGGGGGAGTCTAACGCCATTGTTACACCATAAGGCAAAAAGCGCTCCTGGCACTGAAGAAGCAAGCGGACAGTGACTATCTGCTCACCCATCTACATCCTAATCCTGTCTAGCATGCGTAGCCCATGACCTATATGCAGGTCCACTGGAATTATGAGGCAGGAGAGTGCCAAATTATGCAGCAGGGTTGAGCAAATTATGCAGCAAAAAAAGGCAAATTATGTGCATAATGCGGCACATTTTGTAATAGTATGACTTCTTTACTTTTAAACTTGTGAACAGTCTGGGTATTGGTTGCACCTCATTAGCACCTGTTTAACACCCAGATATACCAAAAAGCAACAGAAAGGTGACCAGTTCAGCTTTGCAAAGGGCCTTCCACTGCGAAGCAACACGTCACTGCATTTTTTGTACCTTTTGAACCATTTGAGGTAGAAACAACATTTTTTTGTTGTTAAAATCTGCAGTTATGCGGCAGATGTGGGAATTGTATAATTATGCAAAAATCGCCGCAGCCGCACACTCGCATAATTCCACTGGCCCTGCCTAAATACCCCTGCAATAGCACAAAGGACTAGGCAGTTAGCTCCTTGGCAGTCTTGCGTTGGCCCAGAGGCAGCAGAGATGCAGCCTTAGCGCAGATCACATGCAGTCCCCTTGGCAACACATCTAACTGGTCTCCCCAAGCTAGAGGTGTACTTGACGCCGCTTCACCGATGGATACCAGGAGGCCTCAGAAAATTGTAAGCGCACTTCCAAGTTCCTACAAGACAGCCTTCTGAGAATCAAGCAACAGCACAAAAGCAAATTTCGCAACTGACCCCAACAATGCTCCTGATGCATACTTTTTAAATTTTAGACATTAACCACAAACTATATCAAGCATTAGCTGGGTGGACCAGCTCTGTCCCCTTTGGACCTTATTCTGCTGTGATACTCTCAAGAGATCCTGTACTTCTATGCGCCAGTGTCTGTGCCCTGAATCTCATCAGGTTAAACTATGAACTTGAGCAGTGATGTAAGGCTGCTTCCGGCACTTTGGCCAGTGGGTCACTGCTGTCCTGCTGATTGACTCTAGAGACCGATGGACTCGGTGGTATCCAGTTTTGTGTTTATTTTGTGGCCGCAATTTGGACTTGCAGTGCTTTATTTTCGTTTTTGGGCATGGGCACTGACCAGGCAGCTCCTCCTTGAGGGCTGTACATACAATCACCACACACCCGTCCACCACGGGCATCACCATCCCGGTGACCCTCTTAGTAAAGAGGCCGGGGCCAGCATACCCAGTGCTGTCGGTGTATGTATTTCTCTAACATGTGGGTCAATGTCCTACGACATAACACTGACCTCTTAACGGAATTTATAGAGTGAGCTGCCAGAAACGAAACAGCGCTTCTAAACCATTCAGTAGATGTGGTATGACAACTGTGTAGTGACCGGATGGTCACTGGTCTAGTGTTTATTGGTGTATTTACCAGCCACTTCCCGAGGGCTTGCTTCCCATAGCTGCCAAGGTTCCAGATTGCTATGTGTGACATTTTCATAATTTCAGTGTAATTATGAGTGACATTTCAATGACTATGAGTGACACTTTCTTTAGAGCAAAAATCAAGCAATAAAGGCGAGGGAAACATAAATATCAGAAATTAGACCAATTTGAGCAACAAGAAACTCTAAGAATATCTTAAAACTGCTGCAAAAGCCTGCATGCGGCTGACTCGTAATTGAAATGAAATTATGAAAATGTTACACGCAGCAATCTACTGAATCCTTGGCAGCTATGGACATCTAGAAAGCAGGTCACATGGCTCCACTAAGAATTAACACCAAAAAGAGCAAGGACCTGTGTTTAGACTGTAGAACCACTGGAGTCAAGCTGTGCAATAAGTGCCACTGACAATACAACAGTTTAGTAGAGAACACAGATCTTTACAGCAACATGCCCCACCAATGTAGAAGGGGTACTGATGGGTGCACATGAGGCATTCAGAGGTGTGGTGGGCCTGAGCATCACCAGAGCCTGCCCTGATGTCCTGGCATAAATATCTCTAGTGTCACACAGTGTGCCTACGTGATCCAGCGAGTGATAAGTTACACACCAAATGTAAATACACCAGGTGACACTTCTGGCAAAGACTAAAATGTGTTTTCTGTCCATGGGCAAGAAGTGAAAACATGTAAATAGCACAGAAGCAGCATGTCTGAAGTCGGGTATTCTGTCCACCCTGTATTGCTGTTTGAAGCCTGCAGAACAGCAAGTGTCGAAAGATCCCTGAATCCAACACCCTGCCTTCAGATCCAGACCAGATACACACAGGTAAGTGCAAAAGTAGTCTGTCTCGAGTGACAGTCATGAAGCACGCTGATGAGAGTACCTGTCGGTGAACTGATGGCACTGCAGCTGTTTGCAGAGAGCTCAAATAATAAACCAGGCGAGGAGCATCCCAAAACTCCATGCCGCTCTCTCTGTCCCACGTGGGACCTGGGCCCGGACTATAAAGCTGCCTCAGGCCTATGCCATAAATTAGTTAGTCAGCTAACTCCGGCCACCGCAGTCTACACATATGTGATACTGTTGGAAGCCGGAGTCCCCGTCACGCGTCACTGTCACAAATGCGCGACCCGGGACTCCCCACTCAACGTTAGGCCAAGTAAGGACACCGTTTGAGATAGCCCTGCTCACCCCCTTAGTAGCTTGGCACGAGCAGCCAGGCCTATCTCCAAGGCACGAGTGTACAGTATGTGCAACCACGCCCACAGCAACCCCCTGGTGACACCACAAATGGACTCCACACGAGTTTGATAAAAACGAGTATAAACTTTATATAGAAAGATATACGATCAGACCACACGTTACAAAAGCCAACATATAATAAAGGGTAATATTTGTTCCGGCTGGTTGGTAGGTTCAAATCCCAACCACCGCTTTCCAAACGCTATGCTGGTCGTAATGTTAGAATCACACACGGTGCAATGGACAAACAATAGTGCTCTGCGTAACGATACAATCCTGTGCCGGGCACTGGAGAAATAATACAATGCGTAACAATACACTCCGGTACCTGCAATGGGAGAAATTATGCAATGCGTACCGCTACAATCATGTACTGCGCAATGAAGGAATAATGCAATGCGTCACACCCCAATCACGTACTTTGCAATGAAGAAACAATGCAATGCAATGCACGCCGCCACAATCATGTACTTTGCAATTAAGGAATAATGCAGTGCGTAGCTACAATCATGTACGTTGCAATGACGAAATAATGCAATGCGGGCCGTTACAATCCTGTACTTTGCAAGGGAGAAATAATGCAATGCGTAGCGCTACAATCATGTACTTCATTAGGCGGAAATAATGTCAGGCGTTATAAGACAGTCCGGCAGTTTGTTAGCAGCAATATTGGCAATGTGTATTACGACAGTCAGCCTCTTCGATAACAGTTGCCCCCCACACGTATTCACGATGAAATAAAGTACAGCTTCTCACTCGGGCCCCAGTACCACCACTCCTTGGTCAGTACGGGCCCCAATCTGAGCCGAAGCAAAGGCTCACGTCGTCAGAAGGACGGAGAGGCAGAGAGAGTGTCCCTCCGAGCCTGCACCCCGCCCAGGCACTGATCCACGTTACCTGGGGGGCGCGACCCCACTCTCTTCTCCTCCTTCAATGAACTAGGCCTTTCGTGCAGAACTTTCTCAATGGGCCTCAGCGGCTCGGCCTGGCAGCTCAGCTCTTCCGGGGCTGCCGGTTCGGGCCGCGACTGTTAGGAAGGTCTCAGGCGGCCGCAGGGCACACGTACCCCACGCCCCTGAGATTACGTTACTCCGGGTGCACGTTCACCACCGCACCCTCCGGGTCTCTTCTGGCACGAAGCCACACACACAACGCTGATGGGACTTCACGTCGACTCCGAGTGCACGTTCAACCAGCACTCCTTCCTGCGGTCTCAGTTCGCACCAAGACACGCACACCACGCTGCAGAGACTCACTTTCTTCCGGTGCACACGATGATCAGCCGATCACCTCCACAGTCCCAGGTTGCACCAAAGCACGCACACTGCTTCACTGAGACTTACTCCGATTCCGGTGCCCCGATATCCAGGCGCTCTTCACCAACGCCTCCGGCCGCACCTCGACAAGCTCACCGTGTCCGAGCCTCGCTTCTCCTCCGGTGCACTCGATCACCAGGCGCTCTTCACCAACGCCTCAGTGCACCCCGACACGCACCCTGCGCGTCCGAGACTCACTCCACTTCCGATGCACGCGTTGACCAGGCGCTCCTCGCCAATGCCTCCAGTGCATCGCGACACGCACCCGCGTGTCCGAGACTCTCTTCAGCTCCGATGCACCCGCTCACCAGGCGCCCCTCACCGACGCCTCCTGTGCACCACGACACGCACCCTGCGCGTCCGAGACTCACTCCTCCATCGATGCACACGTTCACCAGGCGCTCTTCACCAATGCCTCCTGTGCACCACGACACGCACCCAGCGCGTCCGAGTCTCGCTTCTCCTCCGTGTGTCCAAGATCACAGGGCACACCTTCTGATGGTCTCAAGCTGCCACAACACGCGCCCACCGCGTTGCTTGAAACTTCTCCGGAAACTTTTATGCTCCTGTGTTTCCAAACAGGGAGCCAGCTCACCTCGAGCCCTTGGGGTTACAAGACACAGCACAAAGCACAGTCTTCTTCAAGCAGGGGGACCCAGCGCCTCCAAGCACAGTCCCAACAGCCTCTCCCTTAGAACAGCAAACTGCAGACCAGCCCCAGATCACGAAGCAAGGATTGGTCTTTCCACAGCAGTCTCTTCAGTTGCTCCTTCTTTAGCAGAGGTTCCTCTTGACCACAGAATGGGTCCAAGCCTTTTCAGTCTCAATCCATTTCTGTTTCATTCCAACGTTCAGGGGTTTCAGCTCTTATAGATATACCCCTAAATGTCTTTGAAGTTCGTTGTGCTCAGGGGTCCCTGACCCCTGCCTAAATCAGTTCTGGGTGTCTCCCTCCCAGTGTCACCTTTCTCCCTTTGATACTGGGGGTCTGGATCCTTAATCACTCAGCAGGAGATGGGTCAATTGTTTTATAGCCGCAACCCAGGCCTCTTCACCTCCCGGGGCTTCTCCTCGCATACTCTCCAGCTGCAGGTCAGCCTGGTGCCATCTCACCCCCTCCCCTCTCAAATCCAGACAGTCAACCCACATTCAACAGAGACACGCAGAAATGCCTAAAGCACAAAACTCAGCCACTTTCTAAAAGAGCGGCTTCTGAACACACAGTGACAAAACCACTTTCATAGAAAGATGGGTTATGACGCTGTGAGTTCATACATACCAAACTTCACCTCTCCATTTTAAACTTATGGGAAACTAGGCTAACAAACACAATACCCAGCCTCCCCCATTCTGTCCTATGGGCAGAATGGCCTTTCACCAGTGAAAAACGAAATGGAGTATTTTTCACTGTCAGGACATAACACACACCTCAGTATATGTCCTGCCTTTTACCTACACGGCACCCTGCCCAGGGATTACCTGGGACCTACCACAGGGGTGCCCACTGTGTACGCAAAAGGGAAAGTAAGGCCTGACAAGTGGTTGCACTTGTCAGGACAACATGCTAACTTAGCAAACTGCGCGCAGGCCCTACACTGCAGGCCTGAGTTCCCTTCTCCGCGCACCCTTTGCATTACTAGCCCTGGCACACACAGTGCACATCACTAGGGACTCTACTAGTAAGGCAAACATACCAATCATGGCCACCAATTACCATTACACTTTACACAGGGAACTCCTGTACTTTGACACTGATCAGCAGTGGCAAAGTACCCAAAGCATCTAAATTGGCACTCTATGTCAGGAAAACGGTCTAGGGGGAAATCAAAATGTTTTAGGGAACTTTAGCCAAAAAGGCCAAGTCCTACAGATACCATACCATGATTGCTGGTGAAGCCTCAGAAGAACCTGTGAGACACACATTGCGGTCACAGTCAGGTGGGCTGACTATTATTTCAAGAATTATTTCAAAAATGTCACACCAGTATCAAGTGAGGGGCCCAGGGGTCCGGTGCGCCGCCTCCTACTACTGAGAGTTCAGATAGTTAACACTTATTTTCAAGAGTTAATAAACTAAGAGAACAGCGCATAATCTGTAGCAAACAGAAACCCTAATGTCATTTTAAAAACACAGACTTACTGCATATAGCTTGCCGGTTCACCCTTCAGCAGAGCCTCTCTTCCTGCTGCAGAGTACATCTTCCCGCCCACGCTGTCAGGACTCCACTTCTGTAAGAGCTCTCTCAACAGATATCAACTTTTCCAGTTTGATACTGTCAGAGTGATGATGTTTCCCTTCACGCAAGAGAAACTCTTGCAAACAGGTTTCTTTCTGTTAATATGATGCTGGCCGACAAACCAGCTAGCGCGGAGCGCCGGCCCTTCCTCAAAACGTCCCGCTCTCAGACAGCACTGCAGGATGTGAGTGACGTCCCATGCAGCGCTGCGGCCTGACTGGTCATTAACTACTTCCGATCAGGGGTTCATGACGTCAGGCTGCCAGTCAGCCGCGCCATGAGGAATCTGATCAGATGAAGTTTATCCATGACACTGAGTGTGAGCCTGCCAGCACTGACTTAGCTCACAGTGTGAGCCAAAGCCTGCTGCAGGAGCACAGCATGTGCAGTGCACGCCACGGGTGGTGTGCTGTGTTGGCATTTTAGGGTTACAGCTGCAACACTACACAGATATGCGTGACAATGCATTTCAGTGCGGTAATGTGGATTACCACACTGAAATGCGTTAGTCTAACGCAGTGGTCGAAGTGGGGAAAAAAACAGTAGGGGAACTGTGGCCGGAGAATCAGAGGGTGGAAATAACCAGAGGATTGGGTTCGTGGGCGGAGTCAGAGGTGTGGCCAGAAATGGCATATCATTAAAATTTTTAGAATTTGTTTGACATTTCACTACTCAGTTACAGCTCATTACGTTATTTAATTCAACCAACGGATACACGTTTATTTAAGATTTAATGAGTTATTGACATTAAAATACACTGACAAAGTGGGATATGTTTCCAATCACAGAATGTCCCGAATACGCTTAAAAGTGGAATCACAAGCCATGTGTCTCCATGCCATGGAGTTTCTGTCATCAGCACTTCTCCTCCGTTTTTCCACAAGAGCAGTTCAAATATGAATGGCAAAATATCCTAACTTGCAAATGTTTTCTATATAATTATGGCTCTACAATATTTGCCACATAATTCACCATCTGTTGCATAATTTGACAATTTCAACTAATAGATTGTTTGTATCTCAAACGGATCAAAAGTTACTAAAATATGTGACTTGTGTTGCTGAGAAGTGGACGGCCCTTTGTAAAGGTTGACTGATCACCTTTCTCACTGCTGAATTGCAGTATGCTCTCTGCACATTCTTTATCATCCACCTGGTGATAAGCTCACCTTCAACGAACATCTTATGGACATTGTTTCAACTAATGCCGGACAACAAAATACCCACATATTCCTCGGAGACCTCAATCTCCATTGGAATGACCCTAATGATTCAGCGGTCAATAGTCTCAAAACCTTCCTCACGGACCTCGACCTCACCCAAATTTGTAACAGCTCCACACATGATAAAGGATCAATCCTTGACCTAGTCATTTCTAAGGCAGATTCCATTCAGCTCGATACGATCCGTCCATGTGATTGGTCAGACCGTCATATCATCACCTTCTTCATCAACGAATCAGTGAAGCTTAATTCTGTGCAACCTACACGATCTAAAATATGGAAGAGGGATTTGAAAAATGTCGATACTAACCGAATCACAACCTCTAGCTCCAACATCCTTCTTCCCCCAGTAGGGCATTCTGATGTTCAAGATCTCACCAACCACTACTTCAACTCCATGAACATGGTATTAGACGAGGTCGCCCCCCTACAACTGAAGAGAGTCTCTATCAAAGACTCAAAACCCTGGTACGAAGGAAGACTCAATGAGGACAGACGATCCTTAAGACTAATTGAACGTAGATGGAGAGCTACACCATCCGTCAACCACCTCAAGCTGCTAAGAATGAAAAGAAACGCCTACTACAGAAAGATTAGACGATATAAAGCAGACTTTTTCAGTTATCAATTAGACCAGGCCAAGAATCGTCCCCAAAACTTTTCGAGCTAATCAAAACACAATCTAAGGATGCACCTCACCCCCCAAGCTAATACAGGCGCATCTCCAAACTGCGAAGCGTTTGCCTCCTTCTTCACTCTGAAGACCGAAAACATAAAGAAGGACCTACTCAACGACTTATCTATACACAATGACACACACATTAACTCTTCATCATCCCTGCCAGGGGTCCCACACTGGACCTCACCAAAGCTCGACCTAAAAAATAATGCATCTTGGTCCTCCTTCAATACTTACAGCGAAGAAGCTATATTCAAAATACTCACTGCCTTGAATCCCGCCAACCACTTCACTGACCCTCTTCCCGCAAACTGCATAAAAGACTTCATCCCACTGATACTGCCTCTTTGGACCAAGATCATAAATACCTCTCTCCTTCAAGGAACCATTCCTGAAATCCTCAAATCCGGGCAGGTATCCCCCATCCTAAAGAAACCAACGGTTGACCCCGCGGACCTAAATAATTACCGACCAATATCCAACATCCCTACCCTGGCCAATCTCCTTGAAAAATGTGTACATCTTCAGCTTGGTAAACACATTGACCATTTCAATCTGCTCAACGAATACCAATCCGGCTTCCGTGCAGGACACAGTACTGAATCAGCTATGTCCCACATAATAGACGATGCACTACAAATCCTAGACCAAAACAAAGCCTGCTTACTTATCTTGCTCGACCTTTCCTCGGCATTTGACACCGTCAAACACGACAACCTGCTAGACCTTCTGAAACACAGAATGGGACTATCCGGAACTGTGCTAAATTGGTTCACCTCGTTCCTCCAAAACAGATCTCAACGATTCAAGGTTAATCATTCCCTGTCTAAACCCGTCCCAGTCACCTTAGGAGTCCCACAAGGATCATCCCTCTCTCCGACACTCTTCAATTTATTCATGGAACCACTCACCGAAATTCTCAACTCCTCCAACGTACAGTTTCATATGTACGCAGACGATACACAACTTTACTTAAAGATCCACTCACTAGAAGACATCAAATCTCTCAACACAGCTCTAGGAAAAACTCAGACCTGGCTGGCCAAAAACCATCTAAAACTGAATACCCTCAAAACCGAATTCCTCCTAATCGCTCCTCCCTCCCAAGTACCCATAATTCAAGATTGGATCAAACACCTAACAGCACTCAACTGCCAACCTCTTATCGTCGACTCAGCGAAATCACTGGGAGTAACTCTGGACAGAAATCTTCACATGCAGAAACACATCAGCACCGCGACAAAAGGAGCAAACTTTCAGTTGAACACATTGAGAAAATTAAAACCTTTCCTGCCTGAAAAGGACTTCAAACTGGCAGTACAAGCTCTAGTTATCCCGAGAGTGGAATATGGGAGTGTCTCTCTCTGCGGCCTTCCAAGATCCTCATTGGCCCCTTTAAGAGCGTCAATCAACGCAGCAGCTAGACTCATTACTGGCTCCAAAAGAAATGCTCACATATCCCCGGACCTAAGATCCCTCAACTGGCTACCTTTCGAAGCCAGAATTCAACTAAAAATCACATGCATGACGCATAAAGCCATTTATCACAACACTCCCACCTACCTGGCACAAAAACTGGTGCCTTCATGTGGCAACAGAGCATCCAGAAGTCCCAATAACCTTTTACTGAAACCACAAAGATTCAACAAGAAGAAAACATACAATCGAGCTTTCTCAGGGATGGCGCCCAGGATCTGGAACGCTTTGCCCCCAGAAACTAGACTGAATCCCTCTACTGCATCTTTCAAAAATAAAGTTAAATCCCTTCTCCTGGCTAAATTCACTTGAGCTAGGTTTATCGTGATTATTACTCTTGATTTGTATGGAACTATATGTTATTTACTACATGCTTATGTATCCTCGATATTGACCTTGTAAAGCGCTCTGATACTTGCAAGGGTCTTGTCTGCGCTATATAAAACCTTCAATATAAAATAAAAATAAATAAATGTGTATGTTACACTGGTACTAATAAGGCAAAATCTTTGCAGAGACTGTTAGCATGTGTAAAAATGTCAAAATAATAAAGTATCAGAAAATATACCGCATTACGCTGAAGCCTTTTTTTTGCTGCATAATTTAGTCAACACTGCAGCATAATTTTGTCCTCCACTGCTGCATAATTCCAGTGTCCCCTAAGCAGGCAGCACATGTAAAACGTGCTTGTGCCTGAAGCAGAGAGACTGTGAAGTTTGTGAACTTAGTTTGGTGTGCGTGCAAATCCTGCATTGCCGACCCCTGGTGAGTTGCAGCTACTACTGCTTAAACAAGGCCAATGGAGGTACCAATGGGTGAGGCGGACTGGCCTTAAGGGCAAGGCTGGCTTTAGCGCTGCCCTGTGCAACAATGTTTGTTGATGCCCTCCAATGGCCACCTCCGCCACAGATTCCCTCACTACCACCCTTTAACAGTGCCCCTTAAGTCTCCATAACCACACTCTTGCTCAGATGCATTTAATTTGATTTACAGCGCCACTGATACCAGTATAGGGTGTTAGAGCACTTTACATCACACACATTACACAGGGACAATCAATCATACGTGTGTAAATCACTGTATAGGAAATGTTACATAAGACAAAGGACTACAAGGTGTAGGAGTCACAGGACACCCATACTTGTAGGCAGTATAGTTGAATAGTGATTGGTCTGGAGAAACACAAACTCTGAATTTAGAACGTAATACCATGGTTGGGGGTTCTCTTTAATAACCAGAATTGATTTATATCTAAATGAACTCTTTTTGCAACATTAGGATAATCAAAGACTGGGGAAAAAAACATAACACTCTAATTTATACCCTGCAGTTTGCATGCAGCTCTTAAATGACGGTTAATAGCTCACTGTTCTATGTTAGGATTTGGATTTATAAACTGCAAGTAACAAAAGGATCTCTTTGACAAAAGCAGTAACTCACTGACCTATTTACATTTTTTGCACTTTGTGATCTGCAAGGTACATGTTTTTTTGCAGCAGGCACATTAACCCTATGCGCTACCTTTCCACAAGTCAAAACTTCCACTTGACAAAACTCCATCTCTCCCTAGGAAAAACATTAATCACCGGAGTTATCATGACATTTTTATTTTTGCCGAAACTTACTGGAGGCCAGGAAGGAGCCAGTAAGTGCTTCTAGAAACATAATATACTTGCAAGCATGATGCCCCCACCTGAAGTCAACGCCTGGTGCGACCGCACCAGTCGCATTGCCCTTCTCATGGGTCCTGTGACCTCAGTGACAGAGTCACTGTTGCTCTAGGGTGTGCTGCTTCGTAGGCTTTCTCGCAAGACTGGAGGTGAACTTCAGCATGGATTGTGGTGGACAGGCCTTCAAGGTTAACCCACTGCTAGGGTTCACCTGCTGATGCTAAGACACCAGGGCTTCTAAGGTCTTGTGGGGCCTTCTAAGGTCTAGCATGGGACTGTTCTCCCTCAAGAGATTGGCTTGGTAGACTGGTCATGAAGGCTGAACCTGCTTCCCCAGTTCCAAATTCAGCATCTCTGACCATAGTGCCACATCCCCTCCCCACTGAACACCATACTGTCCCACTGAGAAAAACTCGCACTGCCTTCAACTACAACCCCATTGTGCCCCGCAATAAGCACCTGGATGTGACTCAATTCAAATGCACTAGGCAAGAGTGATATGCTGCCTAAAAAAAAAAAGTAACAACATCCTGGAAAAAGCAAACACTCAGGGAATGCAAAATTAAGTAAAGCATGTGAAATGTAAGCAGGAAAAACATGGTTACCTTAACGCTTTTACACTTATTATTCGAGAAGCAATGAGTGTTTGTGCCTGAAAAGACAAGGGCATTATCACAGAAGGGGCCTGTTTAAATGTCCATTGCTTATATCCTTACAGAACATAACCAGCATGGTTTTAAAAGACCACATCCCTGAACACAGAGCCGCGGTACACAATTTGTTTTCCAGTCCACCCATCAATCAAGCATTACAGTACCTCCAGGAATTGTGCACTTCCCCACCCAGGGAAAACAATGTTGTTCAAATGAAGAGGAGAAAACAAAAGTAGCGCTTCACTGGCAAACTCTGTAAAGTGGCGCTAATGTGTTTGGATGTGAATAAAATCAATCTGGCCACTTAGTGACCACTGATGCTTTATTCAGTTATTTTTCACATTGTTCACCTTTTATTTTTCCTCCTCCATCCCAAGGCTGCACTTTGGAATAGAAAATGCCCGAAAAAGACAACATTTCCAGCAAAAGTGTTTTTCCTTTTTGGATCCACAGCACAGGGGAACAAATAAACAAGAGGAAAGAAGGAATAATAACAGTTTCTTGAAGTTACGGTTTTCAGTAAGTGAGGAGGAGAGGGAGGCAGCTGCCAGCGGCAGAGCAGAAGGAGTGGACACTGTCCTTGTCTTCTCTGGGCAGGAAGGTCCTTTTCCTTCTCTGCCCATCTGCCCTCCCCTGAACGGACACGAACGCCGAGCCTTATCTATAGGCCATGGCTATTTCTGCCGTCCGGGGACGAGTGTTTAAAATAAGAAAGTAGGGGAACGGTAGCTATTAAAATAAGAAAGTAGGGGCACGCCGTGCCCTGCCGATCCTGCCCACTTAGACCACTGGTCTAACGTCTGATGCGTGGTACTTGCAGACATGCCAACCCTCCCGATTCAGGCGGGAGACTACCGATTTGAAGGCTAGTCTCCCGCCTCCCGATTCAAGTATCCAGAAACCCGATTCCACAGGATGCAGCAGGAATTACAGAATGACCTGCTTGAAGATATGACTGTGTTTGCTCAACCGGAACAGAGGCCGAAAAGTAAACACTGTCATTGAGTCCTTAGCGAATTCTTGGAAAAGGGGCTCGCGGATGCTTCTGGGACAGGAACCACCATCAGCTGAACAGAGGAGGCAAAGGTTTCCCGATAAGGAGGAGGAACATGTTACTCACCCTTTGTCACTGGATTGGTCACAGATGCATCTTAAAAGCAGAACTGTGTCAGCACGGTCAATAAAAACACAATGCTGGCCAAAGATGCTACCGAGAAAGCAACAATGGCAGTTCTCGGGACTTTTAACAGCAATGCTATAAGATACAGCCTTCCGCGCTCTACTTCAGTACAAGAATCGCATTCAACAAGCTTTCAAAATGTCAGTCATTTTGGCTTTTGTATAGTGGAAATATTTTCTCATGGTTTGATACACAGAGCACACCGTTCGGGTGCTTAAAATAACTCAAAGTTGAGCTTAACTGAGAGCTCAAAATTACGTTGGCTCTCCAGCCTTTGTTTTCCTCCCCACATCCCGTAGTTGTGAATATATTATTGCCTGAGCTAGCCCAAAAGCTATTGGTTTAGAAGTGAGCTTAGGCGGGCCCAGGGTTCGGGACTCCGGAAACAAATGTATTTTCCTGCCTCCGAGTCCTACGCCCTGCGTAATAGTATTTCTGGGCGGGCTTCAGCACTGCAGGCATCTCTCCTGAGGCTGAGAGTGAGGCTCGAAGTACTGCACTGTTGGTAACCTGTTCCTGCAGGCCAGTGCACAATATTGTCAAGTTCCCTCTGCCTGCTAAAGCGTGCTCCTGACACAGGTTAAAGAGAGGTAAGGAAAAAAAACATTTAGTGAAAGTGAGAAATAGCCTTGGGAGAAAAAACGTGTTTTCAACTGTTTTTGCTTGAACACTTTAAGCTACCAACATTAAAATGTTGATGCCAGTCTTCATTCACACACGCTTTAATCTCCCTCTCCAAGAATTACCTCAGACACCAAAGCTTAATGAGAGGGACATAGGAGCATGTGACAGGAATCGACAATTTTGGCAGTTTTACATATTATTAGTGCACCTAAAAACAGAGTCTAAAACTCTGTTTTTAATAGCGCCAAAAATGAAATACTGATTTTCCCTATACTCATGATGTGGTGTTATGGCCAGAGTTGCAGACTTAGAATTGCGAAACCAGGTTCAAGTCCTGGAGTTGGCTCATCATCCTGTGATTCTGGGCAAATAACTTAATCTCCCTATAAACAATGTGTGGTGACATTGTGTAATGTAATTGGTGCTCATGTAAAGCACTCCAGTACCTTCAGGTCGGTTCTGCTATATGAAAAATGAACAACAAGGTAAAAACAAAGCATTAATATAAGTAAAGACTGTTTAGTGCTTGATGTGTAAATGGCTTGTCTGTTTAAATTGTGATCTTGGACAAATACTTTATTTCACCCAAACTTCTTGTGAGAGGCTGGCCTGGTATATGATGTCCACTTATGTAAGTGGGCACCTTGCACCAGTCCAGACAACCCCATACAGTGGTTTTAGAGGTCCTAGACAACCTTAGAAAGCTCTCTAAGTGGTAGCTGTGGAGAGCAGCCTTAAGGCTTAGTCCAGAAGGAGTGTAAAGCAGCTTGTTTTACCAGTATGTAATCTTATAGGTATAGATTGGATAAAAAGAACCACACAATGTAGTTATAAAAATATGTATTTATTATACAGTACTCTCTAATACACACATATATCTCCTACCCTGAGATAAATACAATGCACACAACACATAGCGAAGAAATGATGTAAGTAGCACAGAATACACAGTGGGCCCCAGGGCGGGACCAAAATATATATGAAGAAAGAGGTATAAGAATCATGACTAGAGTTGACACACAGTCAAGAGGACATAGAATTGCTGGGGACCCAAGGAACCACCCAAGGTAAGTAGATAGGGATCCCACGGAGAGCGTGTGCAGTGTGCGAACACAACTGCGGTCTCCGTACAATTCAATGTGTATATTAGTGCATGGTGCAAACAGTGCTCTAATGTGCTCTCTCCACCTCATCTTCATCATCAGCTCATCTTCCAGGTATACAGATTTGTACTTTAGTTAGTGCTACAGACTGTCACAGGTATTGACTCAGATTACAACAAGAACACAACTAGTGTACTGGCGGCAAAAGCACCTCTTTGTAATTTGCTGCCTTCTTCATTACCCCCTTGTATTTGTCACAGTCTTTTCTTCCAAGTGTATTGGCTTATACAGTTTCTCCCATTATGTTGACTTGTCATGCATTGATGAAATTAATACATACGACTCTCTTCCTGGAAGTGAGCCTGCTACATTCTACTTACAGGTGTATGTATGACCTATTTCTATAAAGCAGAAGCTATTTCTTGAAGATGGTAAAAAAACATCTCTCCCAGTTACTCCTGCGATCCATTTCGTGTTACGCCTGACCCGTTTCGTGTTACGCGTTATTCAGGTCTTTGCACCGACGCATATTTCTCCCTCTTATCGAAGTTGAAATGTTGGCATGTATGTACTTGGCAGGACTGGCTTCCAAAATCACCCCACATCCATCCACCACAGGTGCCACAGGATATGTGACCCTGCCAATAAAAGGGGTCGGGCGCACGTGCCATGGGCCAGTTCCAGATAGTAACTCCCTGTGTCTGTGTGGTCATTATAAGTGCATGGGGGTCTAAAGCGAGGATCATTACAAACTGCATACCCATAGCTGCCAAGGTTTCAGATTGCCATGTGTGACATTTTCATAATTTCAGTGTAATTATGAGTGACATTTCAACAATTATGTGTGACATTTTCTCGCAAACAAAGTCAAGCAATGAAGATGAGGGAAACATTTAAATATAAGAAATTACATCCTTTTGAGGAACGAGAAACTCTAATATCTTAAAACTGTTGTAAAGCAACAGAAATGGAAGGGCACTAACCTAGTAAAAAGCAGTTACTCACAGCTAATCCTCGTGAAAAAATACAGTTTTGCAAACATGCGTGGGTCATGTAAGTTGACAGCTACTGTAAAAGGCTGTAGTTTTACGTTCCTCTCTGACAAAGAAATGTGTCCGGGCGATTTGAAAATCCAAGTTTTGCTTAAAATGCAACGCTTTCCCAGCTGAGAGCACTTGAATGAGGCCTGCAGACCTTTGCCCCAGACTCCTCTCAGGCGGGGTGAGGAGAGAGTGGCCCATTAGGCCGAAGCTGGCACCCCGTCAGCAAGAAGGTGAGTGATGACTTCTTCCACCTGGGTTTGTTTACAGTCCAGGCTGCCCCAAAGTTGCCCTGAGAGGTCAACAGCCTGCCCTCTGGAAACTGAGCAATGCAGGCGAATGTGTCCCAGTTGGGCTGGCGAGCTGTCGCGAGCCCCTGCTTGGCCTAAACCGCCCTGCCTTCCTTTTTGGAGCCAGGCTGCAGGTGCGGAGTTTCCACTTTCGGAGTACAGTGGGGCTCCCTCGCTTCACTGCCTTGTGGTACCATGCCCTGACAGTGAGGGTCACGGCAGCACCGGCTGCCTTTTCCCTCTGCCTGCTCCAAATCGTCACGTTTAAAAAACAAAACAGCAGCAAAACACAGCAGTGCAGCATGGCACAACGGCAATCTTCGCCTATAATTAACTGAATTATCTGCAAGCAAGCAGGTGCGTGGTGTGCCTATAATGATCAGCTGTGAAACAGTCAGGCGCGTAATTAAAGAGGAATGTATTGTGCCACACGGGCTCTGGGTGCTAGCTCATTCGACCGTAAAACTCTAAAATCATGATACCTGGGCTACGCTGGGCACTTCCTGCGTCGAGGGCCGGCGAGAGGCAGTGCTGGCCGGCCTCCAGCAACCCAACTCGCAGCATTGAGCAACGCAGGCCGCCGGGCATGAGGTCGCGGCTCAACTACATAGCTGCTGCACAGTCCGGAAAGTTTTCTGGGCACTGCAAACCACTCCGGTTCGTGTTTCAATCTCAGCAGCCTAAATGTTTGCCGCCAGCTGAGGATGTAAACTTCTAATTCAACTGCGGTGGGCGGGCGGGCAACTGCAGCAGGACCCACCGCCTATCACACTGGGCACTCGCCGACTCCTCCCACATGATCAGTGAAATGGTAATGCCGCTGCCGGGTGGTGAACCAAATCCTAATGAGGTCTGTTACATTGTAAATAGTAGCAGCTTCCCTCGAGCTCAGGCAGCCCCCAAGCCTGTCGGGAACAGCATAGAGGGAGCTCTGCCGCTCTGCACTTTGTTCACAGTAAAAAATGGTGGGTTAGCAGTCAGCGTTCTGGGCGCTTCACAGCCCAGGAGGCGCTACAAATGCGTGACTTTGCATTTCAGTGCGGTGATGCTTCTCGCAATGCGGAAAAGCTTCTGCTTGAGCCCCCCGTCTTCAAAAGGGAAAGATCGATGGCTCAATCCTTCTCGGGCAATGCAGTGAGAATCTGGAACTCGCTTCCCCCACTGCTCCGTGCCACCTCTTCTACCCGGATCTTCAAAGCTGACCTCAAGTCTCTTCTCTTCCAAAGACACTTCCAGAACTAATACTTTCGTTCTCAGACCCCTCTAGGAAGTTCGCTCGTCAGTGTAAAATTGTACTTTTGTCTGTTCATTCCTTATTTTGTGTGTTGTGTTGGTTTTTATGTGCGTGTTCCCCTCATTACAAGTCCCCTGTGAAGTCACGCCCTCTCTACTACCTCAAGGAAGCTTTTCCACTATAGGAAATTCTGTATTCCAAGCCTATAGAAGTGCCTTCCCAGTGTGTTTTGAGTTACTGCCACTTATTACAGTATTATGCCTTTAGTTGTATTTTGTACCCCATGTATCATATATTTTGTACCCCATGTACCCCCTGCTGTATTCACGCCCTCTCTACTACCTCAAGGAAGTTCTTCCACTATAGGAAATTCTGTACTCCAAGCCTATAGAAGTGCCTTCCCAGTGTGTTATGAGTGACTGCCACTTATTGCAGTATTATACCTCTATTTGTATTTTGTACCCCATGTTTCATGCACATCTGTCACTTTGTCCTCTTGGAACTTATTCCTCTTTTTGTATTTGGTTTGTTTGTTTTTTGCACAATTGTCACTTTTCCTCATGCAATGTAACGCTTGCCTTTGTATTATGCTCATTTGTATCCTCCTCCTTATGTAATGTTGCTGTTCATGTTGTGAAGCGCTCTGACACCCTCGGGTAAAGTCCGCGCTATATAAAAACGCATAAATAAATACTTGGCAGGGCTGCATACCATTAGACTCTGGGCATTGCCTTAAAACTGACTTTGTAATGCCAAGTCAAAAATAACTTCACTAAGACGTTTTACAGATATTCAGAAAAACTGCTGCGTAACTAGAAAAAGTAATTCAAGGCCAGGCCTGACCAGGTAAGAAGCAGGTAACCAATTGCAGACACCAATAGTCTAGTTGCGCGCGTTCTTGAGGCGGAATGCACATACGTCATCAGCCAGCCGGTTCATGGATTGGACATAAAGGCACGGCACTAGCGCGTGATGGGCGGGGCTAAACAAGATGGCCTCCTCGCCAGCAGGGGATGAGATGGGCATGGCATGGTCGGAGCGTGTGCGCGCGTTAGTGCGCAGCATGAATTCCTTTCATCTGCCAGGTCTGTGGCTGTTTGGGGGCGATGCCAGAACGGGTTGCATTAGGTCTTCGGATCTTGTACTTACGAGCACTGTATTGTTTTATTACGCTTGTGTCTATCGTCACCTGGGTTGTAGCCTGGTGCGGTAGGATGAATGCTCGGAGCGCGCAATGCCAGCAGCTGGGTGTCTTGTAAGACGTCCTCTTTCTACTTCACTTTGTGTGCCAAGCTCTTCTTAGAAGTCCTTTGTCTATTTCACTCGGTTTACTAAGCTCTTCTTAGAAGTCCCTTTTCTATTTCAGCCGGTATACCAAGAGCTTTGTAAGAAGTCCTATTATTTTACAGGGTATACCAAGATCTTGTAAAACGTCCTCTTTCTATTACGGCCCGTATATTAATTGTAAAAGGTATTTATATAGCGCTGCTGCTAAGGGAGGGCAGACAGCTGTATTTCCGTGGACGCTAGAAAGTATAATTTCTAGTATAACCCCCGTCAGCTTTCCTGGCATATTTTTGTGAAAGGATAAAAAAAAAAAAAAACATATATTTTAAACCAAAGGTAAAATGTGTTTTATCAATCCTGCCAGGTGCTGCACTGGGTGCTAAAAAAGCTAGGAATGACCGTATTTGGTGGATATTTTCCCTTTAATTGTATATTAAACCTACATTTCCTAATTAGTATTATGAAACAAGTAGATTTTTTTTCTGACGGTAAGTGCCTGACAGCTTTTTAAATTTTTTTTTTTTTTTAATAATTTTCAAATGTCACAGGAAATGTTAATTTTTCAATAGGAAGTGCATTTGCACCGAATGGTCTCTTGGTGCTGAAATAATAGATTTCTGAAGCCAAAAATGTTTTTTTTTTTTTTTTTTTTTAGGTGTTCCCCCCTAAAATTGCCTCTGCTTCAATGTAAGCCAGCAGGGGACATACATTCACCTGATTTTTCTTTTTTCAAAATCTCCGACTTCCCAGTTATTATAATTATTATTTTCTGGTATGTAAATCAAGTTAGTTAAGTTGATGTGAATCAGGATAGCAACTTCAGAATGCAATGTGGCGGTAAAGGAAACTGTGTCCCTAATGAGGTGTAGTAGTCTCTTAACTTTACACTCTGAAGGAGGCCACTTTGGGTAGCCGTGCACTCAAGAAGTGTTATGAATAGAATAGTGACTTTTTACTACACACAGCATTATGGATCAATGCTGACATTGCTAAACTTACTTTTCCCATTCATTGTCATGTAATTTCGTGTTTATAATGAAAATGTCAAATAACAGAACGTAATGGATAACTAAATGATTGGATGAACTACTCATAGCTGCCATTTAACAGCTGTACAGGTCATGTTAAGATCTCTGAAGATGTCTTTTTTCAGGTTCAAACCTACCTACCGTATTCGTTTCTTAGACACCCATTTCGTTGGGACAGTGAAGAACGGTTTCTAGTTATATGGGATGGTGCCAATGGAGCCAGCACAGACTCAGGCCCCCAATAAAGAGACATTGGTGAGTGCGACCTCGAAGGTAGGGTGACTTTTTTACAGGAGGAGAAGGAGGTCACCATCAAAGAAACAGGAAGATGGCAGAAGATAACCCATGTGCTAACATTCCAGAGTGCACCAAACAGATGGGACAAACTCAGTATGCATACCTTTCATATGCTAGAGCGGGGAACAGGCCGACTTATCTGGAAAACAGAAGTTGGCTGACTGTGGAGAATGGAGACAGCCCGCTACGAGGGGTCACGGGTGGAACCCAGAGTTTTGTCAGAGATGTGGCTAAAGAAGTGAAGCACCACCAGTGAAGGAGGATGGAGATCCAAAAGCATTATGGATGGAGTCATTGTCATTACCTCTATGTCCCTTGTCCCAGTCATTACAACACAAGTGTGGCTCCATCCTCTGGACAGAAAAAAACACACAGGAGTATTTCAGTAAGCCCTACCCACCCTCCTGGGTGCCATATAAGGCATGGGCTTACCAGGATTCCTCCTGCAATATCAAACAAAGGCTCGGAGGGAGGTGGGATGGATCGTGATTATTGTGATATGGATTAGTAGGACAAGAGTATTGAAGATTACCAGTAAGTAATCAGGCATTACATCTACGTCCCTTGTCCCAGTCATTACAACATGAGGTATACCAAATAATAAGCCTTTGATTAAAAAAACACATTACACAGCAAGAGTGCACACCCAATGATTCAATGAACACTGAACCTGTGAAGAATAGAGATTAAGCCAAGCAATTAATTCCAAAACTGAACTTAACACTGGTTCTGTGTGTGATCATTAACAAATCCTTCCCTCTATGACATATCCTTACTTTGCGCTTGGTGAATTCAGAAGTGGTGGCTGAAATAGGATTGTAGAAGATCACCTGCCAGAATCGTGGAAGCCTTATTTAAACAGCTGGTTTGCGGGCAAAGCCAGCCAGTTCAGGCCATCCAGATGCTTCTCCAGGGGGCTCTCTAAAAACAGTATGGTACCAGAACTGGCTACGTGTGAGGTGGTTGGCACAATGCCTAATACATATATACATGGGAACACTAAAATCTATCCTACCCCACAAATTAGTTTTTGGGCTAATCCCTAACCTACCCAAGGACATAGTTTTAGAGACTGATATTGCACATTTTTGGGAATTGTTTTTTCTGTATCAGCAGAGTATTGGTTACAGGAGTTTTCTTTCACAACCACAGGAAAACAAGGGGCAGCAAAGGAAACAAGCATTTGCAATGCAATCGGTCTTGCCTCAGGGACCTTATAAGTATTTAGCTATAAAGCACATTATTGTGGGTACAGCAACTTTTGCTTTTCTACTGTGCGCGAAGCAGTGAAAGGGTGCAGTACTACAGGCTGTCACTAGGTGTTCATTGAGACCTCTTTTGGCCACATAAGGTACTGCACCCTGCAACATGATTAGAGAAAGGATATGGTGCAGTGGCCAGAGCTGCCGATTGGGGAGCTTGGGATCCTTGTTCGAATCTGGTGTCAGCTCAACATCCTGTGATTATAGGCTTATCTTTTAATTTCCCCAAGCGCTTGGATACCTGCGCTATATAAATGAAAGCTACTAATTTAAAATGGTGCTAAAAATCAATGCAGCGATCTCGGAGGTGGGGGTGGGCAAGCAGTGTTGTAAGGGTGCAGTACTACAGGCTGTCACTAGGTGTCCCCTTTTGGCCACATTAGGTACTGCACCCTGCAACATGGATAGGGGAAGGATATGGTGCAGCGGTGAGAGCTGGGGAGCTGGGGATCTGTGTTTGAGTCTGGTGTCGGTTCAACATCCTGTGATTATGGGCTGATCCTTTAATTTCCCTCGAGTGCCTGTATAGCTGCACCATATAAATGAAAGCTACTAATTTAAAATAACAATAAGAAATGAATGCAGCAATCTCTGAGTTGGGGGTGGGCAAGCAGTGTTGTGTGAGGGGATTGGGGAGATGGCAAAAGGAGATTAAATGAGGGCACTGCACTCCAAATCATGCGTAAATTAACCAAACAAAAAATGAGCAGTGGCCTTGGAGGGGTGGTGGGGGCCTGCAAGCAGTGTTGTGGGAGGGGGAGGCACTGGGAGATTAGGGACGACAAGCAGATGAAGCGGACCAAAGTTTCATTGCACAAGTAAACAGAACACTTTACGAGCAAAGACACAGGCCAACCAAAAAAAGAGTGCTCTCAAATTATAAATAGCCGTCCTCGTGGGAGGATACAAAATTCCAAAAGGAGGGACTACTAAGTATATTCACCAATGAAAAACCAGCATTTCTAAAGGACAGCAAGAGGAACCAATGAAAAAGATGGTTTTTTTTTAAGCCCATTTTCTAGATACAGCCTGTCTCGAAGAGACAGCGAGTGTGCTGCCTAAGGGAGACCTAAAAAGGCAGGATAGTAGCCCTCAGGCAGTTGACTACAGAGTAGATTGAAATATAGGAATACGGGCTCGTTCTCAACAAGAGCGATGCCAAGATCTTACCTTGGCATATGCCCTCCAACAAGCTAGAAAAGAGGACATCTCTCCTCTCTAGGTGTCTCTATTCTAAATGGGGATTAACGGGCTACTGTATAGAATGGTATCCCAACCCCAGGGTCCTTGCACCCACCAAATGTTAGTGCCTGTGTCACAGCGGGGAACAGTACTAAAATCAGATCATAGTCATATGATGGGGCCACTATGGATCCGAAAAAATACAACAGCCTGTTTTTCAACAATTCTACTGGCCCTGTAATATATGCAGAACCAGCTAAATATGGCAAGCAATGCCCTGTTTTGTCATTTGATGAATTCATGGTATATTCCAAAGTCCCCTCTCCAACCTCCAACCATACTTGCCAGATCCTTCCAAAAGATTGGAATAGATCTTGTAGGAACGCTGGAAGCTAAAGGGAGAGGTCATAGATATATTCTGATCTTAGTGGACTATGCTACCCAGTAACCAGGGCTACTGGAATTATGCGGCAGGAGAGCACCAAATTGTGCCGCAGGGTTGACTAAATTATAAGGCAAGAAAAAGCAAATTATGTAGCATAGTTTTTGATAGTATTTATTATGTCATTTTTAGGTCTCGGCCTGCACCAGCGCTTGCGCTGGTCTGGCCGAGAGTTTTAGTAAGCGGGTTTTGGAAGTGCAAACCCACTGGCTTTCGGCTGGCGACCAGCTTGCGTTCACGATAGCGTGCACGCGCGCAGCTGCCATCTGGGTTTCCTATCACTTCCTCATTTCCTCGTCATGGCTCATTAACTCTCTGGACTCTGATGTTTCAATCGCAGCAGCAGCTCACATTACCAACTGACGGCCCTGGACTACAGTCACATGAAAAACAACAGCGATTAGCATTGAAATGCAAGCTTTTTTTTGTCTAGTTAGAAATATTGCTTCGGTGGGTTGATTTCACCTTATATCGCTATTTGTTTTATATTGGGAGTCACAGCCTAATTACCAGTATTTTTGTCTCACTCTGTTTTTTTTTTTAAATATTTATTCGCGCAAAGCACAAAGTTATATTTAAGGTTACTTTTTCCGCGTCACTTCTTCACTCTATTTAAACTCCACACCCCCCACTCTTATTGTCTCTCTCCTTCTCTCTCTCTCTCCCCTCTCTAATTCTCTCTCTACTTAATTAACTCTCCCCTCTCTATCTTTTTTAGCCTTTCATTCTCTCACCCCTTTATCTGTTTCTCTTTCAAACTCCTTCATTCACTCTCTCTCCCCTTCTTTCTCTCTCTCTCTATCCCGCTCCACTCTTTATTCTATGTACACCCTTTCTCTCTCTTTCTCTCTCACCACCCTCTCTAATTGGGCATTATATCTTCACTCTATCTCTCACTCGGCAACACCACAGCATCACTCAGCATCACCACAGCATCAATCAGAGCCAGCACAGCATCAATCAGAGCCAGCACAGCATCAATCAGAGCCAGCACAGCATCAATCAGAGCCAGCACAGCATCAATCAGAGCCAGCACAGCATCAATCAGAGCCAGCACAGCATCAATCAGAGCCAGCACAGCATCTCTCAGAGCCAGCACAGCATCTCTCAACGCCGCCACAGCATCGCTCAGCGCCGCCACAGCATCGCTCAGCGCCGCCACAGCATCGCTCAGCGCCGCCACAGCATCGCTCAGCCCTGCCACAGCATCGCTCAGGGCCGCCACAGCATCGCTCAGGGCCGCCACAGCATCGCTCAGGGCCACCACAGCATCGCTCAGGGCCACCACAGCATCGCTCGGGGCCACCACAGCATCGCTCGGGGCCACCACAGCATCGCTCGGGGCCACCACAGCATCACTCGGGGCCACCACAGCATCACTCAGGGCCACCACAGCATCACTCAGGGCCACCACAGCATCACTCAGCGCCAAGACAATATCACTCAGCACCACCACAGCATCACTCAGCACCACAGCAGTATCACTCAGCAAGACCTGAGTATCATTCAGCATCACCTCAGCATCGTCTCTGCAACAGTCACCACCACCACCACTACCACCTCAGCATCACTCAGCACCACCTCAGCCTGCTCTCGGAATCTGGCATCTGTTGATTCTCCCTAGCGTCTGGCCGCTGCTAGTGTTATAATACAGGTACTAGTTCCCAACCTTCACCCTCCGATTGTTTATGCCCCTCAAAATAAAAGCTTTAACAAACAACCATTGCAATAGGCAGAAACAAGTTGCCAGCATTGCAAGAACAAAAGAAAACTGAGAATTTTTTATTGTAAATACTTTTTTTTAATATGGTCGTTCAGTTTTACATAATGCCTTCTTGGTCATATATAAAGTAACAAAAATGCTTCTGACACTTTTTTATTAGAACTTTTCAGCATGCCGCACAGCAGCCACACTTCTCTACAGCACAGCTTGAAGACATTGGCAAAGTCAATAGCTCTGGCTAAACACTTATAAGGCCCCAAAGGCGAGACCTATTGGCTATGCCAATGCTTGTTACACATAGTAATTATGTCTGTGCAAATATTCCACCTCACTAGTACTGGTTTCATAATCAAATTCACAAATAAGCAACTGAAAGTGACCAGTTAACCTTTTCAAAGGGCTTCCAATTCGCACAAACACATATTGCCCCTTCGTAGTAACTTTTGATCTGTTTGAGCTAGAAACACATTTTTAAAAATAAACTCTGTATATAATGCAGCAGATGAGGGATTATGTGGCAAAAGCGGGAAATCCTTAATTATGCAAAAAAGCAGTGGCTGCAGAATCTCATAATTCCAGTGGCCCTGCCTGTACCGAAAGGCATTTCCTTTAAGTTGGACCGTAGCAAACTGCATTTATGACATTATCCCATATTTTTCTTGGATTTCCAGAAGAAATTTTGACAATTAGGGTATCAATTTTATGTTTAAGCTTCTGGCCCAGGTCTGACCGATTTAAATATCCATCATATTAAGACATCAGTATGCCATCACCAGACTGATGGATTGGTAGAACATTTCCGTGAGACCCAGAAACAAATGAGGAAAGCAGATTGTCCAGATGGGAAAGTTTGGGTCAAAGCACTACCATCAATTTTATTCAACTTACAAAGTGTTACTCAATTCTCCATGTTTTGAGTCTTCGATCTGCTTTTTGGTCAGCAATCCTGATCAGTGTTAGACATGGCCTTAGAAGAGTGGCTGGAACTGGAAGAAAGCACAGTTGCCTTTGAGAATGTGTCAATATTGGATGACCGGTTATGTGCGTTACAGCAAAAAGCAGCTGAGCATCTACAGGATGCCCAACAAATTTAGGAGACGGAGAATAATAAAGGCCCTGGCTGATTAACTCTAAAAATAGGAGACCAGGTGTTAGTTTTATTACTAACCTCTGTAAATAAGATGCTAGCCAAGTTATATAGGCCCAATAAAGTCCCTGAGAGGATAGGTTCCATGGCATACTAAGTGTCTCACCCTTGCAGGAGGTTGGAATCCCAGGCTTAGCATTAAATCTTCCAAAAATGAGAAGATCATAGAAAGTAGAGTTGGTACGATTGGTTGAAGAACCCTTTAAAAAATACGCTATGTTTCCTACACAAGAATTTGGGTCATGGGAAGAAATAGTTGGGAAGGCATCTGTATCTGAACAGGAGAGGGAGATCAGGAAAAATATTGTCACCTCTCCTTGGAAATAAAGCATTGATGGAGCATGCTATTATTATCTCACCAAGAATTAAGTTCAGAATCAAGCCCTGTTATATCTCAGAAGCCTGGAGGGAAGCAGTAAGGAAGGAGGTTGAGACCATGAAATCACTATATATGATAGAACTATCCTGGAGTAAATGGACATCACCCATTTTATTAGTGCCAAAATAAGATTGGGCCATTTCTTTTTAGTTCTCTATTGAGACTTCCATGCATGTCACTTCTGACTATCCATTTTTTTCTAAAAAAATAAATAAAAAACTCTAAAAGGGTCTATTAACCAGCAGATTACTTAGCATTGGTTGGCTTTATTGTCACTCTTACCTTTTTCCTTTTTATTGGTGAGTGTGTGTCTGCACATGTCGGCTTCACTTCGTCTCCTTATTTTTGTTTTCTTGTGTATTGACCAAGTACTGACTGGTTTCTTGATTAGTGTTCCTCAGCGCTGCTTGCGCTCGGAATGTGGTATAATTTCTCTTTTTTTTTGTGAGTGTGTATTGTTTGTATGTACTTTTTACATGCTCTTATGCTGCTCTATCTTGTTTTTTAGCTGGTTTTAGGCCACCTTTGTTTTTACTTTTTTGCCTTGGGCCCATCACTCTCCTCGCATGTCGCCATACCATATTCTACAATCAAGTCACCCTCACCTCCTTTTACCTCTACTCACTCCTGAACTCTCAAGTCACCCTCACCTCCTTTTACCTCTACTCACTCCTGAACTCTCAAGTCACTCTCACCTCCTTTTACCTTTACCCTCCCCATAACACTCAAATTACCCTCACCTCCCTTTACCTTTGCCCCCTCTGAGCCCTCGTGTCACCCTCACCTTCCCTTTACTCTACCCACCCCTGAAGCCTCAAGTTGCCCACTCTTCCCTTTACCTCTACCCACCCCATGAACTCTCAAGTCATCGTCACCTCCTTTTACTTCTACCAACCCCTAAACCTTCAAATCACCCTTGCTTCCCTTTACCTCTATCCACCTCTGAGCCCACAAGTCCCCCTTACCTCCCTTTACCACCCCATAACCCTCAAGTTACCCTCACCTCCCTTTACTTCTGCCCCCTCCGAGCCCTCATGTTACCCTACCCTCACCTTCACTCTACCCACCCCATGAACCCTCAAGTGATCCTCACCTCCTTTTTACTTCTACCAACCCCTAAACCTTCAAATCACTCTTACTTCCCTTTACCTCTACTCACCTCTGAGCCCTCAAGTCAACCTCACCTTCCTTTACCTCTACCCACCCCTGCGCCCTCAAGTCCCCTTCAACTCCCTTTATCTCTAACCACCCCTGAAGCCTCAAGTCACCCTCTCACCCCTTCACTCTACCCACCCCTGAAACCTCAAGTCACCCAAACGTCCGTTACGTACACCCACCTTGAGCCCTCAAGTCACCCTCCCATCCTCTTATCCCTACCCACCCACGAACCCTCTAGTCACCCTCACCTCCTTTTACATCTACCCAACATTACACCCTCAACTCACCCTCATTTCCCTTTACTTCAGCCCACCCCTCAAATCACCATCACTTCCCTTTACCTCTACCTACTCCTGAACCCTCAAGTCACTCTTACCTTCCTTCACCTATAGCCATCCCTAGACCCTCAAGTCACCATGTCCTCCCTTTACCTAAACCCTAAAATCACTTAAAAATAATACATAAAAAAGTATGTTAGTTAAAAAGAAAATGCCAGTGTGGTAAAGTACACGTGGTAAAGGTACAAATACCTGTGTGGTAAAGGTCCTGCGTGGAAAAGTGTTGTAATTCACTTGGTTCCACCCTACTCCACTTCCCCCCTCCCTCGTTCTTCCCTTGGAATGTTGTAACAGTTGGTGAGTGAACATTCCATAGCTGCCTCCAGCTGACTCGAACCTGTTGGTGGTGTAAGACGCATTAAAGATTCCTCTACTCTTACTTGGTGTCGCATCTTTTTAACACTTGCGACGACCAGCAGCGAAGGGGCAGCCACACCACCATCCCCAGCTGTAATCTACCTATGTTACAGCAGTACTCCAAGACAGCGGTAATTTCTTGAAGATCTTCACCTTACCTCCTTCACTTCATACAAGGTACTGTTATTCCATTTTTAAGGGGAACTGTTTTCCCATACTTCACTATTAGAACTTTACAACTCTTACCGTGTACCCAGCGTTGCGCCTGCTATCTATGTGCCCACGGGGAGAGTCCCTGCGCTACTGCTTCTCCTGCTGTATCGCCTACTTTCACAAGACTTTCAAAGGGGGTTTCCGTTTTCCTGTGTAGTATCCTGTCTGAGGACACGGAGTCGCCATTGAGAACATGGCAGTTGCGTTTCCTTGAGACTCCCACAAGACCTTGACCATTTGTGGAGCCTCACACCTGCCTCTTAAATTATTTGTCTGGAGAGTTTTCCCAGCATTGGGAAACGTGTGGAAGTAGGACCCTTTGGGTGAGGCTGGCCCCAACCCTTTATTGCTGGCGTCCGTTGACTAATAGATAGATTAACTAGAATGTTCTAACAATTGGTGAGTGAACATTCCACAGCTGCCTCCAGCTGACTGGAACCTGTTGGTGGTGTAAGACGCATTAAAGATTCCTCTACTCTTACTTGGTGTCACATCTTTTTAACAAAAAGGCTGTGAGGTAAAGCTTTTTTACCGTCAGGCATAACACAAATGTTATGTAGGCACTGTCAGTTGCATGCCCTTCAATATGTTTGGCGGGAACCTTCTCCTCTTTGACAGTTTGTCACTTCCCTCCCTCCTCCCTCCCACACGCTATACTTTAGGTCTCGCCTGAGACAGCGGATGCAGCGTCGCTTGCGAAACATTTTGTTTATTTAAGAGGCTTAGAGCCCGCCCATTGCTCAGCATTGGCTGGCTTCATGGTCGCGCTCATTTACTTGCTTCTCTTGCATCAGCGTCACTTTTGCTTCTTCTTTCTTTCTTGGAACATAGCCCAGGTACTGCTTACCTCCCCTGTGTCTTTACACTATTATCTGCTTTCAGAGGAACTATTTTTAGGTCGAGCCTAGAGTAGCGCGCAAGCGCTGCTCTGGCGAAGACTTTATGTAGTGGGCTTTTGAAAGCTGACCAGACGCTCGTGCGTCATGGCCTTTTCCGTGCGGTTACCCGCACGGCCGCCATCTGTTTGCAATTATCGTGCCCAGACGCGGGCGCGATAATTGAAAACACATGGCCATTGTGCACGAGCGTGTGGTCAGCTCAGCAGGCTGCCGCGCTCGCTCGCCCCTGCTCCTCTCTGACGCTGCCGACGTCTCAGCGCTTCACTTGTTTTTATTGTGTTCCACTCCGTGAAATCGTCCAGATCTGAAGGGCCATAAATCTACGGACGGCAACAGTGCGCGATCGCGATGTTGATCGGTTGCACTTTCACAGCCGCGCGGCCAATGCTTGTTCTTGCATGTTCTTCTGACTGCACTAAGAGGTTTGAGCAAATGGGGCACGGCCATGGCGCCGCTTTTCTTTTTCTTATGTCACGCAGATCCAGCCACGCGGCCGGGATTGCGGTGGTCTCATGGGCTTGCTTACATTTGTGCACCGGAAATACGGGGTTCGAAGCAGAGTCGTCATTTCGTTAGGGCAGTTGTCCTTTGCTGGTTTCTGCACACCGTTGCAGCTTCTGCCGCGCTCTGAGCCCTCTATCTTTGACGAAGTTTAAATCCTGTTTCCCCCGTTTGTGTGTCTTTTCTTTGCCGCGGGCTGTATGCAGAATTACGCTGCCAGCTGATGCCCTAAAGAAAGCGGAAAGAAAACTGCGGCGCATCGCTGCTCTCAGGGTGATATGCGTATATTATATATAACACCCAGGAGTTGCTGTTTCTCTTTATTTTATGCATGTGCTTGACTTACAGTGGAAGAAAGTAGATCATGTAATCATTTTGATTTCATAATCAAACTCCAGGGCTTTCCACACGCTATGCCTCTAGAATTGCATTATTTCGATTTTTTTTATTTTTTTTTATAGGAAATATATTATTGGACTTTTCTACATGTGGAAATCTATAGAGCTGGCATTTGAAGGTGAGTGGAGAGATGGGAAGTATTTGCGCCAGCCAGCATCTGGACACTTACTGGATTGTTCACTGTTGTTCACTGTTGTTTACTGCTCAACAAGCACTTTTCACACTGCCTCCATAAAAAACATGTTAAGCCGGCAGCTATGTTACTAAGACCCTTTGATAGTCGATGTCAGTGCTTACCAATAAAGTAACTAATGGAAGCCCTTCTCGATCAGACCTGTGTGTGCCACATTCTGCAAATAAACACGTTTTGGGTGACGAGCTTTGCAAACATGGTTTCCATATTAGATTGTTCTAGTCCGTGGACACATGGCCTCGTCAATGTAACTTTAATCCGCTTCATGGCGGTGGTCTGTTTATGAGTGTCCTGGCTTTATTATTATTTTTTTTTTATTTGGATCGAGCTCCTATAAGATTGGACCATGTATCAGTCACAAACTTTACGTTTAAAAAGATTAATGGGAACTTTCGCTGAACATAAATTCCAAGCCTTTCTATGAGTAATTTGTGGCATGCTCCTCTTGCTGGGAATTTCATAAATTCATGTTAAATTGGAAGATTTTCCTGTTTTGAGAGTGAGGCGAGGTTGTTCGGGGACGAGGTTGCTTCTGAAGAATTTGGTACCCAGTGAAAGGTCAGGATTGTTGTTTGAAAAGAATGCAAGAGGACCGAGGTCAACACACTACTGAGCCTGATCAGTATCAGTGTCCACTTGCCTGGAACACCCATGTGCAAATAAATAAATACACAGAAGCAGCATGCCAAGAGTGCCACACTCAAACAGCAATACCCGCCCTGCAATGTTTAACAATGCAACCACATGGGTTTAATCCCAAAATGCTTCCGCCTAGGCTGCCAGGCAAGGTGGGGCTTCACCCAATGTGGAGGTTAGCTGCTGCTGATCACAAACTGTATCATCAATTGTGAGCCAAGTTATTCATGGAAACCCGTTCTGTGCTCCAGGCGTAGCCAAGAACGATTACATGAGTTCTCGAAGATAGTCTTTTGTTATTTCAGGGATGCCCCGCTGATCAAAAATTGGGGCAGGCTCTTCTGAGCCAAGTAATTCATAGAAACCTGTTGTGATTTCCCTGCTGGCCAAGAATCATTAAATGGCTTCCCGTTGACATAGTCTTCATGTATACCAGCGGAGCCCAACGTGCATCCAGAATTGTTGCACATTGGACAAACGAAAGAATCCAAATTCCCACAGGAAGAGGGTCTTCCTCACTGTACCTGAATTTAAAAAAAAGTTTAGCTGAAGTCCAGTGCTTGTCTCCGGTGTTTTCCTCAAAGCCTTCAATGTAAACCTAATGTCAGCAAAGAAAAAACAGTCTTTTTTTATTTCTTTTGTCTATCGTTATCAAAACTGTGTTATTTCACACTGTGCACCTGAAGCATGTGGATACCAATTGATTTATGCAGTGTACATGCTGTATGCTTGTAGAGGGTTTTAATATTTACAATCTCTTGTTTATATGATGTCCCTGTGAACATTATCTCTTGAGAACAGTTACCTGGTTATGATTTCTTACAAAGTGGGGTGACCAATTTGGGTCCAGGAAAGCCACGTCCATGCCAGATTTTAGAGCGTAAAATTAACATAACTGCCCATGCCTTGAATATTAATGGCCATCATTTATGTCTTTAGTAGTTATACTGAAAGTCTGGCATGAATCTAGCCGACCGTGGCCCACTTTTGTTGTACAATTACCAGTGCACAATGATTCTTTTTTGCACGCCTGGACTCCTGTAAATATTTTCTTATGTACACAGCTCTATGCATGCACTTATGATGGGTTGTTTTTCGGAGTTGACTTGCTTTATATTTCGTATCTGTCTTGTGGGTCTTGTCAGACTAGATGTTTGATCTGTTAGCAGGTTGTGAGTATCTCTGCAAGATGCGATAAATGTTTCCTGTCCATCATTGAAGGACGCACCTATAATCTGCCAATGTATTCAAGACTTGAGCACGTGACACTCTTATGGAATGCTGGCGTGATCAGGAGTCTTCAGCCTGGGAGGTGTGCTGCAATCTGATTGACAGCGTCTCGTGGCACGCCTGCACCAGGCCACGTGTCCATTCCAAAATAGAGAGATTTGAATTTGGCATTTTAAAAAAAACAAACGAAAATCACCTTCTTATTGGTAGAAAACAACCCAAGCCTTACTTTTAGCCAAATGGAAGTTATGTTATGTAACGTTTACTGAGGATTCTATGCTGTCAGTGCGGCTCCTGCCAGATACGTGTATTCAATAGATGGAGTATCTCATAGAAGGTAGATCACAGTGTGAGCTAGGGTCAGTCATTGAAATACCGGTGGTCACTAAAGGATGCTTGGTGACGTCATAGGCTTCAAGGCCGTGAGTTAGGGTCCATCACTGAAATTTCAGTGCTCACTAAAGAATACCTGGTGATGTACATGAGGCTTCAGTGCGGTTTCTTTCTGGATGATTAAGTAACAGTTAATCCGGGTGAACTGGCTTCCATTTTCTGCCTTTGGGCCTAAACTCGCCTCAAATACTCCCTAATAGTGATTCTCAGACCTGCACTATAGCAACGTAAAAATATAGTTGGATTACGAAAGAACCCCCTTTTATGTATATTAAATTACACTACATAAGATCCAGACTCTCCTGCTCGCAGTTGACGCTTCACTATTCCTGTGCTTTTTTTTAAAATCCGGAATTAATAAAGGAATACGGCTGCCTGTGCCTCCGTCTTCTCTCTCGCCTTCTGTTCTCTCTCTCTCCCTTCACCCTCTTTCTCTCTTTTTCGCCTCTCTCTCACTCCCTCTCTCTAGTGAGAAGAGACACCTGGTCAGTCACTGGTTTATTATCGTCCATTAATGGCCTCGGAGCCTGGTTTTTTGTGACATAACAAACCACGATGCCAAAGATCACCAGAACATGGCAATGCCTTTATTGGACCATAAGACATGCGTTACTCGTGTTTTTTTAAATTATATTTCATGGTTTATTTGGAACGGCATGAAACATCTTTTTTTTCTGCAAAATAAGAAATATTTATTGACATAGCAAATTGAATACTGCAATGAACTGTTTGTATCATTACCCCAAAAAACCTATGGCGTTTTAATGAATTTTATTTTTTATTTTTAAAGAGAGTTGCTTGCAGGAGTGAGGGCTTTTACTCTTTCTATGGTCAGCTAACAAGACTCGCTGATTGTTCCGTTTTCATTGTTCAAACACTTTGTCAAATGACTGAGAAGCATATCACACTGAGACCCTCATAGGCAGGGCCACTGGAATTATGTGGCAGGAGAGGGCCAAATTATGCAGCAGGGTTGAGTAAATTATGTGGCAAGAAAAGGCAAATTATGCGGCATAATGCAGCACATTCTGTGATAGTATTGCTTTATTATTTTGCCATTTGCCATGGGGAAAAAAACTAGAACACATTCTTTGTGTTCTGTTTTTATTAGGATAGTTAAGTTGTATATAATATTTTATTGGTTATATATAGGGTGACAAATAAGGTTATAACACTTTTTTTATTATAACTTTTCAACATGTTGCACAACATTCACAATGCTCTACAACACAGCTTAAAGAAATTAACAAAGGCAATAGCTCTGTCTAAACACTTATAAGGTCCCAAAGGCGAGACCTATTGGCTATGCCAATGCTTGTTCCTTTTACTTTCACCCCTTCCTCTCTCCCCCTCCTTCATTGTTGCTTGCCTCGTCCATCCCCTCCTTCAATGCTCGCCCCCTTGTAGGAAGCTGGCTCTGTATATGGTATGCCACTAGGTAGTTATACCATGCACAGAGTCTAGGGGTTCAGCAAAAGTGTACTGGGCTCAATGCAAACCCTAAGTTGCTCTATTGGTGGTAGTGTGGGCGAGCAGCCTTAGGCCTAACACAGAGGAGTGTAAGACATTTATTGCACAACATCGACCAATAATGGACATATGACATATAGCTGCGCAATAAGGTAAGTACGTTTTTAATTAGAATACTTTTCTCTTTCAAGTCCCAACACTTAGTGCAATTTCTGAACAGTTCAATATTATCCTATGAAGGAAAACAATAGTGCGGTTATGCAGGTAAGTACGTAACTTAGAGTTCCAGTCTTCTGGAGCAAAGGTCAGCAAGGGTCAGGTGAGTACCAACACTGCACCACCAGCGGCACAGGGGCGGTCAGGTGCAGAGCGCAAAATCGGAGTTTGGCCTGATGTGTTTCAATGGAGACTGGGGGGTGCTCAAAGCCAGACTGCTTGCAGGTAAGTAGATCTGTTGCAGGGGCCAAGCTTTGGGGTTTTGAGAAAGCACAGGGAGGGCCACAAAGCAGCACCAAACATACACCACCAGCGGCACAAGGGCGGCCGGGTGCAGGGTACAAATTCAGCATCCGGAGCCCAGTGCTTTTCAATGGAGATTCTGTTTTCGACAAACTGGCTGTAGGCGTCACATCAGAGGTTGCAGGAGGGAGACCAATGACAGCAGAGGTAAGTAGAGGTGTAGGGGGTCCTAGAGGCACCATTGATTCCGCTCACGAAGGCACAGGGGCTTCGGGTGCAGGGGTGCCTTTATACATCAGAATTTTCTTACCGGAGCCGGTCTAGTTCAGGAGGAGCCTCTGGATTCAGGCTGCAGGTGTTGTCAAAGTGTCCAGGAGAGGTCAGACAACGCTGTACTCTAGGTCAGGATCGCTGGGTAGACTTTGCTGGACAGGTAAACCACTTAGATTAGGGCCGTGGGCGTCGGATGCAGAGTGGGCAGGGATTGTGGTTCTAACTGGATCCGGAGCCCTTTCGTAGATTTCTTCTAGACAGGTCCGCTGTCCATGGGAGATTGGAGTGTTTTTCCAATGCAGCAGTCCTTTCAGAGGTCGCTGGCCGCAAGACAGATCGCAGGATCGTTGAAGCTAGAGACTGGCCAATAGGGCTGGGGCCAAGGCAGTCCTCATCTTCAGGCTTCTCTGCAGGGATGTCGTCTTTCTTCTTAGGTCGTCGCAGATCTAGTTTCTAGGTCTACGGGAGCAACCTAAATACTAAATTTAGGAGGCGTTTTAGTGGAGTAGTAGGCCGGGCCAATGGGCACCTTACCTGGGGTGACTGCATCCACTATTATGCCACTCTCCTGTGGTAGGGGGCATAGACCTAGCCCTGATTGGAAGAGTCCCCTCATCTTCAAGATGGGCTGCTACCTGCATCGGCTGGGGGTCGCATCACGAAGGCGGCGTGGCCTTTGAAGCTTCCCCTTCGAGCACTGGCCCGTCCTGGGGGAGGAGGTGTGACACCTCTGCCGAAGATGTGCATTGTTTCTGGTCCCAGAGAGCAGAGGCTCTCCACCCAGGAGTCCAGAAACATATGTGTGTGTGGCAGGCTCCCTAAAGCCATTCAGTGCCCCCACCAGGGTCAGTAGGTTTTCAGGGGGCACCTCTGAGGTGGCCTCTGAGTACGTTTAAATAAATCTCAAACTGGCATTTAGTACAGGGAGCTGTTTGGTACCAAACACTCCTGGTTTCAGTGAAGCCATCATGGTGCTGGGGAACTCGAGTTGCCGAGTTTCCAGCCCATGTACTCCTTATGGCTTCTCTGGCACTTAAACTATTTAAGAATGGACTTAAGTATTGTAGGGGCATATCTGCTCCTGCAGCTATGCCCTCATCTGTGGTATACTGCACCCTGCCATAGACCTGTAAGGCCTGTTAGAGGGGTGACTTACCTATACCTACAGGCAGTGCTGGCTGGAATGGCACCCAGGCAGGGTGCCATGTCGACTTTTTCGTTTTCCCCTCACAAGGGCATGCAAGCTGCAAGGGCTGTGGCATGGTCCTAGTGATGGGGGGGGTCCTAGGGTGCCCTCTTCCGTTTCCAGGCCCTAGGTACCCAGGGTACCATTTACTAGGGACTTACAGGGAGCAGAAGTACCAATTGTTGGTAGGTTTTAGGGAAGGAGCACTGGCACAGGGGACCTGGTTGGCAGGGACCCTGTGCCGTGCAATCAAATCCACTTCAAATACCAGGCAAAATGTGGGGGCTAACCATGTCAAAAGAGGCAGTTTCTCACGCCCCTCCGGTCCTTCCAGGAAAAAAAAGTACCCAAAATTCACACCATCGGGTGGCAAAATGCTACAAAGATGCAGACGACACTGCACTGCAAGGCTTTTTGGTACTGTCTTTATGCGGGGCCAAAACAGCAAACTTCAGCTTGGACGGAAGATAATTAAATGTTGGGCTTTCTTGTGAAGGCAGAGAATAATCCTCTACTTAGAAAAATGAACACTGCCCTTCGCGGTCAGTGCTGGCTACGTCATACCACTTTTTTTCTAACTTTCAGCCATGGGACACAGCAGCTGTGCTGCTGTACAACATGACTAAAAGAAACCGACAGCCAATATCTCTCCCATAGGTAATACAACAAGCTGACAAAGCCAATATGTATCTATTTTCATCAGGTCAGTTAAGTGGGCATCCTTTTGACAGCACAGTATGAAATCCTGCTTGAGAGGTCTCTGAGGCACATGTAACACTTGGGGTGCACTTGAAAGGGAGAGAACAGGATGCCAGGGCAGATTTGGTGGATCCCTTGTCTGGTTGCTGAAGGACCCTGCTTTTGTCTTGTCAGACAGCTGCCTCGGGGGTTTTGGTGGGTACAGTGCCTGGTTCAACCTGGATTTTAGTGTTAGATGTGGAAGGACACTAGCATTATTACTATAGCACACTCCCCACTCACACCCCCAGAGCCCAAGTTTAATATGGCCATAGACTTTCGCTGTCTTGAAAATACCCTGACAGCTGGCATTTTGGGCCTGTTTCCAGTAAGGCAAACATTAACTACTGAAAAAGTGGGTAGAGTTGGCCCCAGGAACTTTTAAGCTGTTGGTTAGGGAGGGGCCAGGAGTCACCTCCACCTACTAGGCATAAATGTGGCATCACCATGCACCATCTTCAGAACACTTTCTGGGCCTGTGGAAGATCAGAAGAGGAATGGACCTGCTCTCTCTGACCTGATTGGCTCCCTAAAGGACTCAACCTGCTCCCTCTTGTACGTAGGTAAAGACATGAACTCCAAAGGTTAGTTGACTGGCCTCGTGGGTGGCTACAGAAAGACAGCAAGTTGTAAGAGGCCTTTTCATGGAAGTTTACAGCTGACCTGTGACAACTGGAGTCTGATGGCTCCTAACTGACAGCTTGAGAGTCCATGTGCCTCACCTGAGGGCCTTAGAACTGTACTCCGGTGGTTGGTTGGAACTTAAAAGACTGTCAGATGGTAAAATCTTTGACCAGGATGAATCTGGTTGCTGTATCTGAACCGCACTCCATCTCAGTCAGCCTCCGATTGCTCTTAGGTCCCAGTCTACCCTGCCCTTTGACTATCATTGCTGCTTTGTGCTTTTGTCTCTATTTTAGGTTTTGCCTGCACAGCGCTTGTGCTGTGCTTGCAAAATCTCTTCTAAAAAGAAAATTAATCTTAAAAGTGGGTTAGAGCCCCCCATTACTTACCTTTACTTGCCATTGGTTGACTCCGATGTCACTCTTGTTTCCTTGCTTCCTATTGGTCAGCCTCTCCCCCTCGCCTCTGGCTTCCTCCTCGGCCTTTGTCTGTGTCCCTGCCCTGGAGCATGGACCAAGTAGTGCTTTTGCCAGTGTCCTTCTACTGGCTGGGGGCCTGCATAGGTACTTTTTTTATTTTTACACTAGCACTCCATACTAGTGCATGTGTTTGCAGGCCCTCTGAACTCCTCTTCGTTCCTCCCACCGCACCCCCGTCCTTGTTGCTTGCCCTCCGCTTCGTCGTTGCTTACCTCCGCCCCTCCCATGTTTTGTTTTATTTGTGACACTGGCCTTGTTTGCCCTCCGTCCTATGTGCCACAAATAACAGGCATACTGTAAAACACCGCATTTGAAACAGGGCACGGACTGGCCATTAACTTCACCGTGTGATGTCCGTTTGACTTGCAGCTTTAAAAGCCTTTTACACCCCTACCTTTCATCCCTGCCTTTCAGTACTATTTTGCCTCCTTGTTTCCACCAGGGACCAGATAGCCAACCAGGGAGAGCCTTGCTTCGTTGTTCCAGGCTCTGTTTACGGTTTTAAAGTGAATTATGTTACTATCTTGCTGGAGTACAGGGAGTGTGAAAGGAAAGGCTGTAGGAGATCGTTATTTTTGCAACATGCAACAAAAAGTAAATACCTGTCAATTAACTGTATCCATTCAGCAGTTAGGAAACCAAAAATGAAGCACATTTCTTGTAATTCTGAAGTGAGCTGGAACCCGAGATTTTAATAGGATCAAAACAAACAAACCAAGACACTTTACTTGGTGATTCACAAATGATAAATATTCAAAGAAACTCGATTTCCACCCAGTATCATTTGAGTGCTATGTAGGTTTATCATTATAACTGTGTCTGCATTTCAATGGAAAATGTGTGTTCTATAAATGACAATGCCCTACCAGACAATACTTTAGTTATATTCAAAAATCACCTTTTCTCATGTGCATTAAAGGTAGGTGGGGTGCGAAAGTTTGTCGTTCTAAAAAGTGGGCCAGGGCTCTAAAATGTTTGGTAACCACTGCTGTATCCATTGGCTCATTGTCAGACATACACCCCATACTTGAGTTATTCAGACTAATCCTCCGCAGCCTCAGATGCAGTTTGATGCGTCTGTGTCCAAGAGTGGAGCAAGAGTAACCCATACACTCACTCATCCATCATGGCCACCCCTTGTTCCTCACACATGCTGTGTTTTGCGTGACTGCTCATATGCTTATGCACTTATGAGAATGAGATGTTCTTGCTTCCCAGCAGATCCTATGTGTTTCCTCAATAAGAAAAATATTGAAACCGAAAAAAGAATTTGCACTCAGTATCTATTTTTTTAAAAATTTGCAACCACTGTAAAGTGTGTGTTTTTGATATCCGTAGCTTGCTTTTTTTAGGCTGTGGCTTTAAATGTCGGCTGAAAAACAAAAGTCCAAGGTTGGGAGGTGCAGCTATAGCATATTTCTCAGCTTCAGAAACAGTTTCTTCGAAATACATTTTAAAGCTTCCACAAGTCCAAAAAGACAATGTCAGCTATAAAAACGTGGAAAAGATGCATGACTAAACCACTACTTTTCTAGGCAATGTGTGGTTTGTGTTGCTTGTGGATAGTTTACTGTGCTCAGCTACATTAATGAGTGGGCCATCGTGGAGATGAATCTTCAGAGATTGTTCCGAAATCTTGTATTGTGTATTCACAGTTTCTTTTATTTATTTCATGTTAGCATTTTTTCTGTATTTTAGAAGCCTCCATGCATTTCGAGCCTTGTGTAGTTATTTCTCAGGACGTCTATGATTTTTACCTTTGAAACATATATTATGGCTATCAATCTAGGGGATATAAAAACATCCCCCTCAAACATGTCATCCTTATTCACAAAGCGAAATGTTTAATGGTTCCCTTACTTTTGTTGTCTCCAAATAGTTCATATTGAAGGAAAACCTGTGGCCGTTTTTAGGTCTAGTTAGACAGCGTTGTTGTGGATAGACCTCATGTGATCAGCCTAAAAAAAGAGCTTTTAGGAGGACTTCAGACTGGGGCTTTGACTCCACCCACATGTTCGTGGACAGAGGTACATGTTTTCATTGAGCAGAGGTCGTGTGATACACAGAAAGTGCTTCTCCTCCATGTAGGGGTCATTATTTGGTTTGATTTTCCAGCTGCATGAGCAGGCAGCAGTATGGCTGCCTAAAGTAGGCTCGCTAACCTGCATAATATATCAAGTTTACTATGGGAGGGAGCCTAAACTTTCAGGAGGAATGCACAAAGCACTGTCTGTAATGCTGTTCAAGTGTCTTAGATAAGTAGATCATTTACAGTGTTTGTTTCTCTCTGGCAGAAGCACAAATCACATTCCCATTCTATTATTCTTTTTTGACTTCAGGGTGCAGTTGTGTTCTTGAGAGCACTATGGGATGCCTAGGGCAACACTAATTAGTTTACATGCATTACTAGGTCAGCCTTGACTGAAGATTTGTTTGTTCATCACAAAAGGCCAGACGACAGCACAGCGTTCTAAGCACTACTGAGAGAGGAATGTAGACTCCACCCACATGCTAGTTTCCCTGAGTAGAGGATTTGGTTGGGCCAAAGTGATTCGCTTCCTCTAAAAGAGTGCTTTTTGGATATTGACAAAGCTTATACTCCAAACAACAGGACCAAGTTGATCATGGTTGTAATACTCTGATCATGGCTATAGGCTGATTTGTTTGTTATGAAATTATATGAAAAAGCAGTTGCCCCGAACAGTTTATTGTGAAAGTCAATAGGCATTTACAGGTTTTTGTTAACACTCTATATTAAACAGGAACTCACATATTACTGTAGTAGGCAAAGGTCTTGGTACTGGTTACCCCCTGGGCTTGCTTTTGAACATCCTGATAAGATTTCCAATTCCATTAAAAAAAAATTATGGATCTCAATGGAATGCACCTCAGAGCGTTAACTCCAGAACCACTGGCCCAGAGAAGGTCCCTGTTGTGTATTGAATGTTGTGTGTTGGCCCTGTCCTCGTGCCCTCTTCTTTTGGGTTCCATGACTTTTGGAATCTGTGAGCGCTGTGGAATTTTAGATCAGTTGTTGCTGACAAACTAGAGACTGAATATGGTTGGTGCAGTGCGTCGCAATTACTGGCTTTAATCATGGTTTGTGCCGTGTGGCTTTACACACCTGTCCCAACACCATTTCACAATTACCCTACTGGCAAATGTAGAGTCCCTGGTCATGTCTGTTGGAAATATTCTTAAGGAGTGCTCCTGCCAACATGGTGGTAGGGCTTTTGCTGAAAATGCAGTGCTGGCCAGCATGTTATTTCAGTACAGGCTGGTTGGCATTTTGTTTTTAAGAAACAAATCCTCTAGGTGGGAGGTGTTTCTAACAAACAAAAAATCTATGTCCTTAATGTTTTTCCATCTGTTTTAGACCACCATTATTTTCATATCAGTTTCATACAGGAAAAAATGAAATTCCCCGGATAGGGCAGGCTTTCCGCAGCCACAGGATGTTTCCCGCTGCTGAGCTTGCGGATGCTCTGCCGTTGGAAACCATGTGGTTCCCTTACTCTAAATGAGGCGGCAAGGGATAAAGAGAAGGGAGGAATGGGGCAGCTGCTATTTTTCAGCACATGTCTCATTACCACCATCCCTAAATGACCCCCTTGGTCATTATGGAGAGACTTGACTTTTTACCCAAATATAATTTCATTTAGTGTGATGTCAGGTTAATATGATTGGTGGAAAGAGTAGTGATTGATGGAGTGGTTTGTGGACTTGCTACCTCCTCTTTGTACAAAATGGAAGAATGGCTGCATTGATCCTACCAGACTGGAAATGAGCCTCGTTTGCATATATCCGCATTTGTCATTGAACGCAAGGTGACAGAACTCTCAAGCAACGGTACTTTGGGCAGACAGTATTGAGTGTATTAATGTAATCGTGGGATATTATTTTTCCGTTAAACTCAGGGTCCTCTAAAGGGACATGCTCCACCTTCCTCGTGGTTGGCCAGAATGTGGGGTCCATCCCAGCCGCTGTGGTGAAGGAGCTGCGTGGTTACCCTGAGGTTTTCACCGTGCATCCGGATTCCACCACAGGTCCACCCTGGGTGGAGCTCAACACGAAGCTGTCGTCCTGCGATCTGCGTTCAGCAGCGGTCCACCAGGTTCTGGAGGACCTGAGAAGCAAGAACCTTTTTCAAACTCTGAGAGAGTGGAGAGATGAGGTGAGGAGTGAGGAAGGGAAGAGGCTGCCCGTTTGTTCTTGTAAGAGGTATTCAGCGGAAGCAACACCATTGGCGGTAGTAACTCAAGGAGTTTGGGGGTGGAAGTAAAGAGGGGGCTGCACGGGGAGGGGAAGCAACACTGGGCATGGGTGGGGTGGGAGCAATATGGAGACCGGGGGTCGGGGGGGCAGAGAAAAGCAAAGGGGTGGGAGAGAGCAACATGGAGCTGAGGGGAAAAGCAGACAGATGAGAAAGCAACCGAGAGGAGAAGCACATGTGCTTGAGTATGTCACGAAGGGGAATGGGGAGAAGAACACGGGCGAGAGATAGCAACAAGGAGTGAGGGAAAGAAGCTCACCAGGGAAACAGCTTGGAACGTATGAACTCTTGTGGAGTGCTTAAGACAAAAAAAAGTAGTTCCCTATAAGTGAGCAGTAGAAGGATAAAGGATACAAGTAAATTGGTGTATGCTTCATGGGGGGAACACACAAAATATGGACAAGGCAACCATCGAATCAGAAGCAGGCACATGAGAGTGACCGTAAAGCAGTCCAGTGGTAAGCAATGGGCGGACTACAAGCCCCTTTATGTTCTTGGTATGCCCGAAATGTCTTTCGCAAGTAGACAGCTGCACTATGCAAGTCAAAAGCAGAGCTCTTAATCTGACATCATTGGTATGGATGCTAGCTATTCTTTACCCCTTAGAGCAGTGGTCTTCAAACTTTTTAATTCCACGCCCCATCTCAGTGAAAAAAATAATCTGGGTTCACCTCAGTATTTTTCATAATTAGTCTATTAAATTGGCAATGTTTAAATATATCAATACTTATTTAAATATTGCAGTTAAGTTCTGTTACCGTTTTTAATATGCAATCAAATACATGATTGCAAAATATAATATTCTGGTCAGACAGGCCTTACTAACGTGTAAAAGTATCCACTGTGTGATTATTAGAAATGGGGGTGGGATTTTGAAGAATATTTGGAGTCGCTTCCCATTTGACACATACTCCCAGCTAGGATATAAATAACAAAATATGTTGGTGTTTGCCTATTACAAAGCGTCTTATTGTCACTATTTTCTTTCTGCTTAAAACAAAGCACTGTTATCAGCATAATGCTTCTTTTGGCCAGAGCCTAAGCCCCCCCTGCCCCCTCCGCATCACTGTTTGAAGACCCCTGCCTTAAAGGGAACATAATATTCAGACAAATGAGCATCCATAAAGACTATACCAAGTAATGTCCACCAGGAGTTCATTTTGTATCCGATCAGTTGAGAAATATAAGTTCCTAGACCGAAATAAAGCGGCCATTCTCACATGTCTAATGTTTTGACTCTGGGTGTCTTTGAACCCTAAATGCACCAGAAATGTTAACAGTGACACCATCCTGCAGCCTGTTCTGGTCAGCATAAGTGAAAGGGCAAAAAATGGAATAGAACAGAGGCACTACATTCTGTACAGCTCCACCTTATGCCTCATTGTAGATCCTCTCTGAACTACGCTTCCTTGTGTGATCCTTGGTGCATCAGCCTCTGCATTTGGCAGTGAATCTCAATAAGGGTTGTTTGCTGAAGACCTCTCAAATGGCTCTATGTAGTCTGGAGAGCTTACCCAATAAAGACAATTTACTGTGTCCCTTCGTAGGCAGATTAATATCCATGGCCTTGAATGATTACAGAAGAGCGGCCCAGGTGCAGGAAGAACAGATCGGAACGATCTGTGGTGGTTCTTCATCTCATGGATATGGTCATTTTAGTCAGAAGAACTTCACAGTCACTCAGACCAAAACAGTCCAAAAATACACATGGCAAAGGGAAGAGGACATAAAAGAAGGATTTGGGGAATTGCGAATTGTTAAGAAAGTAATGCTCTAATGTACGTACATATCTCTGCTATGATGTCACATTGATGAATAGTCAGTTGGTTAATAGTTTGAAGCCTTGTTTAGGAAGTAAATAATTCGCAAGGGCTCTTCCCACTTGGCATAGTGCCCCACTAACAGATAGGTGTCATAAATGTGTTTAAGGCTTTGCCGTGGGGCAGTAATATTACCTCCTAGCATTCTCTGCTGTCTCAGATGCCTCTTACACAGTTCTAGGTTTTTCGCTTTGTGGTATGTTTTGGGTGGATGACAGGGTCTTGTTCAGGAATCTTACGGCGTGTCCTGTAGGTGTGGTCAAAGGGCTTTACTAGTTGCTTGAGGTTGATAACATCCCCATTGTTCAGTAGTGATATGTAGTCTAAATGTAGTGTCGCTAGCTTTGTGCTTGTGTGTGTTAATTTTTGCTGACAAGTACAGTTGGGCCCACTGTGATTTGTTGTAAATGAATGTAGCCTTCTACCCAAATATGATATCGACTGTAAACTGAGTGTAGGCGTCTCATTTCAGACCTAGACATGAGAGCGCAGCATGCATGGAGAGGTTCACTGGGTCTGAGAGCCCAGTTGCAATGTCACAGGTAGGATAATGCAAAAAACCATGACAAGGTGTGATATATTGGAATAATGGATCCCAATATATCAAAGATATTAAGAAAGATATTATGGGCCAAGAAAATCCAGAAATATTGCAGATGAGTAGTAAACCCCTGTAGGGTCAGTTCAGATGGGTTTTAGAAGGGACACAGCCATTTACCCAGGTCCCAAAACCGAGCTGGAGGGAAGAGGATATTCATAAACAATCAGTAGTGTGTCTGCATTCCAGACAGAATTGCTTCTCTGCCTTGGGCCTGCTCTGACACCTTGTGTTCTCATCTGTCCTGCTAGCGCTACGAAGTGATGCCCCAATTCTCTGACCGCTCTCTAATGAACATGGAGCGCGCTGCGACCGGTAAGTCCATTCAGGTTCTCATCTTCTTTCTTCTCAAACTCCATTGGTTTATGTTGTAGCTCTGTTTACAATGCAGCACATGCAGACTTCTCAGGGTACTATAGAGGATGAAAAAAAAGGTACAGCTATATGATAAATAAAAAATAAAAATACAAGAACGCCGTTAGAATCATGGTTACAGCCTATCCCTTTTAATACTTCATTTGCCAGTTTTAGTGGTGCAAAGAGAACTGGTTAAAACCAATAACTTGTATTGTGTGTTTTTTTAATTCTTTTAAAAAACCAAGGCACTAAAAAATAAAGCTTATTATCGACTTGTATACAAAGTGACTGAACCAGATGTCAGATTAACGGTGTGGAATGACTGACTACAGAGTTTAGCGCCTGTTTATTTGATAAAGAACCATTTAGCAGAGCATTTGCGAAAGGTCCGGTGTGACTCAGTTTCTTGTCTATGGATTGAGACGTATTGGATTTGCCTTCTACAGAATGTGACTGACAAATGCTTTCAAAAAAATGAAGTCAATAAATAGACAGTACCATCAGGGGGGCACAAATACCTGGCTAGTCCATTCATCTACAAAATAAAGTCGGGTAGTGCCAAACCCCCAGCATCTCTTGGTAGTGTCAACACAACAGAAGGGCGATTTAAGCTGCTTGGTATATATACAACACTTTTCCATCCACAGGGTTACTCTTCAGAGGCTGCCTCAAATGCGTATCTGGCAAAAGCCAATTCTTTTGTGCTAAATTTCTTCTCCATGTAGAAAAAAACATGATTTATGTCGAATGATGTGAGTTCTTTCTTTAGGTCCTCTTGCATCCAAGTAATGTCGCTGGTAGGACCTAAGAGATGCAGTGAGACTATCCTTCTGTTACTAATTTGAGATGTGGCCTTTAGTGCTGTTGTGTGGATAAATGCCTATTTTTCTTTCACTGCAGCACTGTTTGGGGTGAAACAGTATGGAGTTCACATCAATGGCTATTTTAGGCGTGGAAGGGAGCTTTTTATGTGGATCGCCAGAAGGTCGCAGAACAAACCTACGTACCCAGGCCTGCTGGACAACCTGGTAAGGTGGACTCGAGTCACTATACCATTTAATTTTTACTGAATTCTTTGTTATAGGGCCATCCATGTTCCTGTCATGCATTGGATTTTGTTTTGAATTAGAAGCTTCTGTGCGGCTGCTAGGCAAATGGGAGAAAAAACAGCTTTTCGTTGCGAGTTGGCAGTGAGTGGTTGAAGGATCAGACCCCTAGTGCAGCCTGGTGGTTAGATTAATAGTAACGCAAGTTTGTTAAGAAGGATTGGAATTGGGTTGAATGGCTTCACAGATGAACTTCGTGTGTGAGAAGACCACATGTATGTGTGTATGTGGGTGGGGAGGTGGTATTTTTGTGGGACTAGAGTGGGGTTCTTGGTGTTCTGGTACAGATATGTCTGTGTTGTATTAAATCAACTGCAAGGAAGGAGACTAGGATAGTGGGACAAGTGGGAGCTGTGATGGGACAATTCGATTAAACGGAGTAGGAGCACTTGTCGAATGGACTCACCATTTCCCGATGAGCCTGAGATGATTATGCACTGATTTGTGTTTGGGCAACAGGTTGCCTAAAATCTGAGACCAGGAAACTGCCTGTGTTTGTATTCGGTTGTGTGGCACTGCATGCAGATATCTGGCAGATGGTGAAATGCCTTTAACTTGAACACAGATTAGTGGATTTTTACAGCGGATGAGGTACATCGTGGCCAGTTTCTTCTCATGACCCCGAAGGTCCTACGTGATACTCATGGTTGGTTTATTATCTTGGCTCTACTCCTCTCACATGCTTTTTTTTTTTAATTGTTTTATTACCAGTTCTACTGGAAGTCAATGCTGTGCTTGAACTACCTAGGTTTCTTTTTACGCTATGTGTTGCCTTCATTCTTTCTCTGTCTCTCTCCCCATCTATCTCATTTCTCCCTCTCTCTTCCTCACACTCCTCTGTCTCTTTCTTAGACCTCTCTCTTTCTCTGTGTCCCTCAGATTCCTCCCCCCTCTCTCGCTCCAACGCTCTATATCCTATCCCAACGCTCTCTCTCTGACCACACTTTGCATATGTTCTTAATAGCAGCAATGTACACTTTTGCAAATCACATAATATCTAGAATGCGCTTTTCCAGTTTTCATAATGCGTCTGCTTGCACATTTTGCTGTTTTACATAAAGCTCCTAGTATGCACACTTTGCCAGTTTTATATTGCCGAAGGTGGCCTAGTGTGTGATGCTTTCTAGCTCTGGTTAGCGGGGTATTAGCTCGTTACTTCCTCTAATGGAATTCACCATAAATGTTCAATCATTAGGTAAGAAGAACAGGAAACGTGATCATGCACCTTGAATATGGCCTACAATCAGGTTGTATCAGTGGTGCCCGCTTGGCTGTATCACTGCATATTCTCGATGTTCTTTACCCTCAAACACAAGGCAGACTCTTATTGTATCACCGGATGGATCTCGCTGACTCTATTTGAACCTTCAGCAGGAAGCTCGCGTTTCCCTTTTAGAGACCCCAATTCACCACTACCGAGGTTGCTGCCACAGTGTCTTCAGCCTGGCCATTCTGGAACATTTGTATTTTTGCCATAGCAAGTCCTTGGGGCACACTTGCTTAAGAGTAAAATGAAAGGCTCCTCATGCTCTTCTGTGCAAGAAAAATGTTTGTGCTGCCTAGAAATATAAACCTGAGGTATGGAACCGATGGAGAGCAACATTTTAGGGTGCTGATAGCAGTATGGTGCTCTTGAGCTACGCATTTGGTACCACTGAAGTACAAAATAATATTTACTAGTGCACGAGTTATATTGGTTCAAAGCTCCTGCGACTTAAAAAAATTAACTGCCTTCTACTCTCCAACCAAGAATTTATGATCCTCGTGGGCTCATCTGATACAACATCATTCCTTTAAGAGACTTAAATAGAGTGAATGATCCTGGGGGGCCTAGGACTTGAAACTTTGAAACAAGCTTATCCCTAAACTTTGAATAGTAGCCTGTTCCCTTCATTTCACATAACTCCTGAAAACCTTTCAGTTAAAACCATCTTCTTCTTCGGAGTGATGACAGAATGTTAGATCTGGCTTGACCCTCACGCTTTCAGAATTCTGTGTATTTTTTCTTTCTGTTCAAGTTCTCTGAAGTGACTCAGATCAGATGTAGCACTTTACAAAACAAATGCTTACATATATGTCATACTCTTCGACCTTCTCAAACTTAAACATTCATTCTTAAATATTGCACTCAGGATGCAGTTACTCAGTGGCCAAGTAGATTTCCTGATGTGCAGGGGAAAGGGGCCATCTCACTGTCGTATATCCTTGCCTTAAGATACTTTATCTTCCATGTTGTCGTTGCAACTAATATGAAATAATCCAAATTGAAACAAGATGTTGCCTGTCTGGAACTTGGTCAGTCTATCTCTACTTGTACTCATTCAGCAGGCCATGCTCTTATCTAATTGTTGCTTCGTTTCCACCATCAGAGCACATCTGATCTCTTTCACTAGATGCTTGGGTCACCATCTCCTATGCTTCCACGGGGTTGGTCCCAGAGATCACAGCAACTAAAACAGCACAGTCTCTTGAGAAATAGGCATAGGAACTGTAGACAATTCAACTCCAGTGATGCTCTAAACGATCTCACCCTTTTTAATTTACAAGCACAGGGTAGGAAGTTTCAGACCACTGGTGCCAGTTAACTGATGAGCTCAGAGCTGAGAGATAGGCCTCCTTCGCCGAAAGACCTTCAGCTTCCTCTGTCGACAAGTGCATCAATTGCTGATTAACATCTGATCTCAGGAAAACATGCTTGGCTTCTGGGCAGGTTGAAAGGAAAAGGAAAGAGGATGATTCCCAGGAATCACAATCTCTCTTCAGAAGCCACTTGGGTGCTACAAGTCATGCCTACTTGTAGCTAAGGCAAGCTTTATCTCCACTCACCTATTGTCTTCTCAAAAGTTCTCTTGTGATTAATTCAAGGTTGTCTGCTTCTTAAAGCCTCCCGCATGTTATGCATCATTGACCATCACCCAGACACACTCTCTTTAGCCTCTTATATTCTCTTGATTAGCGATATCTATGAGGAAAGCTCATCATCCAGAGCCACCACCATAATTACGCCCTGAGTGGACTCTCTTGTCAGTAAAGTTACTGAGCTTACTCTGCCGTTTGCAGAAGTCAGTGTTATTAAAATTAGGCTTAGTCGGGTTCTCCTGAATCAGCCCTCTCCAGTCGCCATTTTGAAACTTTACTCCTTACAAAACTCCATCAATGACTTTTTAAGAACAAGCACTATGCTGAACCTCTTTTTAACGAAGTTTAACCTTTATCTAGGAGACCTGAAAAACTATAGGCTTGTTACCTCCTTTCCAGCCTTTGTTACAGTTATGGAGCAATTTCTGGCCAAGTTACTACCTAGTACCCTTAAGACCTTTGGGGTGCTGGACTGAACACAGACTGGCTTCCATGCTGGCTGCAGCACAGAGGCTGTGTTGGTAGCCACACTTTTTGTCTTTAGGTCTGTATGCGACTTTCGATAAAGTCTACCATGCCAGCATTATCAACAGTGTGGCTGGTTGTGGAGTGGCTGCTGAATGATTCAGTCTTTTCTTGGGTGCTATCAGGCAGTGACTGTTCTTCATTTTCCTCCAAAGAAAGGTCCGTGTGCTGTGGGATTCCCCAGGGCTCTGCTATTTCACCTTTTTTAACTTTCATGTTTCAGCTTTTATGCCAATACAATATGATCCCTTTAACGAACAGAACTCAGATCTTTTCAGTACAGTACAATGGCATCTCAGTAGGATTACAGCAGTTGTTAGAGAGCTAAGTACAGAAGTTACAGATACAGCAAAATCCACCCGCTGTGCTCTAAGTGTGTGCATCAACTTAGCGGCTGGCATCGGTTCAAGCAGGCGGTAGTATCAGGTGGGCCTCTTCTGGGCGCCTGTCTCAGTGACCATGCAGCACAGACACATTGTTCATATGGGTCCTGGTGTGGGATATATCCGGAGAGGAATTGGCAGTAAAAACTACCACGCTTCTGTGTGCCCCGACTTGCAAAATCCAAAGAAAGGAATGCAGTCTTCTGACCGCTTCCCTTCCGAGATCTTCTGTGATCCTACATGTTAAGTCTAGCTGCTCTTCTTGTGGGAGATGTGGTGTACTCTATTTTTTGGAAGATATGCTGATCACAAACTGGATCGGAAAATAGAAGGGGTTGGTAAAGGTTACAATTCTGTATATGTAATAGGCTTTTGATATGTAATAAATATTCTGTCATCACCACTCCTTCCTTGTTGCAGGCTGCCGGGGGCATCTCCACTGGGATGGGAATCAAAGAGACTATGATCAAAGAATGCCAGGAGGAAGCGTGTATCCCAGAAGCCATTGCAGCCAGAGCTAAGCCAGTCGGATCTGTCAGGTATGAGTTATGTAAATGTTTCTCTGCACAACATTGAGTGACTGTGAAATCTTGGATTAAAGTGAATTTGTGCACTTGACTGAGCTGTGAAAGCATTTAAGGAGAGGTCTCATACACCACTGCGTATCCGAAGGTGCATGCTCTGGTTCCTTAAAGTGGTGCAAACAATGTAATTTCTAATGCCATGTGGCCTCTCTGGAACCATTTGCTCGATTTCTATCCTGCCAAAGAAAAAAATTGAAAAACAAATTGTGATGAGTAAAGAAGTACAGAGCACAGAAGTGTCTGCTTTCAGAGGCATTTCTTCACAAAATATGACTCGTTTCAGCTCTCCTGCACTTAACATGGTTTCTGAAAGCTAAAGATAGAGCAATTTACCAGGTTATTCCAGGAAACCTCAGTCTGAGGTTTCCAGAAGGACTGAAACAATTTTGTGAATTCCATTTTTTAATAATCACTTTGATTGTGTTTTGGGTTTGTGTTATTTAAGATTATAAGGGCCAGATGTACAACCATTGGCATTAGTGACTCGCAAATTGCGAAAAATTGCGGGACTGCTTTTAAATAAAGCAGTGTTTTTTGTTGTTGTTTTTTTTTAAATGCAGCCCATTTTTCTTAAAGGAAAACGGGATGCATTTAAAAAAGAAAAATGAAACGTTTTCGTTTCATTTTTTAAGGGCAGGTAGTGGTCCCTGGGACCACTGCCTGCCCCTAAAAATATTTTCCCCTGCATTCACAAAGGAGCAGGGGTCCCCTAGGGACCCCTTCCCATTTGCAAGTGCTTTACCACCCTCTCGAAGAGGGCAGTAAATTGTGAGTGTTTTGCGACCGCAATTGCGGTTGCAAAACATTCTTACATAGGGTAGCGAGTCGCTATTAGGAAGGGACGCCCTTGGAACGCCCCTTCCTAATAGCGAGTCGCAAATCCTATTTAGCGAGTCGCAAATAAGTTCCAGTGAGATCCTTAAGTGGTATTAAGCATTAGTTTTCTGTCATTTTTAGCATACATTTATGTATCTTGATTAAAATCCGCAATTCTTCCTACAGCCAATACATTCCTTGACTCCCTTGCAGTTGTGGCCTTTTCAAGGCTTAGTAGTCACTTAAATTGTTTGTCGGCGTAAGTGACAAGGAAAGAAGCGAACGTGTCTCCTGTGGTCCTATTAGAGAAAGCAGGACATTGTTCTGTCAGTAATGAATCATCTGCGGTCTCTTCCCAAAGTGCAGTCCTTTCATTACCTGGTTCTTTTATTGCTTTTTGATCTTTAACAAAATAGGTAGTGCTACAACTACATAGCCTTACACGGATAGACCAGTAGATCAGCTGGTGTACAAGCAAAGAAAACACAATCTTCACAACACAATCCCAAACAACTCATACAAAATTATCCCACCAGGGCTCCAAACCTTTTGATCTTTACCTGTGCATCCTATTGCTTAGTAGATTATCTCCTCAATCTGCGACCAGTGGTTCATACTATCAACCACTCAGTGAAGAGTGGTGCCCTATTGGAATGCCAGTAGTATGCATTCTCATCTGACAAAAAGGAATCCTAGACCCAAAATTAATCGCTGCCCATGGGAACCCTTCCATGATCCAGAAGAGCCCCACCTTTGTGGAAAATTCAGTGGGATATCCCAAGCCGCAAGAGATCCTTTCCTTAGCTTTCTGCCAATAACCCTGTATTACTGGGCAGAACCAAATCATGTGGAAGAAATCTCCCTTCTCTGAGTAGCGTCTATGACGGTGCTTGGAGGGGAGCATACCATTTACTATAATCTCTTGGGGGTGTTTTGGGTTCTGTCTAAGGATTCAAATGGATTAAGATAAAACTGGGCGGAAATCACTAGCTCCCGTAATGACCTCTTAGCATCAACTACAATCATTGTCCACTAATTGTCCTATACCACTTTCCCAATGGCATGGCAAACCTACAAATTGGTGTGGAGCTTTCACCACTAATGAGTGATATAATCATGAAATACCATGTTTTCCCAGAAGGGAGATCGTCAAAATAGCTTCTAGGGGTCTAAACTCTGGGAGGGCCACCAACCAAGCTCATCTCAAAGCTGCAAGTACTTGACGATTTGGGGGTTTATGGAACTCCTCTGCCAGGTCTCCCAAGGATTGCATGTGATTTATCTTCCAGTACTGAAAGACCAAAAAGGTCCCAGGCTCTGAAGCCTTGCAGACCTTCAAATTCTGTTAAAGTGCCTTGCAACAGAGGTGTCATTTGAGTCCATTTACCTTCCTATCTAATCCAGCTCATACCATTCTGCCAGCAATTTTTGATTTGTTGTTGTGGCTGGAGGCTGACTATCTGGGAGTGATCTAAAAATCTTAACAGGGTGAGAACCTCTGGTAATCCAAATTCCAGTCAAAAGGCCAGGTTGTTACTAGAACCGAAAAGGCCATTATTCGCAACCCAGTAGTACACGGGCATGTCCACCTTGTCAGGTCTTCCATTGTCGGCTGACTTTGCACATTTGCCTACTGCAACCCTGAACTGCTTACTGGTCCACAAGAACGCATGTGATCAAGTCCTCACCATATTGAAAGCATTCCCTGGAATTTTGTAGGGGTTATTTTTGAGCATGTAGCGGAACCGCAGAAGAACCATTATTTTATAAAAGGCTGCTCTTCAGATTATGGCAATGGGAGGCTATCCAACTCCTGGAGGACACTGCACATGCCGTCTAGAAGAGAACGGGCATTGAGATCCCAACACAACTTCAAATCTCCAGTAATATGTAATACTACATACTTGAAAATATGGGTCAGAACAGGCAACGATTACCAGCAAGTGACAGACTCCCCACCCTGGATTGGAACAATGATTTATGCAATTTAACCACAAGGCCTTATGCAGCATAACTATTGGACCTTTAGCATGTTATGCTAAAGGTCCAATACCTCTGTTAGTCTTTATCATCTCTTAGACTGGAACTTGGTCCTCCCGAGCCTGCACTTCCACCCCAGAAGCATCTGTCGCTCAAAAAAAACATAAACCATATAAAAAACGAAATCTTTTGGTGTGTGAAGCAAACCGAAAGCCCACCCCCAACCCAACTGCTGTGATTTATAAAAAGAAGTTAAGAAGATAGAATACACCACTTAAATACGAGATTCTATGACCCGGTCCAAGATGAGGGTGGGTCACCCTCCCCTACCGAATGTGTGAGTTGTTGTTCAGAGAAAACAAATATGTGCCACCATCCTCAGTAATAAGACTGAATGCTCAAAGGACATGGATAGAGCACAGAGGATTGTGGAACCCAATGCGTTGAAGCCATGGTCTTGCTGTTGGATGCGGTCTCTGTGAGGCGCTGTGGCTTGAGGTCTCCCTCTCTTTGTCAGAATCTCTGGGATTATCCTGACAGTCACTGAGGCTAGTGTGCGAAACACTTGTAGCATGGCTGTGACCGCTTCTTCTGCCTTCCCTCTCCTTGGAGGATGCTGCTGTGGCATACATCAGGCCATGCAAGATGTCTCCCGGTTGCACAGACTTGTCAGAGTGATCCGTTCTCTCCTCCATCCAATCCTAAGAAGCCTCTGGTGTAAAAAAAAAGAGCGTCTTTCTCCCAGTGTTTGACTTTGAGCTTTGCCGGATACATTCAAACTTATTGTAACTGCATGGCATGCAGCTTTTGCTTGACTGAAAAGGGATCTTCTCTTCTCCAGAACTGGTTGGGTATAATCTGGAAAAGACATCACTCTGACAAAGTTGAGGAACACCTCTCTTGCGCTGTGGACTGCACAGAGTACTGCATTGCATTCCATGTAGCTAAGTAGCCACGCTATAATGGTGCATGGTAGAGCGCCGAGGGGAGGCCTGGGCGATAAGGCACAGTGTGCAATCCCAACCGTTATGATTAGTCTGCATGGACATCCAGATTTCGAGTCCGTTTATGAGGAATCTTTCTGGGTGCATCCCCTGCAGTCTTCAGAGACCAGATCAACCTGAAATAATTCTGGTGGGCTCTCTATGGAATCCAAACGAAGATGTGATGTAGGTCATCACAGGCTGCAGTTGTAAGACTCTGTAGAGTTGCATGTACAAACATAGAGATTTATGTGCAAGTTCACAGAGCACAAAAAGTACATGTAAATTTGAGTAGTTTCTTAGACTCCCGGCAAGGACCATAGATATTAGTTCAGCTCAGCCCTTGTTCTAATATGTCTCATATAGAACCAGCTCCTAATAGAAGAATATGACATCATGGCTTACAGATACACACACTGCCGATACACTGAAGAAACACAGGGCAGGCTGCCACACTCCCTTCTGTGTCCTCTGTCCTATCCTCTACTTGTCTCGCTGTAGCGGAGAGCTGCAAGATTGTGGTATGGAGAGCACGGAGTGAGTCGTCTGCCACTGAAATCTGGCCTTCTGCCTCCTTGACCCAGTCATCCACATTAGGGAGGTCCTTGTGTAGTAGGCACACATCCAGGTGGACGCACATTTTCCTTGACAAGCGAGGTCCTTATCTCTTGGATAGCATGTAGGGTCGTGGCCGTGGGAGAAGTTGAATGGGTTGTTCACTTTCCAACCTTTTCTCAGGCAGTGGAGGTGGAGCGGTCGTCTGAGTTCCTCTGTCCTCAAGGTGGGGGTTGGCGTATTTGTCAATTTTTGTTTGTTCCGCTAGCCCTTATCTTTAGCCATCATATGGGCAGCAGGCTCCACTCCGGCACTGGAAGGTTGGGTAAGTCGCACCAAGATGCAAGCCCAGAGGCAGACATGCACCACTCGTCCTGCAGTTGGGAATGGCTTCCGTTCCTAAAAGGTGTTCCAGAGTGGGATCGCAATCAGGTGGAGTGCCACCTTACTAACAAATTATATTTTTCAGAGCCGGACTCGCTGGTGAAACATTCTCAAACTCTTGATCATGCCTTTTATCTAGGCTTCCAAAGAAACTGATCTCTCTTCAGCTCCTACAGTCTTTCTTGAGTCCTCTCACTGTCACAGCACAGGATTCCTCATCAGCCCTACTGGATGCCTCTGCTGTGCATGAGCTGTAGAGGAATAGGATGCTGGAAAGGGTAGGCTTGGTAAAGAAGGGGAAGTGTGCCACGCGGGGTTAATAAATACATTTGTGGATGCAAATAAGGAAAAGGGACACACTAGGATTAAATTAGGGCTGGACAAGGATAAAGAAGCAGAAACACCTTTGGGTCCATCAGTAGGTGGTACCACTATGTTACTTACTCATTCAGCATTTCAGCTGGAATTATGAATTTCAAGCAAGAATAACCATCGCAAACATGATGGGTCCAGTTTGTGACAGTCTTTCTAATTTGTTTAGGAGCTGTAAATTTGAGCAGTGCTAACATTCATTTCATTTCATTTCAATCTCCTTTATTCGGATATATGCAATATCCATAAAAGTACAGAGCAAAATACCAGCATACATTAATATATTCAAATTTAAAACAACAATAAATACCTAATTTAATACAATAAAATACAATGATATCATATACACTGTTAGAAAAAGAGACGACACTGTAAAAATAGAATATTACATAATAATATAGCAGCTTGATAAGTAAAGTGCATGCTTTATAACAGATATCAATCATTAAAATACGTTCTACATCAACCGCAATCCAAATTTAAATACTAATCCAAAAGGGAGAACAGTAATAAAAATACACTCGAGTTTTGCTTAAATAATGTCCATAGAGGCACGTGAGCGGACAGCCATTTTCAAAAATGTACTTACACGAAAAATTAAATTTTCCCCATCAAGTTTAAGAATAACACTATAGGCTTCTCTGAAATCATCAATACCCAGGGCTTTAAAATAAGGGATCAATAATTGCATACTGTATTTTCGGTAGTAGTTACAAAAGAATATAAAATGTAACATCGATTGGTTTCCATGGTTGCCACAATAACATGGCGTTTGCTCAAGTTTTGTATTAAAGCCTAGAGGGAAGCACAATAAGTATTTTAGGGTGCCTGATCTAAGGCGAAAGAGCAAACTACGATCCCAGCGGTTAATGGCTTCTAAAAGATAACCAGCTGGCAAATATGGGCGGGTGACATCACCCTCTACCGTGGATATATAACGGAATACTGTAGATTTCGAAAATTCTCGCTCATACCTTCATAATGTTTATACAGAGCCTTCTGAATAATCTTTTTATTGATGCCTTCCAAATGATTTGGATTTATAAAAATATGTGCAAGATTTATACTAGTCAAGCTAGTCCTAACAGCAGCCAACCATGGTATATCAATACCATTATCACAATTAAGGCAGTCAGTTATAATTTCTCTGCTCAGTGCTGCCGCTGGATTTTGCCATACTTTTAACCAAAATACGGCAGGGCGAGACCTAATATAATCTTCCACATATAGCAAATTCAACTCTCTATGACAGATATAAGATGATGAAGAAATCGGTGCCCCCAGTACTCTCCGGCAAAATCTATTTTCCTCGATCTGGGTGCTATTAATATTTGTATGACCCCAGATCTCTGCCCCATATGTTACTATGGGTAGGCACTGAGTTTTATAAATATTCAGTAAAGATAGCACTACCTCAGATCTTCTAGGCTGGGGAAGACTCAAAAGTGAGTTAACTGATTTTGAGAATTTACTTCGGCCATATGCAGAATGGGCCGCCCAGGAACCGTTATCAGAGAATACTAGACCTAAATAGGGGAAAGTGCAAGTGCTTATCAATTTTTCAGGACCTAAATTAATAACTTTCATAGAATATTTTTTGGGGCCACAACACATTAAAAAATATTTTTTAAATTAGTGCAAAGATCTAATCCATTCATAAAATCATGAAAACCCCTAACTAAAATGCGGAGAGAGTTCGGGGTGCGTCCCATTAAAACAGCATCATCCGCATTTAATAGAGCAGGGAGTTTATTACCATTGATCATTGGGACATCTATATTCAAAGTTAATAATGTATTATGCAACTCATTGATATATAAAATACTAACATTCAGCAAGCACTGACAACGTCAATAGGCCTGGCCTTGGCTGGCCTGGAATTTTTAAAAATGTATCTTTTTTTTGCTAGCACCTGTTAGTAATAAAAATTAAAAGTTTTGCCATATAACTTTGTGTGCTTAAGTTGGCAAAAAAGTGAAAAAATACTCATTGCAAAAATGGGAAAAACATGAAATTAATGTGAAAATGAAACCAAAGATTGTCCACCAGCCTTGGCACTGAAGAGGAATTTAGGTAGATGCACACATTTGGAAATTCAGAATACCATTGCTTACATTGAAGACAGCCAGTGGTTGAAGAGGGCTTACCTATTGACCCATTGCACCTAAATGTAGGTTTACAAACACTCAAATATTCACTGAAAAAAGACAGCTGAATTGCAGTTATTGTACTAATTCAAACATAGAAACCACTGAAGTTTGCAAGTTATGGTTAGACCGCAATTTATAACTCTCACAATAACCATGCAAATCATAACCCTCACACTAAATGCAAAACTCATGACCTCACCCTTGATGTGACTTAATTAATGTAAAGACTAAACCTGAGAAACCACATTGGAGGAAACCAAATGATGGAAAACCAATTTTAAGGAATGAGAATTTTAAGGAAATACAAATAAATGGGAAATTAATGGAAACATTTCAAGGAAACATCATTTTTAGGAAACATCCTGGGTGAAAATTTGGGGTAGTTATCGTTTTTGGGGTTCAGGAATGGTTGATGTTTAGCGGCGATAAGGGATTTTAAAGGTTCAGGATGGGTCCAGTTTAAGGGTGGTAAGGGTTTTTTAGGGATCGGGCATGAGTGGAGTTTAGCGTGGTGCGGGGTTTTAAGGTTCAGGGATGGGTGGTGTTTAGGGGTGTTGAGGTTTTTTGGGTTTTACAGATGGGGAGTTTAGGGCTGTTTAGTGCTTTTAAGGTTCAGTGATGGGTAAAGTTTTGGGGTGGTGAAGGATTTTTAGTGCTTAGGAATGGGTGGAGTCTAGGGTGGTATGGGTTTTAAGAGTTAAGGGATAAGTTAAATTTATATGTAGGAGGGGTTTTTAGGGTTCAGGGATGGGTGGTTTTCAGGGGTGGTGTTTTTTTTTTTTAGAGTTCAGGGATGAGTGGAGTTTAAGGGTGGTGCAGGGTTTTAAGGGATCAGAGATGGGTGGTGTTTTGGTGTGGAAAATAATTTTTAGGGTTCAGGAATACGTGCAGTTTAGGGGTAGTTTGGGGGTTTTAGGTTAAGAGCCCCACCCCGAACACCCACAGACACCAACTGAATAAAAACACCACCTTGCATGCACCCTTCTCAACACACACTCGCTATGCAAATACACCAGCGAGATTTGGGACCTCATCTCCACCCTCACACCTGACGTCCTCTTCCTCACTAAGACCTGGCTGAACCCCAATTCCGCGCCTGACATTGCCATCGCAATACCCGAACGATACAAGCTCACCCACTGAGACTGCATCAACAAGCCTGACAAAGGGATCTCCATCATACATAAGGAATCCATCCAATGCACCTCCACAAAGGATGGCATCACCCCAGCCGTGGAACACCTCAACTTCCGACTTCAAACAGACAGCAAAACCACCATGAAGGGGCACCCTCGCTTACCGTCCTCCAGAACCACGTCCAGCCTTCTGCAACTTCATTGCCGACTTCAGCGCCCCCCTCGCCATAGACTCCAACAACTACATTTTCCTCGGTGACCTCAACTTCCATCTCGACAACCACAATAACATCAACACTACCAACCTCCTCGACAGCATGAACAACATCGGACTCCCCCAACTTGTCCACGGGCCCACGCATACTGCAGGCCACACCCCAGACCCCATCTTCATCTTCAGAGACCGCATCAGGTACAGCCACACCATGGAACTCCCCTGGACCGACCACACCATCGTCCACTTCAGCATCACCAACTCGCAACCTTCTGCGCCCAGTCTGTCCAACGCCCACCATTGCACCTGGAGCAAAGTCTCAAAGGATACATGGATCAACACTGTCAACACCACCCACCCCATTTTCTCCAACAACCTAGACAAGAACATAAAACTTCAACAATTGGATCACCAACTGTGCCAACCGCGTCGCTCCCATCGGCAGCAACACACACAGAAGATTCGCCAAGCACGCTAGCTGGTACACTGAAGAACCCGGAACCACTAAACGATGCTGTAAACCATTGGAAAGGAGAAAGTGCACCAGCAAGGACACAGCCTACAAGACTGCCTTCAAGACAGCCCTCATCCTCTCCTACAGACAGTTAAGGGAATACAGGAAAAAGGCCTTGCCCTCCGGCATCGAATCAATCTCCAATAACAGCAAAGAACTCTTCAACATTGTCAAAGAATTCTCCAAGCCCTCAGCTGCAACAAACCACATTACCCCCTCGCAGGATTGCGAATCTACGGAAACTTCAAACCCCAAGGCCACGACGTCTTCAAGCAGCACAGCAACCCCTCTACCACCACAGACATCTGACCGAATGGAGCCTACTCGCCCCACAGGATACCGCCTCCATCATAAACTCTTCCACTCAGGGGCCCCACCCGACCAATTTCCTCACCACATCTTCAACGTAGGCGAAGCCAGAATCAGCCACGTACTCACCACCTTTTTCAACACTTCAATTACCATGGCCACCTTCCCCCGGGGACTGGAAAAATGCAGAAGTCAACGCCCTACTAAAAAAGACATCGGCAGACCCCAGTGAACTCAACTATCAACCGATCTCTGTGCTCCTGTTCCCGGCCAAAGTATTATAAAAAAGCCATCAACCAACACAAATCTGGAATGGAACTTCCTACTCGACTCCTCCCAATCCGGATTCCCAGCAACCACAGCACTGAGACGGCCCTTATTGCGGCTACCGACGACATCCGAGTCCTACTCGACTGAGGAGAGACTGCGCCTCTGATCCTCCTAGACCTCTCAGCAGCCTTCAATATGGTCTTCCACTACACACTCATCACAAGGCTGCACAACATCGGCATCCAACGACCTGCCCTCAGATGTATCGCCTTTTTCCTCACCAGAAGAACGCAAAAAGTCTGCCTTCCCCCTCCTTCATCTCCGAACCCAAGGAAGTCGCTCAGCCCCACCCTCTTCAACACTTATGACACCTCTGACCAGCATAGCCAAAACCTACAGACTCTACATCATATCTTGCGCTGACGATTCACAACTCATCCTCCCCCTCCCCAAAGAATCCGCCAAGACCAACTTCTACAACTGTATGACAGGCGTCGCCAACTGGTTGAAGGACAACTGCCTGAAGCTCAACACGGACAAGACAGAGGTACTGATTTTCAGAAACAAAAGCTCCCCATGGTGGCCCTCAGAACTCGGAACCTACTCCTACCTCCTCTGACCACGCTAGGAACCTAGGCATCATTCTGGACATCAAGCTAACCATGATGACTCGGATCAGCTCCCTCTCCTCCTTATTGCTTCTTCATCCTTTGCATGCTTCATAAGATATTCAAATGGGTACCCCAAAGTTTTATGACGCACCATCACCCAGGCCCTCCTCTCCAGCCGACTGGATTATGGCAATGCTCTCTACTCACCTATTCCAATGACTACATACCTCACAGAACGCTGCAGCCAGACTTGTCCTGGATCTCCCTAGATGAACCTGCATCACCCCCTACCTCAGGGAACTCTACTGGTTCCCTGTACAGAAAAGATGCCACTCAAGCTTCTGACCCCCGCATACAAGGCCCTACACAACTGTGGACCCGCCTACTTAAACCACCGCTTGAACTTCCATCAGTCCATCAGACACCTTCGCTCCGCTTCCCTTTCTCTAACGCTCACCCCCCATATCCGTCCTAGCAGATGCAGAGGTCACTCTTTCTCTTGCTTAGCTGCAAAGACCTGGGACAAGCTACCCTTTCATCTATGCACCTCCCCATCTCTTCCAGAGTTCCGAAAGTCTCAGAAGACCTAGCTATTCGGCTAATCAGCTGGCCCCTGCCAGCGCCTGGATACCCTCACGGGCGACAAGTAGCGCCCTACAAATCAAATCTACTGATTGATTGAGAAATGGGTGGAATTTAGAAGTAGAAAGGGCTTTAAGGGTCCTAGGATGCGTGGCGTTTAGGGGTCAGAGATGGGCGAAGTTTAGGTATGGTGAGAGGGTTTTTAGGATTCAGGGATGGGTGGAATTTAGGGTTAGAGAGGGCTTTTAAGGTTTAGTGGTCAGGGATGGGTGTAGTTTATGCGTGGGGAGGCAGGTTTAGGGGGCAGAGATGGATGGTGTTTAGGGGTGGTGAGGGTTCAGCAGATTAAAGCATCCAAAGTAAATGTTTGACAATGTAAAAGATGTAAATCCAGAATAATGTCCCCTGGTGTAAAGGATTGAAATAAATATCTTTGACAGAAATGTTTCTGACAGCAAGTCCTGCAACCATTTCATTCACACCGTCAAAAATAAGTATGCAGATGCCAATTCCGAAAAAAGAAAGACTATATGAATTGGTTGCTATGAAAAGATAAATGCCATTGATCCTGAAATTTCCATTAAACCATTTAGATGAAATGGTTTCTCAGTAATGGTATTCCAAAAAATAGTTTTTCTATGAAAGCACATACAACGGATGCAATTACAAATGTCGTAAATAATCTTACAGATGAGATTACATACTACATTACCATTGAATCTATGTAAGAAACAACTAAGAGTGTACTATGTATTGATTTCGGTTACATGTTATTTAATTAAATTGCCTTTTTAGGTGTTGTAATGCATTGGTATAAATATTTTGAGGTCCTAAGCAGTGCATTTGGTGTACAAGGTTAGAGTTTGCATGTCTGTTGTGCCATAACTTGAGGGTTTGTGTTTTTTCCAGTTTTGACCATAGTTGGACTTGAGGTTTTTTCAGTGAATTTCTCTGGTTTGTTTTTACTTATGTTTTATGTGTTATAACCAAAGCTAACAATAATTTCACTTTAAACTTTGTTTTCTTCAGTGAATTGTTATTTTTTGATCCATATCACATCCAGCAGTTTCCCAACCCGTGCAAATGGACAACACCCTCCTACCCCTCTGTGTGCAGAGTGCCTACCCTTCGACCAGATCTTACACCCAATCCGCTGCATGCGGTCAAAACCCCTTTTGGCAGCTCTTATCTTTTTGCTTTTTAAATTTTATTTTATTTATATGGCTCCCGAATCATATTGTAGAATTTGCAAACCCACAGCAAGCTTCATGGCCATGAGCCATAAACCCACTGCAGGTGTCTTGGGTATGTGCTGGACCTACTGAGGTGGTCTATGGACCAGGTTTTGGATTCACCAGTGGCGGCTCCTCCCACTGCTCAAAAGGAAAAATAAAGTGATAATTATATTTTGTTATCATTTTATTTTTCCTATTGCAGTCAGTGGCGGGGCTGGCCAGAGCAGGGGGAGGAGTGGTTTGCACTCCCTAAGTGCGCATGACTGTTTGGCCGGCCTGCACACCACTTTGCATGTTCCCCACCAGGCTGCATTACCAAATCTGGTGAGGAACATGCACAGGCTCCCTGTCGGAGCACCGAACCACGGCACTCAGACCAATCACAACGCTGCATTGCAGCGTTGTGATTGGCTCAGGGAAGCCTGTGTGCCCGGGTGCTTCCTGCTGCCGGCCCGGACTGGAGACAGGAAGAAGGAAGAGGATGGAGGAGAGGAGGCGGCTGGCCATTCCAGGTAAGTAGTTTTTTTTTTTCAGTCCCCCCGCTCCACCACCCCCGTCCGGTAGCAGCCGCTAATGGGATTCACTGAACCTAAAAATGGCCCAGCATAGGCCCATGAATCTTGCCTGGGTTTAGTGGTCCCTCCGTATGAAGCTTCTCATTTTTAAGCCCATGGTCGCAATTTGCAGATCTCAAGAACTATGTTGGGGTGGCAAACCAAACTCTCTGCTCCACAGACACAGCAGCAAAATCAAAATTGTGTTTTATTTATTCATGGGGTGGGTCCCTTTGGGGTCCCAAGCACAACCATTTGGAGGCCAGAGTGTACTCAACCTGTCCGCTTGTGTGCTGTTCATTTTTGTTCCTAGGACTCTGGGACACCCGCGGCCCATGCAGGTAAGAGCGTTGGGGCCGGGTGAGGGGCGATTTCGACGGACGATGACGAGGGAAAGATAAATAAATAATTAATTTCCCCTCGTCATCGTCCGTCCAAATCCCCTCCCACCCGGCCCCACCGCTCTTACCTGCACGGGCTGCGGCTGCTCTGGGACCTTGTCCCCGTGTCCTAAAAATGGCATTGTAACATTTTTCCTGAAGTTGTGGTCAAGCAGTCCGAGAGCTTTGAATCTGTGGATCCAACTTGGAGTTCGCAGAACTGAATGAGATGACTGGAAAAAAAGCTCCCTCGGCCAATCCGATTTGAGTAAATTTTGTAATTTGGGGACTGGGGAGGTCTGCGGAGTTCTACAAATTAACTGTGCAGATATATCCGTCATTTAACCCGTTCAAGCCCACTAAAAATAATTAAAAGAAGTTTCTCAAACTCCTGAAAGTAAAATGTGAAAAGGGTCTTTTTAACCCCTTCCCCCACACCCTCTTTTAGTTTTACTTTTCCCTGACAGATCTGTATGAAACTTGCCAGGCCAAACCCAAAGTGGATGAACTTTTTTTCCAAACAATTCATGGAGATTCTGGAACGGCAACAAAGTTATTAAGAAAACAAAAACTACATTTTCAAAGTAAACTCTGAACTACCCAGGTTTCTGGTCCTAAAAAAATTAAGAATTGACGTGCCCTGCCATAGGATCAGCAGTTTAGAGCCTTATTTAAATTTGTGTCGTAAATTCTACTAAAAATGCAGAGTCCGGAGATTCATTGGTTCTATATTGGAAACCAAGAGTAAGCAAGCGAGAAAGGAGACCACTCTGAGAATCTGCCCTCACAAGCGATGTTTTCCATCAGAAGTCTATCCGGTGGTGCAGGAGTGAGGATGATCCACCCTCAGGCTCCCTGGAGTGCAGTGGAAGTCTGAACAGGAATAGGACTCCCCAGAAAGGTCTGCCTAAAAGGGCAGGCGTCACTGAATCTGCTGACACAGCTTGGAGAGAGCAGCAGCTGTCATAAACTGGAGATCAGACATGATGGATGCACATCTCCACGCAGACAAGAGCGCTGAGGAGGCCTTCGGGCCAAGTGCATTTACGAGGAGCTCGCGGAGTGCTCCGGGCACTCCTAGTACGAAGGGACATCTGACTGAGGTGTGGACCCCCCACCACCCCTTGGTTCTCTTGTAAAAATGAGTGTATCCCCAAGATAGTCTCATGCTGCGCAGACTGTAAACTATGGACCTCCTGTGTCATCTCTGACTTGATTCTCTTGAAAAGATGGATGTCGGAGGTACAGACTGTCCTCCTGCGGCTCTTGTGAGCTTGGGTGTCTGTCTGAGAGACGCAGGGGTCGCAGACTGCAACCTATGGACCTCGTTTGTCATCCCTGGAGTCACAGATCACTTGGATCTCCTGAGAGGATGGCCATCTGACTGAGGTACAGACAGTCCCCCCTGGATCTCTTGTGAGAATGAGTGTCTGTCTGAGAGTCTCCGGTGACGCAGAGGGTCACCCCTGAGTCGTTTCAAGGATAGATGCCTGTCCGAGATGGTCTCTCTAGATCTTCTTTTTCATCTCTGGAGTTAGCGGAGTGCGTCGGCCTCTCCAGAAAGGACGGAGTATTTCTGAGACGTCTTCGGGTGATTCAGTATTTTTTGAAAGGATGTGTGTCTGTCCAAGAGCATTTCAAGTGACGCGGCTGTCACCCCAGCATCTTGTGATGGGCGTCTGTCTTAGACGGTCTTGGGTAAAACAGACTATTGTTTCTGTACCTCCGTCTGAGTATCGCTGTGCTGAGAGGACGGGTGTTAGTCTGAGTCATTCTGAGGTCACCCATGGATCTCTTGTAAGATTGGACGTGTCTGGAATAATTCATGTGGTGCTGTCACCCACTTAGAATCTCTGAAGCGGACTTGGCTGTCATAAAAGGATGGGTGTCCGAGAAAATCTCAGATGACACACACACGCACACTGTCATCCAAGTATCTCTTCTAAGGTTGGGTGTCCGCTGGGTAGATTCCAGTCAAAGCCCACTGTCACCCTAGTATCCCCTTTGTATATATATTATTAAGTATTTATGATAATAGGTCTTTGACAACAGACACCTAAAGCTGGCCGTAAGTGAGACAGAAAAAGGTCCCAGCCCAACCCAGGTGCTAGATGTTGGTGTGACTTGATTGTAACAATGTGAAGCCTTCTGTAAACAGCAGACCGTCCCCGCTGTAGAGGTACATTTTAATCATTGAACATGGCCATATAACTATAATGGAAAAGGTCCCAATGGCTAATGTATACAGCCTCCGGCTGAGGTGCAGGGACCATTGCACCTCACCTCTATAACATACTCTGTAGAGAGCTAGTCACATCTCAGTGAGTTGCACACTCGCTGCAGAAATGTGTGCGTGGCCTGTTGGTTCAAGGGTTGAATGCCCACCGGAAGTCGATTTTAGAAACTTTAGCTCTCTGGACAAAAATGTACGGTCAGCAAAGTTATTTTACCAGGCAAAACATTTGGTATTTTTAGGGAGTCCATTAAATGGCTAGCCAAGTGTATCCCTCTACATGTATGTACAATTTATTTTCATGAGATGCACAAGCCATTTATAAAAAGGATTAATCTTGTATCCGGCCCTGGGCATGTCTGTCTCTCCCGAGTCTTTTGGTTAAACAGCACCATCTCTAAGAATTGGATATGCCTCTTTTTAACATATTTTCTGTCTGTCTCGCTTATTTATTACAACAGTTTTGAATGGTTTTCAGATACTTCGAGCATTTAAAAACAATACAGGAATCCAGTTGTAGCAAACAGAAAGTGCACCGTATATAAGTTGTTTAAAGCAGTCCACAAGCTTGCATCACACATCAGTTGAGTAAACAAGCTAGTAAGCTTGAATCCTAGATTAGTGGGGATACAGGATTGTAAATTTGCATCAGATGCCAGTGACCAGGGTAAACAAGTGTCCGAGCTTGCATCGTACATCACAGTGGTGCACCAGCACTCATCTTTGAGATCCCAGCTTACTTTCATCATCAGACTTTGACCCAGAGCTAGAGACAGAAAGGAGGAGGAAGCAAAAATATGGAAACTGACAAATCCGAAAGCGGGGATAAAAAAGAACCAGCTAGAGTGAGATAAAGTGATAGGAAGTGTAGAGAGAAGGAAGAAAGAGGTCTGAAGTGGAATTAAGACTAGCAGCCTTGAACTAGGCCAATACAATCCGATTCAGAAATACTATATTAACAAGAAATATATTCTTATAGAAATATTGCACAACTTTCGATTTCCTAAAATCGACAATTTGAATACCCTAAAACAACAATGCATAGTTGAATCATTCAGCCACGCCTACTTATAAATTATACAGTTATAAAATTACAAATAAATAAACATTAAAATTGTTCTCCACCCAGAATCAATCGAATCCACCACCCAAGGTCTCACATTTATATAAAACATTTCATTAAAAATAACATTAAGAATTTGACAAATAGAAAAACACTTGATTATGCAAATAGTGGTATTTGGCTGCGTTGGTGGTGGACTCCTAAGAAAACGTTGGATCCCTGGTTTTTTCATAATTTAAGCACGGGCTCAGATGTGTAAAGTCTGCAAGCTTGCATCATATATCAGTGGTGTAAGCAAGTCTGCAAGCTTGCATCATATATCAGTGGTGTAAGCAAGTCTGCAAGCTTGCATCCTATATCAGTGGTGTAAGCAAGTCTGCAAGCTTGCATCCTATATCGGTGGTGTAAGCAAGTCTGCAAGCTTGCATCATATATCGGTGGTGTAAGCAAGTCTGCAAGCTTGCATCCTATATCGGTGGTGTAAGCAAGTCTGCAAGCTTGCATCCTATATCGGTGGTGTAAGCAAGTCTGCAAGCTTGCATCCTATATCGGTGGTGTAAGCAAGTCTGCAAGCTTGCATCATATATCGGTGGTGTAAGCAAGTCTGCAAGCTTGCATCATATATCGGTGGTGTAAGCAAGTCTGCAAGCTTGCATCCTATATCGGTGGTGTAAGCAAGTCTGCAAGCTTGCATCCTATATCAGTGGTGTAAGCAAGTCAGCAAGCTTGCATCCTATATCAGTGGTGTAAGCAAGTCAGCAAGCTTGCATCATATATCAGTGGTGTAAGCAAGTCAGCAAGCTCAAATCATACATCAGTGTTCTAAACAAGCATATAAAGTGTATTGTATATTGTGGTCTAAATAATTTTGCAAATTTGCGTCCTGGGTCAGTGGTGTGGACTAGCCGGGAAGCTTATGCCAAACATCAGTGATGTAAGATATACACAAGACATAAAATGGTATATTGCATCGAAAGAGTAAATAGGTCAGTCGGCTTGCATCATTGAGTCTTTGAGCTCGATGGCTCTTCAGTGCTTGCTTGGACCGGGCCAGCGATAGACGTCCCCTGAGGAGCAGCGAGCTTGTTTGCAGCCTCAGTTAGGGCTCCATTTGAATTGTGATATAAGGTTGGGGACCGTGGGTCAGATTCTCCTCTCAGTTGGGGATCCCGTCTGATTGTCCTCGAAGTTCTGATCTAGTTCGATTGCCCCTGTTAAAGAAAGTCTGCACATTATTATCAAAAGAAAATGTAACTGTGAATCACAGGAACGGACCCTCCAGCACCTGCACAAGCAGAGGCAAGACACACATGTAGAGATTTTGTGTGCAGGGCTCCAAATCAGATCATGTGATGAGACTGAACAAAGGAGTTACACAGGGGCAGCATTCTGACGTCATGGGAACAGTACACAAACCACCCTCAGGTAAATACAAAAATGTAAACTTTCACTCCTGAGCAAGCTAATCAGAAATTAATTTCTTGCCTCCAATACCAAATATGGAAGTGAGGCTTTAGCCGTCCTAGACGGGCACAACTGGAAAGCACGGCTAGTGTGAGCAGACAGATGGCTGCTGCGGTTACAGTTGTGTTGCACTCTCAGGTTTGTGATGCTGACAGGTTTTGGTCCTGTTTGAGTTTTGTTTCCGGTTGGTACCCAGTTCGAATTTGCCCATATATTGGGGTCCACTTTGTGTTCTTAGGGCCGGATTCACAAAGGTAAACGTACACTTTTCTGTAAGTTTACGATTGTTTGCTATTCACGAAGGGATTTACGAGTAGTAGCTTCACGAATGCGAAGTCTTAGCACATGAAAAGACAGGACTGTCCTATCTTTTTATGTGCGGAGACTCCTCACTCGTAAAGCTACTACTCGTCAATCCCTTTGTGAATAGCAAGACTCTATAGGTTACATCATAGTTAAAGGGGCAGAGACACGTTACAACACAATCCATCGTAAATCTACACAAAAGTGTAAGTTTACCTTTGTGTATCGGGCCCCTAGAGTGTGCTCGCTGGACGGGGTCCAGTTCGAGTGTCATTTCAAGTTTGGATCCAGTTTGAGTGCGCGCTCAGATTGGGGATAGGTGTGAGTGTCATCTCAAGTTGAAGACCAGTATGAATGCACTCTCCGGTTAGCCGTGCACTTTGATATAATCAGGGCACAAGTCCTAAAAAAAGAAGTGGGGGGACTAACCTAATTATTCAGTATGCAAGTGACATCACAGCGCGTGACATCACAGGAAGGGGCATCACAGGCATCAGATCTTAAGCCCTCACATATATGTTTAGCAGGTCTATCATGAGTACATTTGAGCACATTTCGAGTATACTTGCAAACCCTCATGATTTAGGCAGAAGATTCACACTTTTGTAAGCTTCACATACACCAATGTTGCCTTTTGTCAGAGTAAAGCTTTCTCTACCCATAGTGCTTTAAAAGAAAAAATAGTGATATAAAATTATTACACCTCCTCAGGGGTAGCTATGCGCTATATAAATGCTATTTATTTTGTGCAAATACTGGGAAAGATGGACACATCTCAGTTCTTACAGTGCATGTATATCTCCTAAACAGAGCCTGAACAAAGTGAAAAGATGCCTCTCTTAAGTATGTGTGAAGTGCTAACAGGTGTGAGCCTTTGTTTCCCATCTGCGCATTTGCTTTTAGGTGTGAGGCTCCTGACTGCTGCCAGCCAGGAGACTCGAACAGAAGGAGGCCTGATGACCCCTCAGAACTGGCCATTGTTATGGGCTGAGCAGGAGTCAGAATAAGAAAGCCCCGTCTGCGCCTGCACGTTGTTGCTTGTTGCGATCGAAAGCAGATAACGTGCAGGCGCTGCTGAAAGTGTCCCGGTGTTTGGAAATTACACCGGGACGAATTCAGCATCTTTTTCACTGGGGCTATTAATAAGTGGGTGGACGCCGTCCACCCGCGTGTACCCCCGACTCGTGCCCTGGATATAATCCTTCCTGGTTGGCTTCCAGTTGGAGTGCTCTCATATTTGATATGAAGTTCACTTTAGCTGGGGCCCTTGGTTTGGGGTGCAGTTTGATTGCACTCCTGCAATGAATTCCATTGGAATTCTGCTCCCAGATTACTGGATCCGTTTTGATTATGTTCAGAGAACACTCAGTCTGGACCCAACGCTGACAAGTCTACGCATCCCGCTTCGGGTCCATTTTGAGTGCACTTTCATGTTGCTGTCCAGTTTTAGTGCGCTCTCTGGTTGGTGTCCAGTTTTAGTGCGCTCTCTGGTTTGTGTCCAGTTTTAGTGCGCTCTCTGGTTTGTGTCCAGTTTTAGTGTGCTCTCTGGTTCGTGTCCAGTTTTAGTGCGCTCTCTGGTTCGTGTCCAGTTTTAGTGCGCTCTCTGGTTCGTGTCCAGTTTTAGTGCGCTCTCTGGTTGGTGTCCAGTTTTAGTGCGCTCTCTGGTTGGTATCCAGTTTTAGTGCGCTCTCTGGTTTGTGTCCAGCGTTAGTGCGCTCTGGTTCGTGTCCAGCTGTAGTGCGCTCTGGTTCGTGTCCAGCTGTAGTGCGCTCTCTGGTTCGTGTCCAGCTGTAGTGCACTCTCTGGTTCGTGTCCAGCTGTAGTGCGCTCTCTGGTTCGTGTCCAGCTGTAGTGCGCTCTCTGGTTCGTGTCCAGCTGTAGTGCGCTCTCTGGTTCGTGTCCAGCTGTAGTGCGCTCTCTGGTTCGTGTCCAGCTGTAGTGCGCTCTCTGGTTCGTGTCCAGCTGTAGTGCGCTCTCTGGTTCGTGTCCAGCTGTAGTGCGCTCTCTGGTTCGTGTCCAGCTGTAGTGCGCTCTCTGGTTCGTGTCCAGCTGTGGTGCGCTTTCTGGTTCGTGTCCAGCTGTAGTGCGCTCTCTGGTTCGTGTCCAGCTGTAGTGCGCTCTCTGGTTCGTGTCCAGCTTTAGTGCGCTCTCTGGTTGGTGTCCAGTTTTAGTGCGCTCTCTGGTTCGTGTCCAGCTGTAGTGCGCTCTCTGGTTCGTGTCCAGTTTTAGTGTGCTCTCTGGTTGGTGTCCAGTTTTAGTGCGCTCTCTGGTTGGTGTCCAGTTTTAGTGCGCTCTCTGGTTGGTGTCCAGTTTTAGTGCGCTCTCTGGTTGGTTGGTGTCCAGTTTTAGTGCCCTCTCTGGTTCGTGTCAAGCTGTAGTGCACTCTCTGGTTCGTGTCCAGTTTTAGTGCGCTCTCTGGTTGTGTTCCAGTTCTCTGGCACCTTCAGGTTGGGGACCAATTTAGACGCATTCTAAGGTTGGGGTCAGGTTTGATTGCACTCTAAGATTGATACCGACTTTGTTACCATCCAGTTTGAGTGCACTCTCAAGATTCATTCCCAATTCTATTTTGTTCTCAGGTGGTGTCTGGGTGACAGTCCCTCAATTGAGGTCCATTTTTAGTTTGTTTTGGAGTGCAGGCTCACATACATTGTCCTCTCACATCGGGCTCCAGGATTCTCCCTTTTTAGGTCTCGGCCTGCACCAGCGCTTGCGCTGGTCTGGCCGAGAGTTTTAGTAAGCGGGTTTTGGAAGTGCAAACCCACTGGCTTTCGGCTGGCGACCAGCTTGCGTTCACGATGGCGTGCACGCGCGCAGCTGCCATCTGGGTTTCCTATCTCTTCCTCATTTCCTCGTCATGGCTCATTAACTCTCTGGACTCTGATGTTTCAATCGCAGCAGCAGCTCACATTACCAACTGACGGCCCTGGACTACAGTCACATGAAAAACAACAGCGATTAGCATTGAAATGCAAGCTTTTTTTGTCTAGTTAGAAATGTTGCTTCGGTGGGTTGATTTCACCTTATATCGCTATTTGTTTTATATTGGGAGTCACAGCCTAATTACCAGTATTTTTGTCTCACACTGTTTTTAAAAAAAAAATATTTATTCGCGCAAAGCACAAAGCTATATTTAAGGTTACTTTTTCCGCGTCACTTCTTCACTCTATTTAAACTCCACACCCCCCACTCTTATTGTCTCTCTCCTTCTCTCTCCCCTCTCTAATTCTCTCTCTACTTAATTAACTCTCCCCTCTCTATCTTTTTTAGCCTTTCATTCTCTCACCCCTTTATCTGTTTCTCTTTCAAACTCCTTCATTCACTCTCTCTCCCCTTTTTTCTCTCTCTCTATCCCGCTCCACTCTTTATTCTATGTACACCCTTTCTCTCTCTTTCTCTCTCACCACCCTCTCTAATTGGACATTATATCTTCACTCTATCTCTCACTCGGCAACACCACAGCATCACTCAGCATCACTCAGCGCAAGCACAGCATCAATCAGAGGCAGCACAGCATCAATCAGAGCCAGCACAGCATCACTCAGCACCAACACAACATCTCTCAACGCCATCACAGCATCACTCAACGCCATCACAGCATCACTCAACGCCACCACAGCATCACTCAGTGTAACCACAGCATCACTCAGTGCAACCACAGCATCACTCAGTGCAACCACAGCATCACTCAGTGCAACCACAGCATCACTCAGTGCAACCACAGCATCACTCAGTGCAACCACAGCATCACTCAGTGCAACCACAGCATCACTCAGTGTAACCACAGCATCACTCAGTGCAACCACAGCATCACTCAGTGAAACCACAGCATCACTCAGTGCAACCACAGCATCACTCAGTGCAACCACAGCATCACTCAGCACAACCACAGCATCACTCAGCACAACCACAGCATCACTCAGCACAACCACAGCATCACTCAGCGCCACAACAGCATCACTCAGCACCAACACAACATCTCTCAACGCCATCACAGCATCACTCAACGCCATCACAGCATCACTCAACGCCATCACAGCATCACTCAACGCCATCACAGCATCACTCAACGCCATCACAGCATCACTCAACGCAACCACAGCATCACTCAGTGCAACCACAGCATCACTCAGTGCAACCACAGCATCACTCAGTGCAACCACAGCATCACTCAGTGCAACCACAGCATCACTCAGTGCAACCACAGCATCACTCAGTGCAACCACAGCATCACTCAGTGCAACCACAGCATCACTCAGTGCAACCACAGCATCACTCAGCGCAACCACAGCATCACTCAGCACAACCACAGCATCACTCAGCACAACCACAGCATCACTCAGCGCCACAACAGCATCACTCAGCGCCACAACAGCATCACTCAGCGCCACAACAGCATCACTCAGCGCCACAACAGCATCACTCAGCGCCACAACAGCATCACTCAGCGCCACAACAGCATCACTCAGCGCCACAACAGCATCACTCAGCGCCACAACAGCATCACTCAGCGCCACAACAGCATCACTCAGCGCCACCACAGCACTACTCACCAGCACCACAACATCACTCCGCGCCACCATAGCTTCACTCAGCACCACCATAGCTTCACTCAGCGACACCACATCATCACTCGGGGCCAACACTGCATCACTCAGCACCACCACAGGATGACTCAGCACCACCACAGGATGACTCAGCACCACCACAGCATCGCTCAGCACCACCACAGCATCGCTCAGCACCACCACAGCATCGCTCAGCACCACCACAGCATCGCTCAGCACTACCACAGCATCACCATAGCTTCACTCAGCACCACCATAGCTTCACTCAGCACCACCATAGCTTCACTCAGCGCCACCACAGCATCACTCGGGGACACCACAGCATCACTCGGGGACACCACAGCGTCACTCGGGGACACCACAGCATCACTCTGGGACACCACAGCATCACTCTGGGACACCACAGCATCACTCTGGGACACCACAGCATCACTCGGGGACACCACAGCATCACTCGGGGACACCACAGCATCACTCGGGGACACCACAGCATCACTCGGGGACACCACAGCATCGCTCGGCGCCACCACAGCATCGCTCGGCGCCACCACAGCATCGCTCGGCGCCACCACAGCATCGCTCGGCGCCGCCACAGCATCGCTCGGCGCCGCCACAGCATCGCTCGGCGCCCCTACAGCATCGCTCGGCGCCCCTACAGCATCGCTCGGCGCCCCTACAGCATCGCTCGGCGCCCCTACAGCATCGCTCGGCGCCGCCACAGCATCGCTCGGCGCCGCCACAGCATCGCTCGGCGCCCCTACAGCATCGCTCGGCGCCCCTACAGCATCGCTCGGCGCCCCTACAGCATCGCTCGGCGCCCCTACAGCATCGCTCGGCGCCCCTACAGCATCGCTCGGCGCCCCTACAGCATCGCTCGGCGCCCCTACAGCATCGCTCGGCGCCCCTACAGCATCGCTCGGCGCCCCTACAGCATCGCTCGGCGCCCCTACAGCATCGCTCGGCGCCCCTACAGCATCGCTCGGCGCCCCTACAGCATCGCTCGGCGCCGCCACAGCATCGCTCGGCGCCGCCACAGCATCGCTCGGCGCCGCCACAGCATCGCTCGGCGCCGCCACAGCATCGCTCAGCGCCAAGACAATATCACTCAGCACCACCACAGCATCACTCAGACCTGAGTATCATTCAGCATCACCTCAGCATCGTCTCCGCAACAGTCCCCACCACCACCACCACCACCTCAGCATCACTCAGGACCACCTCAGCCTGCTCTCGGAATCTGGCATCTGTTGATTCTCCCCTAGCGTCTGGCCGCTGCTAGTGTTATAATACAGGTACTAGTTCCCAACCTTCACCCTCCGATTGTTTATGCCCCCTCAAAAAAAAAAAGCTGTAACAAACAACCATTGCAATAGGCAGAAACAAGTTGCCAGCATTGCAAGAACAAAAGAAAACTGAGAAATTTTTATTGTAAATACTTTTTTTAATATGGTCGTTCAGTTTTACATAATGTCTTCTTGGTCATATATAAAGTAACAAAAATGCTTCTGACACTTTTTTATTATAACTTTTCAGCATGCTGCACAGCAGCCACACTTCTCTACAGCACAGCTTGAAGACATTGGCAAAGTCAATAGCTCTGGCTAAACACTTATAAGGCCCCAAAGGCGAGACCTATTGGCTATGCCAATGCTTGTCTTGCTCTTAAGCGTCATCTGAAAGGTTTCTAGTTCCAGATTTGAGATAAGGTCTTGGAGGGTTAGTGGCGGGATACAATGCCCTTTTTTTTTTTTGCTCGCAAATTATTTATCACATATGCATAGTGATCCAAATATCGCCCACAAGCGCATAGACTGCAAATTTAACCAGAAATAGCAAGCAGCTTGCGGCTGCACTTAGAGCTAACCAAAACCAACTCAAGCATTGGCAAAGCTAATTTGTCTGAACTTGGTAGGCTTGTACTGTGTCTTTTTAGGTCGAGCCTAGAGTAGTGCGCATGCGCTGCTCTGCGAGACTTTATGTAAGGGGCTTCCAAAAGCTGACCACACGCTCGTGCACAATGGCCTTTTCCGTGCGGTTACCCGCACGGCCGCCATGTGTTTTCAATTATCGCGCCCGGCGGCCGTGCGGGTAACCGCAAGCAATAGGCCATGGTGCACGCTCTCGCGCGCGCAGCTTCTTACAAGAGTTCTGCATCTTTGTAGCGCTGAAAGGAAGAGGCATTGAAGTTTATTACCTCTTATTTTATTTAAATCTGTAAGATTGCAAACTAAATCGGCCCTGACTGGATTAGACCATCACAATGCCAGGAACAATCCCTTAACTCGCTCAGCTCTCTTACTTGCTGTTTTTCTGTGTGTCAGATAGAAGGAGAGTGACTTTGATAGGGATGAGTGTTTGCGGTTTAAAGTTTGTTCGCTGTATTGGAGTGAGCTGTGTGCATCATCTGGTCCTAATGTCCGTCTTCCACATACTGTGCTGAGACTACACCAAAGTGTCCTTTGTTTCCATAGTTTTGAAACCAGTCTGCTAGGATAAAGGGCCGACTAGTTTTAAAATCACTAACAAGAATTTAGTATCAAAGGTGTCATTTTGTACAATTGTACATCACCACGACCCCCACCCCCTTTTGCCACATTTACGCCTCACCATCTCGACCCACTGAAAAGAGAAATCATGTCTTGAAACCTAATCAGCAGCAGGAATTTAACTTGCATGTGAATAGTCTGGCAAACAGAATGGCATCCATAGACACTGCAACTTTACACAACCTATTATATCTGTACAGGGAGCCCACAACCGCATAAATATGTAGTGCAAGAAAAAACAATTTGCGCTTTTATTTGACCACGAAGTGTTGTACATTGCAGTATGAAAGAAACACTTAACGCATTAGTTTTAAACTTAACTGAAGGCCTTTAAGGTCAGCACTGAATGTAACCGGAAACCGCGAAGTCTTTGCTGCCCGTGTGTGTGGGTGTGTGTGTGTTTTTTTTCCTTTTCTTTTTTAATATTGCAATGTCTCACCTACATAGTTTGAGAGATTCTGGGCTCTGACATGCGAATGAGGCAGACCGCATTGTTCCATGCAAGACAACTTGAAGTATACTTGCTATTCAAGGAAATCGCAACTTTTAATTCGGGGTAACAAAGGGCCTTTAGTCGTTTCCCATTTCATGTCTGTAAATAGTCTTGGTAAATAAGATACAGGCTTGTTGTGGGAGAGGCTGTAGCCGTGGCATGTGGTTTGGCAGAGTACACGTTCCAGCCTTTGTAATGTTTGCGACATTAAAGGCTGGGCAATATTACCTCCCGCCAGAAGTTCAAATTACATGGAAGCTTCTGTGACGTGGCATTTAGTGCGGTTACGTGCATTAGACTAGAGTTGCCTTCCTCCCCTGACCCCTTATCCTACAGTAGCACACATAGGCCTTGCCAGCCATGGTAATGGCTTTGCTTATCATGATTTTTCCAGAGATCTTTCTGGGTGCTCTAGTTAGTTTGAAATTTCAAGTTGCCTGCCTATATTCAGACATGGGTCACTCGTTGTCTTTGGTCATGCAGTCGGTTTTTTGGTGCACTGCTTTTAGCATTGCTGTATAGAAAAAAATCGATAGTTATTCCACCATGCCTTCGCTTCTGTGGTTGTAGCGCATTTCACTTTGTTGGAATTTGTTCGTGTTAGTGGAAACTGAAGCTTCAGTTTTACAAAATGTTGCAATTAGGTTGTCTAGGCATAATTTTCACAAATGTAGCCAAGGTCCGTAGACCACGAAGCTGAACACGTTTTACATTGTTTTCTTTTTTGAGTGGATGTGATCTTCTGTTACTACATGGTGTCTCCTACTCCTAGAATAACGACGGCTTTGCTCACAGACAGTAACTGTAGCGATTCGCAATGGAATGCCATTGTAGCAGGAAGCCAGTTGCCTGCAGTTAAAATCTTTACTGGATGCACAGCAGAGGGTGCTTGCTACTTTGAAAACTTTCATAGGGGTTTAAACCTTGTGTCTCTTATTGACAAGTTTGCAGCATATGCGTCGTTGGGCTGCCCAGCACGCAGCTCTTGCAGAACTGATGTGATGAATTTATTAATGTTCATCCGTGATGCAACCTGAGATGCTTGGGATTTCGTACGTCCAGGGAAAGAATGCGCGATGACTGTTTTTGAGGCAGCTGCCATAGCGCACTCGCAGTGCTGGCAGTAGTCTGGCACAGTGGATTAAAGCCAATTTCGGATCACGAGAGACTGATATTGTATATTTCATTTTTGGTGGTGGGGAATCTGTGTTGGGGAGACTGAATGGAAATTTATTGACCCCAAGAGTGAGACCACATCAGTGCCAATAGCAGTGGAAAGCTCCATGTCTTGATTCTTGAAGTTCTTTCTAGGTCAACGCCTACAGACCACTTTCATCTGTCTGTTTTTAGGTCGAGCATTCGAGACCTCTAGTATATACTTTAGTATATACTTATTATATTCTTATATGTGTATGTACTTTGTGGGCTCTGGAGATCAGCCCTAGGACTTGTCTGCTTCCGCTTAGGGACTTTTTTTCTGTTCAACTGCCTCTATTTAACTGTCTTGATGGAAAACGACCAGCAGAGGTCAGTAACATACCAGAATTGCTTTCTGCTGAGAGACTTTCTTTTTTAAAATTTTTCTGGCAACTGCCTCGATTTAACTTTCTTGATAGAAAATGACCAGCAGAGGTCAGTAAAATACCAGAATCACTTTAGCATTCTCTAGATTCCAGTCCATAGAAATTGTCTTTCACGAGCACCCCTAGACAATAATATTTTTTTCAAATCTTGTATTTTCAGTGATATGACCATCGAAGGCCCTGATTGTATATTAAAAACAGAGCTTTGGACTATACCATTTCCCGCTGAAAGGCAATGTTTCTCTCCATGTGTTCCCATACCTGGCGTGTCACGCAGTTTGGTGTTTACTTTCCCTCCATGTTAAAGAACAGTAGATGTTTCAGCACCCAGGCTAATGTGCTGCATAGCTAAATACACATAAGGTCCCAAAGGCGAGACCGATTGCATTGCAAATGCTTGTTTCATTTGCAAACAAATGCAATAGGCTTTAAAAGTAATAAAAATTAAAAATGCTGCTGCCTAATGGTGACCTTATGTTTGCAAAATAAATAGGGGGGGTGTGTGTGGGGGGGGTATGTGTGGGGGTGTGTGTGTGTGTGTGTGTGTGTGTGTGTGTGTTGCGTCTCTTGCAAAACAGCTAAAGCTGTCTCTTGCTCAGTATTAAACACACTAATTGTTGTTCAAGCTTTAATGTTGCATTCCTTGCCCAAATGGTCTTGTGTTGGTACATTTGTTTTTCAGTTTGCTCATATGTTCCTTGGGTAACCAATATGGCCTGGGGACTCTTTACACATTTATACTTATTCCTCTTGCCTGGCTTTGTAAGATTAGTAGCTGTAGTATGTGTTTTGTGTAGGCCTTAGAAAGACTGGGCTACAATACTCCATTTGTGCCAGTTGGTCAGTTCCAATCTGTGTTTGTTTATTTTAGAGGAGGGCTATGTCTGCTAGAGCATATTCAGTATTTAGGGGGGCATCAGGTGGGCTGATGTCCAGGAGAACACACCTGGCTGTGCACTAAGCATTTCTCTGGACGACGCTGATCAAAGGGGCATAGGGCTGGTTCCTCTTTCCCAGACACAAATGGCCTGTTTCACTCTGGAATCTCTCCTCTCGTCTCTCCTCATTCCTCACCTCTTGCCTCTCCTCATTCCTCACCTCTTGTCTCTCCTCCATTCCTCATCTCTTGCCTTTCCTCATTCCGCTCTCTTCTCTCTTTTTCTCTCTTCTCCTCTCTCTTTTCCTCTCCTCATTCCTTTCCTCTCATTCCTTTTCTCTCCTGTTCACATTCCTCATTCTTCTCCTCTCCTCATTCTTTTCTCGTCCTGCCTTTCCTCTCTCTTCATTTCGCTCTTCATTCCTCTCCTCATTCCTCTCCTCTTTGACTCTCTTCTCCTCCTCTCTCCACTCTTCTTTCTACACTTCTCCTCTCTCCTCTCCTCTTTTCTGTTTTCTCTTCTCCTCTTTGTCTCTTCTCCTCTTTTCTTTCTTCTCCCCTTTTCTCTCTTCTGTTCTCCTCTCCTTTCTTTTTTCCTTTCTCCTCTCTTCTCTCTCTTCTCCTTTTCTCTCTTCTCTATTCTCTCTTCTCTATTCTCTCCTCTATTCTCTATTCTCTCCTCTATTCTCTCTTCTCTATTCTTTTTTTTCTCTTCTCTTTCCTCCTCTTTTCTCTCCTTTTTCTCCTCTTTTCTCCTCTTCTTCTCTTCTCCTTTTCTCTCCTCTCTTCTCCCTTCTCTTCTCCTTTTCTCTCCTCTTTTCTCTCCTTTTCTCTTCTCCTTTTTTCTCCTCTTTTCTCTCGTCTTCTCCTTTTCTCTTCTCCTTTTCTCTTTTCTCTTCTTTTCCGTCTCCTCTCCTCTTTCTCTTCTCTTCAGGTTTTTGTTGGTGGCATCAACGGAAGGGTGCTACGTTCTGCTTAATTTTGGGTGGACAGGGACTAACTTTTCATCATCACCCGGAACAAAAGAGAGAAAGAAACAAAAGGGAGGAATAAGGGGGAAAAATAGAGAGAATGACAACTGGAGATAAGAGGTAGGAAAAAGTGTCTTGAGGAGTGAGAAACAGACAGAAGGTGTAGGGTGGTGGAAGAAAGAGACATCAGATATTTGGCAATCCCAGAATTCAGTAGCACTAGTGGAAGATTCCTAAGAAATACTGTACGCCCATGCACTTATTTTATCTTAACTTTTTAAAAAAAAAACGTAAACAGTGTTGCTAAGGTGAAAGCAAAAGCAGCAATTTAAGAAAAAAGTGGAAAAGCGGTTTGTGGCAACTTCAGTATTTTGGAACTAATCTGTGTATTTTTATGTATAAAAAAAATTAAGTTAGAAGCTAACCACACAGTGTTGATGTGAATGTAAGGTTCCTTCTAGCTTTTTAAAATTTACGGTAATGCCTGGAGGAGGGGCGGCCCTCTGCAGTGATCGCAGACACTTAATGTGCAAAGATTGTTTTTAGGATATCAGTGAATAAACCACCACAAGCACTAGATGGATCGCAGAGCCGCCGAAACATTTTGTTGAAATTAGACTGTTTCTTGTAAACAATTACACAAATTGTCTCTGATTTCATTTTTGCAGCTACACTTATGAGAGTGTGAAGGGCGTTTACCCCGAGTGCCAGTTCGTGTTTGACCTGGAGTTGCCCCAGGACTTTGTGCCCAGAGTGGGAGATGGAGAAGTGCAGGAGTTCTACCTGTGGCCCCTGGAGAAGGTGAGAAGGGAGATGTGGGACCATGGACAGAGCGCTGTGGGGCGGTGGGTTCTACCTGTGGCCCCTGGAGAAGGTGAGAAGAGAGACGCGAGGCCGTGGACAGAGCGCTGTGGGGCTGTGAGGTTCTACCTGTGGGAGTGCTGTGGGGCGGTGAGGTTCTACCCGTGGCTCCTGGAGAAGGTGAGCAGGGAAATGTGAGACCATGGATAGAGTGCTGTTGGGCGGTGAGGTCCTACCTGTGGCCCCTGGAGAAGGTGAGAAGAGAAACGCGAGGCCAGGGACAGAGCTGTATGGGGAGGTGAGGTTCTACCTGTGGCCCCTGAAGAAGGTGAGCAGGGAGACACAAGGCCAAGGACAGAGCTGTGTGGGGAGGTGAGGTTCTACCTGTGGCCCCTGGAGAAGGTGAGCAGAGAGACGCAAGGCCAAGGACAGAGCTGTGTGGGGAGGTGAGGTTCTACCTGTGGCCCCTGAAGATGGCAGGGCGAGGACAGAGCTGTGTGGGGAGGTGAGGTTCTACCTGTGGCCCCTGAAGATGGCAGGGCGAGGACAGAGCTGTGTGGGGAGGTGAGGTTCTACCTGTGGGCCCTGGAGAAGGTGAGAAGGGAGAAGCAATGCCAAGGACAGAGCTGTGTGTGGCGGTGAGTTTCTACCTGTGGCCCCTGGAGAAGGGAGACGCGAGGGCAAGGACAGAGCTGTGTGGGGTGGTGAGGTGCGTATGGGCAGCTGTGCAGAAGCTGCACTAAAAGCTGGCACCAGAGTTTTTTCACATTGGGCACAGGCCAGGCCTCCCTGCACAGAGCTCAGCATGTGATACCTGCTTTCTCTGGTTGAGTCTAAAGAAGGTCATTGGATGTAACACCACAGTGAGATTTTCTGTGCATGGATGTTGAGATGCGGATGGGCAGCTGTGCATAAGAAGCTGCACCAGGGAATTAAAGACTGGTTGACAGAAGGGCACTGCTCAGGCGAGGTGGGTGATGAATGCATCATTTAATTGATTCTCTGGACATGGATAAAACTGTGTTGTGCTAGTGTGGTGCAGACGAAGAGTTGAGCGCAAGGGCACCGTCCAGCCGTTTCTTTGCATCGAGCTCATGTGTGAAGCCTGCTTCATTTGGTTTAGGGTGAAGTAGCTGAGTCACTGGGACACCACAGGGAGAAACTCTGTGCATGGCCAGGGCTCTATTGTGACAGTGACGTGCAGATGGGCAGTTGTGCACCAGAAGGGTCACCCGGGACTTCATGATTGGTTTGCATAAGAGCACTGTCCTAGCGAGGCTTTCCATGGCACAGAGCTCAGCATGTGATACCGTCTTCTGTTTGAGTCTAAAGAAGGCCAAAGTCTGTAATCCCAAAGGAAGATGTTATGGGCATGGACAGAGTGAGATTGTTGTTAGTGAGATGTGGATGGAGAGTTTTGCACTAGAAGCTGCAGCTTCATAACTGGTATACAGGAGGGCGTCACCAGGCGTTCCTTGGTACATGGCTCAGCTTGTGATTCCTGCTTCATTTGCTGGAGTTAAGGATGTTGAGCGCTGTGATGGTGACCGATACCACAAATGATGCAAGTTTACCGCTCCTTCCATGTTCCATCTTTTTTCCCTTTGCAGCCTGACACTTTATTTTGCGCTTTGGTCCTAGGTGAAAGAGACCATAGCAACCACCGACTTCAAACCCAACTGTGCCTTGGTGGTGCTTGACTTCCTCATACGACATGGGTTCATTGACCCTGACCAAGGTGAGGTAATCAGACAGTGGGTTTAGAGTGTCGTTCTAGACACCACGACTGTCCCAACGAGGAATGCAGACCACACATCATGGTGGCCTGGGGCAAGGCCTTCCTTTCACTTGTGACTCTGCCTTCCTTTGTCAATGCCTAGGGCTATTCTTTCCTTTTGTTTGTGCATGATGTAGCTCTCTGTGTCTGGGGTATGCCTTCCTTTTATCTGTACAAGGGTATGCTCTCCCTCTACGCTGTCTGGAGTTATGCTTTCCTTTTAACCTGCCTTTTCTGTGCCTGTGCTATGCCTTCGTTTTGTCTATGCCTGAGGCTATGCTCTCTTTTTTGCTGTGCCTGGGAATGCTCTCCCTCTACGCTGCCTGGGTTATGCCTTCCTCTTGTTTTTGCATGGGTTTGCTCTCTCTCTGCACTGCCTAGGTTATGCCTTCATTTTGTTTATGCATGGCATGTGCCATCTGTTTGCCTATGGTAATGCATTCCTTTCTCCTCTGCCTAGAGTGACACCTTCCTTTTTTCTGTGCCTTAGTATGTTTTCCCTATGGTTGTGCCTGGGTTATGCCCTCCCTTTGCTCTGTGTGGAGTATGATTTCATTTTGTTTGTGCATGGCGTGTGCCTTCTTTCTCTGCCTAGAGCGGCACCTTCCTTTTTTCTATGCCTGGCAGCTTTCTTCTTTTCACCTCTGCCTAGGGCAGAATCTTCCTTTCATGTGTGCATGGGCTTATGCTTTTGTGTGCTGTGTGTGCATGCCTAAAACTCCTGAGGTCCTGAAGTAGTGCTACCCACTGTGCCAAATCCTCAGTAAGTTTGTCATCTCTCCTTCCTGCCTTGATCTGCCTTCCTCCGCCGTGGCCTCTTCTGTCATGTCCCTCATCGAGCATTGCATCCTTGGCAACTGCGGGCTTAGTCAGTGTATGGCTAGTCAATGTTTTACCACTACCGTCCCCAGCACCACAAACCTACACATCATGTTTCCCTTTTTTTATAGGAGCAGCTCCAGTGGGCATTGTTTTTTTCCCATCACATCTGCCCATTAAGTTTGTCCATGTGAACATTGCCATGTCATGTGCAAGAACTCTGCTCCTGGTTCTTGTCATCATGGGTAATTAGAGTATTCAGGATAAATCTTACTTAACATGAGCCGCGACAAGTAGGTTGTCTGGAGGTATTCAGTCCGAGCCAATTTAAACCATGCATTGCTAGATACTTTTTTAAAACCTAGGTGCACGCCTTGTCTCACTGAGTGGTTCCTCGCAGTCTTTGGTCAATCTAGCACCACCACCTCTTTCCTGGTTTGACGCCCTATATATATTAGCCACAAGCATTCGTGCATGTGCTAGTGCCATCAGTATATCCAGCATCAGTGTGGTGTCTCTGGGGCTTTGATAATGCGTGTACTCCACATAACTCACCTAGGCTTACAAGAATAATCCAGCGCTTCTGCAAATGTGACAGATCTGTTTCTAGGTATCTTCTAGTATCTTTTTCCCTCCCTCCCTCGCTGACATTTCCTGTACAATGTGACTCCACAACCGCATGTTGGCTGCAAATGGCCGATGCCTCATACCAACTTTCAAGAAACAAGTGTGAAAATGCACTCCTTCCCTTATCCGTAAACATTCATAGAAAACTGTATTTTATGTTGCGTGCGTCCAGATGCTGTGAACCGTCCAACGTCACAGCTACTTTGAAAGTATATTGAAGGGCACATCTCTCGAGTCCCCAACTGTCGCACTGCTGAAAGAGGGATGCTTCTTCCCATTTATCCACTTCCTCATTAATTATCCATATTTTAACCACTGTAATCCAAACATTTTATGTTTTCCACAATCTTCTTCCGTCATCATTCCTATTTGTATAATTACTGCGGAGACAGCTTGATTGCACCTTAATTCTTTATTCAGCATTTTCAAGTACCTCTTGTGTACCCATCCAGGCTTTCACAAATGGCACGTGCAGGTCAATCATGCACCAAGGAAGACTCATTTGATTATGCCCAATGCATTTCGAGCCTAAGCTCTTCGTCAGGGGTCTCTGAAATGATGAAAACAACAGTTCAACCGACTTCTCATTGCGAGCTTACTACATAAAAAAGAAATACCGAAGTAATCACTACCTTCACCCTCATCAACCTTCACTCCCCTCCCCAACCTCATCCCTAAAAACCACTTGTGTGCCCTCCCAAAATACTTAACTTCACCCCTCTGCATCTCTCTCACCAAACCAAAAAGTTACACTGTTGCGTAAAATAATACTGCAGTTGCTATAAAACAAAACTCATAAACTGCATCCAGACAACTATTTCAATCCCTGCTCCCCCCTATCAATTACCCCTCATTCAAAATACATCCCCGCTACCCATTCAAGCTCGCCATCCCCGTGTCCCATACAAACAAAACAATTTTACGATTTACCTCAAAGAGCCGTGACCGGCAGCCTAACTTCTTAATGCCCTTTCACAAGAATACCTGTGTCCTCTCGCTCCCTTCTGATCAGACCGTTATTTGAGCTAGATCCACCCTCATGTGCTCAATAAATTTAAATGGAACACAAATTAACCCCGTGACCTATTCCTCCAATGATAAAGCTTCTGTTTAAAAAAATGTATGAATCACGGAAACTCCAAGTCCCACAATACACTCCCCGGACACCCAACCAACGAACCCCATTCTGGCACTCTGGAAGAAGATTGTGGAAACATAAAATGTTTGGATTACAGTGGTTAAAATATGAATAATTAATGAGGAAGTGGATAAATGGGAAGAAGCATCCCTCTTTCAGCAGTGCGACAGATGGGGACTCTAGAGATGTGCCCTTCAATATACTTTCATACCAACTTTCACCATTCCTCCCTGACCCGACCCACCTGCCTTATTGTATTTGAAAAGTGCACTGGTATACTCCCTCCATCTTGAGAAATTCCAGGAGTGGTACATTTACATTCACCCCTTGTAGTAAATGGTTTCCCAGGTATTGTTTTCGTCCAACCACTGCACATCAAGCTGCAGTTGGAATGCCATGTAATAGAGCTCCATATCTGGTAGTTCCAACCCTACCTTTTCCAATTGCAAGGTTAAAATGTTCAACCTATATCAACTGCCCTTTCAAGCCCAGACCATGGACACAAACAACTGGTCCATTCCTGTGGAAAGGGGGACATGGATCTCTGGAGAGCATAGAGACATTGAGGGAAAAACACATTCTTTGCCCGCGAGTCCCTACCTATTGCAGACAGCAGCAGCGTATTCCAAAATTCAATTATGCTCTTTGGTCCGATCATCACCTTGCCCATATTCAGAAAACACTGGACACCAACATCATGTGTAATCCAGATGCCAGGGTATCAAAAACTAAAAGCCACTGTTTGAGTCCCACATCTGGATAAGCATAGTTCTCAAGTACTGTAACCCCCTTCGAGTGGACTTAATTGATTAGACATCCCCGTATTTAGTCATTTTGCCTAAAAGCACTGGCACCAAGTGCACCAGGACCATTTAGTTTATTGAGGGTGTGATCTGACTACATAGAGGTAACATGAGTGTTGGCCCCAATAGTTACACCCCAGTCTTGAAGAGCAGTTTGTAAATAACAGCCTGATGCTTCCGCTGTCAATGCAAAGATGAAGGGCAAGAGGGGATAGCCAAGTCTCTTACTCCCTTGAAGTGTCCTGCTCCCTCCCTATTTTGACCCTGACTGTAGGGGTGAGTTTACAGTATTCTGACAGAGACTTCTAGCTGCAGATTCCTGACCTTTTGAATATTCCCCAGGCATCAGACTGGATCCAGAAACTTTTCAGCAGTACCTCTGAGTAGTGGAAGACACTGACACCCTTCCTCTCCAGAAATGACGTGCAGAGTCTAAGTATACAACACTCCAGCACGCTGATGTCAGGTCCTTTGTTTCTGCGCCACCAGACACTGATTCAGAGCTTCCTCTCTTCTCTCTGAGACACTTTCCTCGATATTTTCACAAAATTTCTTATAGTGTGCAAGTGATGTCTCCCCCCAAAACTACAAGTTTCAAGTACTGTAGGGACTATCACTAACAAATATCTGGGATCGATCCCCATCGGGTGCGCCTGGGGTCGAGCCACAACTCCAAGGCATGTGACGACTGCATGTCAATGAACCTGAAGTCCATCGGGGAACGCAAGGTGAAACTTTACTTCGCCAAGCATAGGAAGACTCCATTCGGGACTGTTCTAAGTCTCGCTCCGCATTCAAGGCCTGCTCTCAGTCCCGTTCCCAGAGTTGACGGAGCCACTCCACAGGTCGGTCTTCGTCTTGCTCCAAGCCCTCAGGTAAGTGTAAGAAACGCAAGAAGTCGAATTGGGATTCCACCTCCTGGCACCACTCACATTTGCCTGACAAGTGCGTAGGTGGTGCCTCTCCTCTCGGTCTTGCTCCTGAAGATGGCCTACTTCAGAGCCGATCCTGCAACTGGTTCCGGCACAATCCGAGTTTTGGGGGCCTTTGGCAATGCCACATCCAATCAAAGAGTTCAGCACAGCCATGCTCTGGCTCTTTGGATTCCTGCTGACTCCCTCTGGTGCTCTTTCGGTCCTCACAGGGTCTTTCAGCGTTGGATGGACACTCTACACTTATCTTGCCTCCGACTCCGCTGCCAGCACCATGATCCACACCGGCCTTGGGGACGTCTATGCCGATGCTGACTTTGCTACCTGAAGCGGCGGCCCGATTTCCCTCTCCAAGACTTAGTCTGACATTCTGCACGAATCCGCCTGAGGAGCCGCTTCCCCACTTGAATTTCCACAGACTCAACAACACTCTTTACATTCCCTAGCAGGGACACAGCCACCTGGTGGGAGGCAGAATCCTCTGATTTTCACCGGGCTGTCAAGTAATCACCTCGGAGAGGCAGGTTCTACAGAATGTTTGCAAGGATATGCCTTATACTTGTCTCTTCTCCATGCACCTTCTACTGTCCTCTCAGTGATTAACGGAGGACCATCTCTCCATTTTTTGGCAGGAATTCTAAGCTCTTTATTTTGCCAAAGGGGCTGTCGAGAGGGTGCCGGTGCCAGAAATAGGATGTGGTTGTTATTCCTCCTACTTTCTGGGGCCCAAGGACTGCGGTCTTCTGCCTTTTCTAGATCTGTGCCCTCTCAATTCCTTCCTCTGGAAGAGGAAATTCAAAATGCTCACCCTGGCTCAGGTTTTGCCTGCCCTCGACCCTGGAGACTGGATGGTGGTTTTGGACCTGCAGAACGCATATTTCCATATTCCTGTCCTGCCAGCCCATCGGCGTTACTTTCGGTTCGTGGTGGGAGAGGAGTATTTTCAGTTTGCTGTCCTTCCCTTTGATCTCACCAACGCCTCTCTGGTGTTCATGAAAGTGATGGCAGTGGTGGCAGCACACCTTCGCAGGTCAGAGGTCAGAGATGCCAGTCTTCCCCCTACTTCGAGACAACAGCGAACCTCCGGTCATCCTCGTCGGTTAACTATCCATATGCCAAAGTCACACCTGACTCCTATTCAGACACTACTCTTCATCGGAGCCATTCTGGATACGGCGCAGTTTTGCAACTTTGCCCTGCGAAAGAGAGTCCAGTACATTCAGGGTATGGTCCCATATTTCAGCCTTAGTCCTGGACTTCAGTGAGGTAGACTCTGAGGCTGCTGGGACAGATGGCCGTCTGCATTCTGCTGGTCGAGCACGCCAGGTGGCAAATGTGGCTCTGCAGTGGGATCTGAAGTCCTAGTGGGCCCACCATCAAGGGGATCGCTCCTGCCATGTTCAGATTTCGGAGGAGGCTGCAAAAGATCTACATTGGTGGTTACTGGACGGTGATCGGGTCAGTTCAAGGTCCTCTCCTTCCCCACCCAGAGCTGACAGCAGTGACAGATTAATTGCTTCTGAGTTGGGGCGGCCACCTGGGACAGGTAGAGATCTGAGGCCTCTGGTCTCTGGCGAAGTCCAGGCTCCACATCAGCTTTCTGGAGCTGTGGGCCACCTGCTTGGGGTTGAAAGCCTTCCTGACCTCCATCAAGGGGAGGTTGGTGCAGGTGCTCACAGACAACACCACCACCATGTGGTACTGCAGCAAACAGGGCAGAGTGAGTCACAGACCATGTGCCTGGAGGTCTTGCGCCTCTAGAAATGGCTGCACCAACAAGGTATTTTCCTGGTGGTGAACCACCTAGCAGAATCCTGAAATGCCTGGGTGGATGAGCTCAACTGTCGATGCCTAGGAGATTATGGATTGCAGCTACACCCGGTGGTGGCGCACAGCCTGGCTTGATCTTTTCGCCACGATACCAGGACCAACTGGAGTAGTGCAGCACCAACCCCTGCGGTACCGGACGCCCTGCACCAAACACCAACAGTGGAAGTCCTGTCGGGATTCTCACTGCACCAGGACCAAGCAGCCATCGTGGGACATCATTGTCACTGAAGACCCACTTCGAGAGGGGCCCAGCTGCTTTGATTTTTCCCAAGCCAGCTGTTTGCCCCTCCCGCGAGGTACATCTTTGCGCACCCAGCCAGCCGACCAAACCCTTCTGCTCCCGAGCCCCCCGGCCTGGGTCCCTACGATCCTGCTGTGCCCCCATGCTCCAAGACCCCTTGCGACCTGAGCCTCCATTGAGGAGCCCTCGGACATGCTCGCAAGTCCCCCTTACAGCCTCTTTTCAGGTGGACCCCTTTCTCCGTCATGCCAGCTACCAGCCTCACCAGCACCCTACTCCTGGTAAAACTCGGGTGGTTCCCAAAGAACTGCTGGTAGTACTTTGAACCATGGCCCACTACTTCTCCGATTCCCGAAGGTGAACCCCTGAAACAGACTGTACCTACCTTTATGCATCGTTGACGTTTCCTCCCTTAGGAGTGCGTTGTGTGTAAAAGCGCACAGGTTTAAACGCTTTACTTACCTGTGCATATTTTTTTACGAAAACTAGACTTAGCCTGAAACGAAGTTCTTGAGTTTAAAATATATATAAAAAGAAGTGTTATTTTTCTAAATTGGTCTCGGATTTACTCTTTAACTGTGTGTCTCATTTATTGCCTCTGTGAGTACAACAGATGCTTAGCACTACCCTCTGATAAGCCTAACTGCTCTCCCACACTACCACAAAAGAGAGCGTTAGTATTATCTACTTTAGACCCTGTAAACCAAATGGGGACCCACTGGACTCTCTGCACTGTGTACTTCATTTTAGTACACTATATAGAGAGCCAGCTTCCTACACCTTCCTACTGATACCACTCCTGTCCCCTGTTCTCTCAAAGACCAGGACCTACAAAGGCCAGGTCATCCGAGTGGCTTTGGTTTGCGCATGGAGAGTATGGTATCCACAACTCCTGGGCTTGAGCACATGACCTTTCATCAGGCTGCCTTCCGTTAGGACCTGCTGTTGCAGCAACAGGGCAGGGTTCTGCACCCGGGCCTTCGCAATCTCCACCTTCATGCATGCAAATTGAGGGACTACAGCTGAACGCCTTCAACCTGCCTCTGGAGTTGGTTGATAAAATGTTGGCAGTCAGGCTTCTTTCGACGAAAACTCTATATGCCTGCATTTGGGACAAATTTGTGGTTTGGTGCAGCAAACAATAGATAGACCCCCTCCAGGACAAGTTATCTGATGTTCTATTGTTTGTTTTGTCTCTTGCTTGGCAAGGCCTTTCTTTGGGCACGGTTAAAGATCTTTTGGCCTTTTCAGCCTTCTTGCAGTTGCCAGATCAGCCCTTCTTGTTTAAGTCACCGGTTGTGATGAAGACTTTTTTAAAGGGCTACAATATGTTTTCCCCCTTCTCGTTTTGTGATGCCCCAATTGGACCTCAATCTGGTGCTTACTTATTTGTGTACTCCGTTCAAGCCTCTTCACAGCTGCTCCTTACTGCTCCTCACTACGAAGACTTTGTTCCTCATCGCCATCACCTTGGCATGGCGTGTCAGTTATCTTCAAGCTCTTTGTGTTAATCCACCATACACTACCTTCTTCCCAGACAAACTAGTTCTGCATAGATCATGCATAAATATCACTGGGTAGATGGTCAGCTCTGTGTGGGGTTCACTAGAGCAAAAAAGGCAAGGTTGTGCAGGAGAGAACCATCTCCTACTGGATCAAGCTCTGCATTAAGATCTGCTACACATTGGCCAAAAAGCTACCTCAAAAAGGTCTGCATGCTCATTCTCCCAAAGTTGCTACCACTGCATTTGCACATGGAGTCCCTGCCTAGACATTTGCCAGGCGGCTACGTGGGTATCCCTCCACACGTTCTTGGAGCACTATCACCTGGACATTCAGGTTCCTCGAGGATGGCATTTTGCCCACTCTGTCCTGCCGGATTTTCTGGTTTGAGTCTATTCACAGACCCACCTTTGAATGGGTATTGCTTTGGTATCTATTCAAAAGGTGAGAACTCTGCTGCTCAGAAGAACACGTTTTTCAGCATGAATCTTTTCTGGATTCACATGCTGTGCATTACTCTGCCATCTAGTAGATGGGTCTGGAGCTCTCCTTGTATATTGGTCCCTTTTCCCTTTTCTTTCTTTTTTTTTTTTTCTTTCTTTTTTTTTTTTGTTGGGCGTCGATTGTCTTCACCATTTGGTGCTTTGTCCATCCTCTCCTGACGTCACAGGCCTCTTCCCCGAAGCCTCCACTCATGGTTGCCAACTTCAGGTTATTTTTCCGCCGTTGGGTCTAGAAACATCACTGAAGGCTCCTCAGTCATTGAAAAAAGAAGGATATGCCAAAGGTTCGTCAAAAGCAACGTCGAAGTTCCAGAGAGAAATCATTGAAACCGCGATCGTAAGAAAAGTCTGGTTTGTGAAAAATCCAGTCAGGTTTTTCTTCCCGTAAAGAAGTTAGGGAGTACGAGGCTACCCGTCGAAGGTAGAGCGGAGAATGCACTGGCAGGGGGCCCCCTCCTCTGAGTGATCTGCAGAACACACCCTTTCGCTTCTGCCCAGACAGTCGCCAAAAGTTTTCCCAGAGGGACAATCGTCCAGCGTGCAACCTTTGCCTACCAAGAAACCACAGTACCAAGAACTGCAAGGCCTGCACAGAATTAAGCCCAAATCTTTCAGAGCAATGGAGAAACAAAGTTAAGCACATTACGCCATGCAGGGGCAGAAGAAAACTCACCTTCTGTTTGGACCATGTGCATCACTGGATGAAGGAGAGCTTCCTCTACAAGAGCAGAACCAATCCCAAGATCGTCCTCCTAATGGGTGAAACTGAGCATGCCACACTACCCGTCACACGCTGCGACACCCCCAGGTCTTGCAACCCCTCCATGAAATACCCTAAAGTGATACTTTTTGAATCTGTAACCTTGTTCCCCAAGTCTCTAGCGCTCCCTTCTTAAAAACAACCTCTCACTACTCCAAGCCAACCACTGAGTGGCGTAGACCGGAGCGCTTGTCATGGCACGCCTGGACATCCTCTGGACTGATCTCTCTGTTCGTCAATGCCAGGCTACAGAGGCAACACCACAAGAATGTGCCTGAACCTCCACTAACAGGAACACATCATGTCTTCCCTGAAAGCATTCCACAGGCTTCCAGTAGAAACCAGAATAAAATGCAAGGCTCTCTGCACTGCACGGTCTACAGCGCCTGCTCAGCGAAACGCCCAGAACAGCTGCAGAAACAGGCATTTGTTGCCTGTCCACCCACCTGGTCCATTACTGACCCTTCAGGAGGAAGGGACACTGAGGCAGATACCTGGACGTCCAGGGCCACAGACTGAAACTCACTCAGCCCTCCTTGAAACACTATCCAGCTTCAAGTGACCAGGCCACTGCTGACAACTGAACTGTTTAGAGCTGCCTTTTAACTGGAGACCTCACAGATCACAGGCTGCAATGGAAAACTGTCAGACACAGGCACTCACCCTGCGGAATATGTGATGTTACAACGCGTGGTGCTACCACGCGGTAGGTAACAACGCGGTCGTTACATCGTCCACGTTGTTACCACGCATGGCATTACATCGCAAGTCGTTTCAACGACTTGCGCTAGATGGCGCGCTGGCCTTAGGAATAGTATAAATTACTATTCCTACTCCAGTTAGCGCAACAGCAGGGAAGGTGTTGGATATAAAATCCAACACATTCCCTGGTGTTGCACGCCACCTAGCGCAAGTCGTTGAAACGACTTGCGATGTAATGCCATGCGTGGTAACAACGCGGACGATGTAACGTCCGCGTTGTTATCAACCCGCGTGGTATTTCCAGCGTTGTAAACGCTGTCTCCCCACCCTGCGGGAATGAGTTCCACCCTTCCCTCCCATCTTCATTAACTGTGCACTTGTTGTCTCTTCTTGTGCTGTGAGTCATTGTGAGGCAACAAGTACCGCTTTTAACACTCCGAATCAAATAGATACGGTATTAGACAAAAGAATAAGGAAAGCAGCCAGAATACAAGGGAGGAATCGACGAGAGAAGAATGGATCAGGGCACTAATGTAGAGTCAACGGGAGATCAAGAAAAGATTCCGCCCAGGGCTGGAGTTAGCTCCTTCCAAAGGACTTCAGAGAGTTTCTCTCCCTGAGCGAGGACGCTCCGAGCTGCAAAGCTGCCTGGACTGGTGTGATTCACCATGATTCATGCGTCGTCGTTTGGAGAAACTAATGTGGTAGGATTGATAGAATCACAATCATTGTCTGAGTCTAATCGTATGTTTTTGAACACTAGGCCTGGGAGGTTTAGGCTTTAAACCTCTCCCTAAGGGGACCACGGTTTTTTTCTTGCATTTTATAGACCAGGTTCCCAGGGTGGCCTCATAATAGTTTTTGCTAAACCTCTGCGATGAGCATTACTTGGGGTTACGTTAATGTTTATTCTCTTTGAAATCGACAAATGTCCTCAATTGTTTTATTTTGATTTTCTCCCTCCCAGACCCGTATTACCTGGAGTATGTTGAAGGCCTCCACCAGGCGCTCTGAGCAAGGAGGAGGTGCAGCCAGGAGTCCTTCCTGCCACATCTCCAGAGGGTGGCGTCCTCCTAGAAGGCGACGCTCTGGGAGCTACAGAAAGGAAAAGGACAAACCGAGCTATGGGGGCCGGATTAGGAGGCCGGAAGTGGAAGCAGTGCTTTTATTCTGGGGCATCGGACTCTGGAGGTCAGCCAATCAAATCGAACAGTAGGGAGGTGGCATGCCAGTGGATTTCCAACCAAAACCTTATGGAACTGGTGGTAAGCGCTATGTTCATACATGGATGGGTATCTACTTCTAAAATCCTTGACTATCAAACCACAAACAAACGAGCAACAAAGCAAACTGACCAGAGTGATGAAGCCAGTTTTCTTTTTTACAATACTAAATAAACAAAAGATTTTTTTATTAAAGAAAAGTACAGTGATTTTATATATTTGAATAAGGTGTATTTGTATGAGATCTTTTTAAATGAATGTTTGTGTGTTTTGTGCAGCCTCATTGCAGTGAGCTCGTGTTTGCTCTGAGGGAGTCCCGTGGCTCAGTTTGCAGGACTTGAAGGGTTGGAAGGATGGGGCATGACTAACGTGGGCTGATACAACCTTGGACCCACCAGCCTGGCGGCCAGTGGTTTTGTTTGAGGTTTGTGAGTGCTCCAGTTGGTCAAGACTTGAATGCACGCTCCATCCTCAGATGTCCTGCACACATTGCCACTGTGGTACACTGGGCGTGAGTACAGACAGGTGTGTGCTCTTGGGCTCCTGTTTACAGGTTCTTCTGTTGGCGGCAGGTGGTTCTCGAAGAGGATATGCTTGGGACCCTCTGAACGTTCCCTACCCGCACTCCATAAATGTACCTGGTCTGCAGTATGAAGGCGGATGTTTTTGTACATTTGATTCTCATTCTGCAAACCCTGCGTGAGAGATTACTCCCTTCCCCTGGCACATACTCCCAGGCCGAGGAAGGTATTAGGTCTAAAAAGACATCTCAAATTTCCATTTTAAATGTGAGCTGTTCAGGCCCTTGTGGCCTTTGAGCTGCCCTCAGTTTGGACCTCTGATGGCTAATGTGACTTCCTCATGGTAAGTTTACGACTAGACAGTGGCAGGAGGCAGAGAAACTTTAAAAACTTTAGAAGGCAGAGCGTTGAGAGCTAAAAAGCCACAACTGGGTGTATATCTCATGCCTGACAGTGAAAGATCTGAGAACAGACAGGTGGGGTGAGGAATCCCCTTGCAGAGCCAACTCCCAGGCCATGAACCGGTCGTGCCCCTTGAGTAACTTGGAAGAATAACCCAGTGTCTTCCAGCCCTGCTTCTTTATTTCTAGACTTGCACTTATGGTTTTGTCCCGTGCTATACCCACGGCATTTCCAGGGTTTTCCAGCAAAGTATCCATAGATTGGCATGCTTAGACTGTCCATCTGCATCCCCGGGGACAGAGGCCTGAAATAACCTTCAAATGTCCATCGTTCTGTGTGTGCAGGTAGAGAGCTATCTGTCTACAGATAGATACCCATCTGTATAAATAGCTAGCTTTTGATTTGTATGGATAGATAGACCGCTCTGTATAGTTGGATAGATATATGTATAGAGAGACATCTCAATTAGTCAATCTCTTTCTGGGCCATGATTACAAAGCAGACTGAGCGCTGAACCTAGAAGAAAGACTCTTGTTTGGTAGAGAGAAATGAAGGACTCCAAGTGGTCCAGTTCTTCAGCAGGATTAGAAGAAAGACCATAACCAGAGCCACTGGAATTACATGGCAAAGGAGAACTGTCAGGGCAAAGGTTTTATCTTATTAATACCAGTATAGCACCAGATTATTGCAGCCACCAACTAAAAGGTGACCAGTAAACTTTGCAAAGGGTCTGCCGCAGTGCAGCAGCACACGCTGCATTTTTTATTAGTAACCTTTGATCCATTTAAGCTGGAAACCGTTTTTTAATGTATTTAAATCTGCAGATTATGGAGTGATGTTTTTGTAGTAAGTGTGGTAAATCGGTAATTATGGAAAATCGCATATTTCCAGTGGTTCTGGCCGTAGCCCACTCATTCATTAGGATGGGAAAATCTGACCTGGGCAGATTTAGGCAATACCCACGTGCTTGACATGCTCTTTCAGTTATTCTCGGGGCAAACGACAACCTACATCTGCCAGAATCGGCGTTAGTGAAATAAAGGTCCGAACCGTATACATTTGTGTCGAAGATGGACCCGCCGGACAGCTTCGTTCTTTATTGTAAACGTTGCATTGAATTTTCACTGCAAGCGAGTTGTATTTTCTTTGGTTCTGATGTATTTTGTGCGGGCAGCAATGCTCGTCGCAGGAACCCCGTCTAGCTTCCAAATAATCTTGTGCGACATGTTGTAGGACACAGCTGAAGTGCTCAAGAGGCGGCCGTCAACAGCTCGGGCAGCGCTTGCGATTTTACCAAGGTCCCTGGGCAGTTCATAAGACGGCCACAAGAGGGCGGCAGTTCCTTATAGTTATCATCAAGGAGGAACCTCTCGAGTTACCGTGTTGGAGTTGCTCATCTGCTTCGTTTGTCTTGCGTGGTCGGGTCTAAAAAGTCTGAGACAATGGAGTAACGAAACTTGAGGGGGCTCTCCTGCAAAGTACACGGAGCCCCCCTAAATCCAATCGGCAGCTCTCAGGCCAGGGTCCCGGCGCCGTCAGTGCACAGTGCCGTCGCCCCCTACGCCCCACCCGCCCTAAAACCCTCCCATCCCTCAGCGCAGAGGTAACGGGTGCTAATGTTAGGCCACTGGCCCGAGAGGTATGCAGGGCCCCTGGAACAAGGGAGTAGCCAGGAAATGAAAATAGCCCACCCCCACACTTGAACCATACCTCTCATCACACGGCACGTGAAGTGAGCAACCCCAAGTCCCCAACCTTCCTTAGAATAGATCCTTTCACCCACTTCCATCCATACATTCATCCTGTCACCCTTCCATCTATCCATACCCGTCTGTCCATGTCTGCACTTTTCCATCTATCCTTCCGTCCATACTTTCACTCTTCCTTACCCCATCCTTATACCCTCTGTCCATTCCCCCATCCGCCCATGTAGCTTTCACCTATTGATTCTTCCACTCATCCTTTCACCTTTCCGTTTTTCTTCCTTTCACGCTTCCATGCACTTTCTTTCACTCTTCCATCCTACCATTCTCCTTTTCCATCACCCTTCCTTCCTCTTCCTGTTCCTTCTTTCCTCTAGCTACCTATTATTACTTACTCTTCCGTGCTCACTATTTTTTTTACTTACTATTCTCTGTTTTCTCCTATTTCGATAATTTTTCTCTCTCTATTTCACACCTGTGGCTAGCACCCTCTGTCATGGTATGCTCTAACAGTGTTATTTAGGAGCATTGTGTCTACAGAGCTGGAGACCGAAGAGGCCATGAATAACTCATTCATGTTTTAGTGGGGCCCAGTTCACCATCCCTGTGGCAGCCCCGGCTTAAGCTGCTGAAGTGTGTGGGGGAGGGGTCACTACACTATTGCAATGGAATCATGCGGCATGTGAGAGAACCGAATTATGTGGCAGGGTTGACTAAATTACTCTACAAGTGAAGTCAAATGCAGCATTGTGCGCCACATTCTGTGGCAGTTCTTTTTTTGATTGCTCTTTTAAGGCGCATTGATACCAAAGGGATCAGAAGGCTTGGTTAAAAAAAAAAAAAAAAAGGTCTCTTATTAAAGAAAAATATGCTCGTTCTCAAGATCCATCTGAACATTTTAATCCCCTACAAATATTTTTTACTTGCAGAGCAGCACAGTATCACCACATTATTCATCCTAGCTCTATTACCTTGCATAGAAATAAACATTCCTGTCTGTAAGTGCACCTTTCGTGTAATAATAAAAAGGTGCCTCTTTTATTCTGCGTATTTTCAGTTCTGTTCTAGGCCTGGTCTTAAGGTTTGAGTTACTGTGTGTTCTCTCTCTGGAGCTGTAGAAGCGCTATTTTAACATTAAGTAACAGATCTCCAGAGCAGTACTGTACACTACATTTGACAAAGGAAGTAAAATGTTTATACTCTTTTGAAATAAATGCTGCTTTCAAAACATTGTGACATAAATTTACACGAACAATGAAGCAACATGTTTTTATGCCAAATAACCAGTCATTATTTCCATCCCGTCTGAATTACATTGAAATGAATCCGGTTTTTCTAAATGCAAACAAAAGCCCCGTCCCCTGTCCATCAATGTGGGACGTAAATACCACCTGGACAACAGTTTCCCCTGATTAGTACCAGTGTAACCCTGAATACAGCAATCAACAGCTGACAAGTAACCAGCACACCTCTGTAAAGTGTCTGCCATTGCACTGCTCCACGTGGGCCCATTTTTTTAACTTTTGATCTGTTTGACCTAGAAATATTTTTTGCAAGTGATGCAGAAGAGGGCGTTCCATGTGGCAAGGGCAGTAAGTTAATACCTATGCAGAAAATGCCTCAGCCACACAATTGTATTTGTTTAGTGGCCCTGGGTGTGACAGACTGCCACAACATGTGTTGGGTAGGAGCATTGGTCGAGATTTTTAACTGGTTTTGTAGCCCCTGGACCGTCATCTAGCTAGTGTCATATATATGTATTGTCAGTCTCGGCAAAAATGTTATGTTTCAAATTTCACTGATGATTTTGCAGCATTTTAGTTGAAGTCAATGGACAAACTGAATGCTCATGTTTTCTGCTGCGAGTGTGTCCATAAGTCGGCATTGATGTTGGCGCCGGTGAGGGGGACTGATTGCTTAATTTGTAAAAGAATAAGTGCCGGGGCCCAGATTTTTGCTATGAAGCCCGCATCTGGCACTATTAAATGTCGGCGTGCTGAATACCAAGGCTGCTTCACCTCGTGTCTCTTTTAAACAACCACCAGACACTCCCTGCCACTCTACCTCAGTTTTTAGGTCGAGCCTGGGCAGCGCATGCACTGCTGTGCAAGGCATGCTGTATTGAGGAATGGAATAAAAGCTTCGCCCAGTTCCCGCCCATCTTTTCAATTGGCTCCTGTTACAATCCTTTCAAAATCATTCGTGAATAGGCTTACTAATCCCTTCTTGTTACTGCCTTGTCTGCATTTGTAACCTCCCATAACGACTGGACTTTTTACTCGTGGTCTTACAGGGTCTGCTTTATCTAGTCTGTGAGCACTATTTTCTTTAATGGCCTTACCCTAGTTCACCCACAACGTTGCCTCCCGCTTTTACATTGTTATCATTAATGCATTTGTTTTTGATTTGCAGCGCGGTCCGCTTTCACTTTAGCGGCCGCGCTTCTTTATTTAATTAATTTACAGCGCGGTCCACGTTCACTTTAGCGGCCGCGCTACAGAAACTTGCTTTCTTTCTTTCTTTAAGGGAAAGCGCCCCATACCCCGCTTTCACTTTAATGTTGGCCGCGCCCCTTTCTTTAGATGCTGCTCACTGCAACCTGAATACGGCGAGCAGCGTCTAAAGAAAGGGGCGTGGCCACCATTAAAGTGGTCTCGCATTTGCAAGAGTTTGAGCTATCGGCATTAGAAATGACAATGCTTTTTATATATGTGTTGCTTTTGAAAACACATAAATAAAAGGCATTGTCATTTACAATGCCAATAGCTTAAACTCTTGCAACTGCGAGACCTATTGCATTGAAAAAGCTTGTTATAGTTTGCATTCTTGCGAGAACTGCCAGAAAGAAAGACAGACGGGTGTGTTGTTTACAGGTGACCTGGGAGAAGCCGAGATTCCGGTGTTTACCGAACCATGCGGAGAGGTTCCTCGGATTCAGAAGGGCTGGGCTGAGGTCCTTACAGATGGCGGACCTGGACTCGCACCATACAAATACTGGTGACCTGGCGTGACCCCGGCCACAAATACTGGTGACCTGGCGTGACCCCGGCCACAAATACTGGTGACCTGGCGTGACCCCAGCTACAAATACTGATGACCTGGCGTGACCCCAGCCACAAATACTGATGACCTGGCGTGACCCCGGACACAAATACTGGGAACCCGGCGCGACCCCGGCCACAAATACTGGTGACCTGGTGTGACCCCGGCCACAAATACTGGTGACCTGGTGTGACCCCGGCCACAAATACTGGTGACCTGGTGTGACCCCGGCCACAAATACTGGTGACTTGGCGTGACCCCGGCCACAAATACTGGTGACCTGGTGTGACCCCGGCCACAAATACTGGTGACTTGGCATGACCCCAGACCACAAATCCTGGTGACCTGGCATGACCCCAGACCACAAATCCTGGTGACCTGGCATGATCCCGGACCACATCTGGCGAACTTGGACTGCCAGCCAATATTATAGCCTGGCTTCTGCAAAACGCACAGAGCTAAGAGGAACTGGCTCATAAGTAAATCTGGAGATTTCCTGACTGGTAGGTGCTTTCCGACAGCCAGAGGGGATGGAGCAGAGTCAGTCACACGCCAGGCTACTGCCCTGAAAGACCTAGTGATCTGGAGCACAGTTGATCACCTCTGAGAAGGAGAATAGCTGGAGCAGCAGTAATCACATGCCAGACCACTGGCTCTGAAAGGCCGGACGAGCTGGAACAGAGTCAGTCCCATACTAGGCTAGTGCCTCCGAAAAGCCAAAAGAGGATGAGCTGAGCCAATTTCCTTGCAGGCCAGTGCCTCTGAATGGCCGAAAGGGCTGGAGCAGAGTCAGTCACATGCCAGGCCAGAGCCTCTAATACAGCTGGAGCTGAGTCAGTCACTTGTCAGGCCAGTGCTGCTGAAAGGGCTGGAAAGGAGTCAGTCAAATGCCATGTCAGTGCTGCTGAAAGGGCTGGAGCAGAGTCCGTCACATGCCAGGCCAGTGCCGCCGAAAGGGCTGGAGATGAGTCAGTCACATGCCAGGCCAGTGCTGCTGAAAGGGCTGGAGCAGAGTCAGTTGCCTGCCAGACCAGGGTCTCTGGAAGGCCGACAGGCAGGAGCAGTGGTTCACATGCTTGGCCAGTATCGGTGAAAGGACTGGAGCAGAACTAATTGCATGCCAGGCATGAAAATCCTCTGAAAATCCAAAAGGGTTGGAGTGGAGTCAGCCGCATGCTAGGCCAGTGCCTTGAAACGAGCATGCAGTCAGCCCTGTGCAGACAAGTGCTGGTAATCTTGCTACCTCTTAAAGCCGGCAGGACTGGTACAGAGTCAGTGTCTATCAAAGGCCGGCAATCTTGCTACCTCTTAAAGCCGGCAGGACTGGTGCAGAGTCAGTGCCCATCAAAGGCCGGTGGTGTTGCGGCTTCCTGAAGGCTAGAAGGGCTGGAAGTGAATGAACCACACGTCTGGCTTTTGCCCTGAAAGGACGGAAGGGCTGGTGCAGAGTCGATCATACTGAGTACGCCCTGGAGCCAGCCTAGGAGGTGGAATATCGGGGACCTCAAACCCGGAAGCGAGCACTGACAACACGTGTGGATGCACATATCGGTGATGCAAAAGAAGTAAATAACAGGTGGTTCATTTAAACATTGATTAGTTGCAAAGCATTGCTTGTAACTAGGGATCACAATTATATGGTATTTTTTTTTTAACATTTCTATCTGTATGTATCCATATTTATTTCCTGTCCATCTTATTGGTATTTATCCATATTTATTTTGTGTTTTGAAAATAAATGGAATCGTAAAATGGTATATTTCCACATTTATCTTACTGATAAAGACGCACTCATACTTTTCTGTCCTGTTGTGTTTTAGCAAATTAAACAGCCAAATATATAGCGAAACACCACACCCACAGGTAAATATCAGCATTATAATACAAATATATGTTAATGTATGCCTGTATTTCGGGTACTCTCAACCTCTTTTTCAACTTCCCATGCTGTCTGTGTGCTCAGGTGTTGGGAATCATGAAGATTGCATGGCGAGTCTCCAGATGAAGCACAACTTTCTGCTTTTAAAAATAAATACAGATCGGAAAAACATTGTCTTCTGTCTGCATTTATCTGTAAAAATCAGTAAAAACGGAAAACTAGGAGCCTTCCTTGTTGTAACCCTCTGGGGCGAGTGGCGGCTGGCATGCAGGAACACCTCGCAGTCTATAATCCGACCGCACTCTGGGCTCGAGGCTGGAATGTGTTTAGCTGTTTTTGGGATTGTCTCGAGCGCGTGGCTGTGAGTCGACCCTGCCGTCCTTTCTGTCTTTCTGGTTTCCCCAGCAGGCCCCAGCTTGTCTTCCCAATTTTCTCCCTTCTGAGCAGGCCCTGAAGTTGCCACCTGGCGTGTTTTATACCAGCATGACCAGTATTTTAATGTCGCTGCCATGCTTAAAACAGTAAATATAAGATGAAAACATTTTAAAGTTTGTTGTAGAGCTGCCGTAATGATTCCTGGCTGATTAATTAAAGTAAACAAAGACCTAAAGGCCATGTCATTTTATATAAAGTTCTATTTATCATGTCCGACCCTTTCCAGAATCTTAAAACGTGAACAAAAGGCTGTTTTTCAGGGGGAAAGGTAGTTGCCCTCAGCTCGAAGTCCCAAGCCTATCCTTGCCGGGCATCGGAGTCGACCGGATCTCCCTACTTGGCCTTGCTCTTATGCTCTTCTTCCTGCTGGTCCTTGGGGTCCCCAGCCTCTCCTTGGGGTCCCCAGCCTCTCCCCGCTGGTCCTTGGGGTCCCCAGCCTCTCCCCGATGGTCCTTGGAGTCCCCAGCCTCTCCCCGCTGGTCCTTGGAGCCCGCTGGCCCATGGAGTCCCCAGCTCATCCTGCCTGATCCATGGAGTCCCCAGCCTCTCCCCGCTGGTCCTTGGAGTCCCCAGCCTCTCCCCGCTGGTCCTTGGGGTCCCCAGCCTCTCCCGCTGGTCCTTGGGGTCCCCAGCCTCTCCCCGCTGGTCCTTGGGGTCCCCAGCCTCTCCCCGCTGGTCCTTGGGGTCCCCAGCCTCTCCCCGCTGGTCCTTGGAGTCCCCAGCCTCTCCCCGCTGGTCCTTGGAGTCCCCAGCCTCTCCCCGCTGCCTGATCCATGGAGTCCCCAGCCTCGCCCCGCTGGTCCTTGGAGTCCCCAGCCTCTCCCCGCTGGTCCTTGGGGTCCCCAGCCTCTCCCCGCTGGTCCTTGGGGTCCCCAGCCTCTCCCCGCTGGTCCTTGGAGTCCCCAGCCTCTCCCCGCTGGTCCTTGGAGTCCCCAGCCTCTCCCCGCTGGTCCTTGGAGTCCCCAGCCTCTCCCCGCTGGTCCTTGGAGTCCCCAGCCTCTCCCCGCTGGTCCTTGGAGTCCCCAGCCTCTCCCCGCTGGTCCTTGGGGTCCCCAGCCTCTCCCCGCTGGTCCTTGGAGTCCCCAGCCTCTCCCCGCTGGTCCTTGGGGTCCCCAGCCTCTCCCCGCTGGTCCTTGGAGTCCCCAGCCTCTCCCCGCTGGTCCTTGGAGTCCCCAGCCTCTCCCCGCTGGTCCTTGGAGTCCCCAGCCTCTCCCCGCTGGTCCTTGGAGTCCCCAGCCTCTCCCCGCTGGTCCTTGGAGTCCCCAGCCTCTCCCCGCTGGTCCTTGGAGTCCCCAGCCTCTCCCCGCTGGTCCTTGGAGTCCCCAGCCTCTCCCCGCTGGTCCTTGGAGTCCCCAGCCTCTCCCTCTGGTCCTTGGAGTCCCCAGCCTCTCCCCTCTGGTCCTTGGAGTCCCCAGCCTCTCCCCGCTGGTCCTTGGAGTCCCCAGCCTCTCCCCGCTGGTCCTTGGGGTCCTCGACCTTTACGTGCTGCTCCTTGGAGTCCCCAGCCCCTCCCAGCTGGTCATTGCTGTCCCCAGCCCCTCCCAGCTGGTCATTGCTGTCCCCAGCCCCTCCCAGCTGGTCATTGCTGTCCCCAGCCTCCAGCTTTTCCTCGGAGTCCCCAGCCTCTCCCGCCTGGTCCATGGAGTCCCCAGCCTCTCCCGCCTGGTCCATGGAGTCCCCAGCCTCTCCCGCCTGGTCCATGGAGTCCCCAGCCTCTCCCGCCTGGTCCATGGAGTCCCCAGCCTCTCCCGCCTGGTCCATGGAGTCCCCAGCCTCTCCCGCCTGGTCCATGGAGTCCCCAGCCTCTCCCGCCTGGTCCATGGAGTCCCCAGCCTCTCCCGCCTGGTCCATGGAGTCCCCAGCCTCTCCCGCCTGGTCCATGGAGTCCCCAGCCTCTCCCGCCTGGTCCATGGAGTCCCCAGCCTCTCCCGCCTGGTCCATGGAGTCCCCAGCCTCTCCCGCCTGGTCCATGGAGTCGCCAGCCTCTCCCGCCTGGTCCATGGAGTCGCCAGCCTCTCCCGCCTGGTCCATGGAGTCGCCAGCCTCTCCCGCCTGGTCCATGGAGTCGCCAGCCTCTCCCGCCTGGTCCATGGAGTCGCCAGCCTCTCCCGCCTGGTCCATGGAGTCCCCAGCCTCTCCCGCCTGGTCCATGGAGTCCCCAGCCTCTCCCGCCTGGTCCATGGAGTCCCCAGCCTCTCCCGCCTGGTCCATGGAGTCCCCAACCCTCTCCTTGCCTGACCTTGGAGCCCCGAGCCTCTCCTTGCCTGGCCTTGGAGCTCCGAGCCTCTCCTTGCCTGGCCTTGGAGCCCGAGCCTCTCTTAGCCTGGCCTTGGAGCCCCGAGCCTCTCTTAGCCTGGCCTTGGAGCCCCGAGCCTCTCTTAGCCTGGCCTTGGAGCCCCGAGCCTCTCTTAGCCTGGCCTTGGAGCCCCGAGCCTCTTTTAGCCTGGCCTTGGAGCCCCGAGCCTCTCCTTGCCTGGCCTTGGAGCCCCGAGCCTCTCCTTGCCTGGCCTTGGAGCCCCGAGCCTCTTCTTTGCCTGGCCTTGGAGCCGTGAGCCTCTTCTTTGCCTGGCCTTGGAGTCCTGAGCCTCTCCTTGCCTGGCCTTAGAGCCCCAAACCTCTCGTTGCCTGGCCTTGTAGCCCCGAGCCTCTCCTTGCCTGGCCTTGGAGCCCTGAGCCTCTCCTTCCCTGGCCTTGGACCCCGAGCCTCTCCTTACCTGGCCTTGGAGCTCCGAGCCTCTCTTAGCCTGGGCTTGGAGCCCTGAGCCTCTCTTTGCCTGGCCTTAGAGCCCTTGGAGCCCGAGTCCCCGAGCCTGTTCATGGAGCCGTGAGCCTCTCCTTGCCTGGCCTTAGAGCCCCGAGCCTCTCCTTGCCTGGCCTTGGAGCCCCGAGCCTCTCCTTGCCTGGCCTTGGAGCCGTGAGCCTCTCCTTGCCTGGCCGTGGAGCACCGAGCCTATCCTTGCCCTGGAGCCGTGAGCCTCTCCTTGCCTGGCCTTGGAGCACCGAGCCTCTCCTTGCCTTGGAGCCGTGAGCCTCTCCTTGCCTGGCCTTGGAGCCCCAAGCCTCTCCTTACCTGGCCTTGAGCCTTTTCTTATGCGGCTTTGGAGCCCTATGCCTCTCCATGCCTGGCCTTGGTACCCCGAGCCTCTATGCCATGTCTAGAGCCCTTAGGCCAGTGGTTCCCAAACTTTTTTGACCCGTGGCTCCCTTGACCTAATTGGCAGTTGGCCGTGGCTCCCCACCATTTTTTTGCGGGTGGGGGGGGATGTAAGCCCGACCTCTGGAGTACTTCCTGTTGTCTTCCTTAAATTAATTGGGATGCAATGAAGGTATTTAATCATATTTGCATCACTTTTCCTGTTTTGCACTAGTTTTGTAACAAACCATATGGGGCACAGAGCTCTGACCACCCACTCCCCTTGCATGCCGAAGCCCCGATTTATTTTGTGGTTGAAGGGCGCACAGATGTTTTTGTAATCGGTACTAGCTTTTTTGTAAAAGGGGAAAAACAAACTTTTGTTTTATGATGTGCTGATACGTTTTCTCTCATTGAGAATGTAAATGCGGCGAGAACTCCGGCGTGGGAGGCTGTATTGAAGCCAGTGACCATACTGATGTTTCAGTAATATTTGAATGTATTCCCCTTTCAGGGACCATCCGAGAGTTCTACTGGGTTTGGTCTAGAATAGATTAGAAAAATGACGATGGCCCTGTCTGTAAACGCCCATTTGAAGGTGTTTTTTAAACAAAATACACTTTTTTTTATTTAATTGTAAATGCAGGGCCATCGTCATTTTTCTAATCTATTCTAGACCAAACCCAGTAGAACTCTCGGTTAATCTGGAGTTAAATTCCACCAACTTAAGACGGAGCCACTCAGTGTTATCATTGCGTACTGGAGGAAAAATGCACCCAACAGGCAAACACGCACGCCAAAATTAATTTAATACACCCCATTAAACTCTCGCAAATGCTTGTGGTTGTGGGCTGGCCCTGAATGACTTTCACCAAAATTGTGTACAATTGTGTCCGAGCATTGTAGCTATGAAAGTTGCCTCATCTTGTTTAGCGCCATCACGAACTGTGCAGTGGGGGCAAATATTTGAACACGAAAGCACAGCAGCTGGCTAGTAAATTCAGATTTCGAGATGTGGATGGAAATTTAAATGGATGAAAAACTGTTTCTTAAGATTAACCAGTTTGAGTGTTGAAGCATGTAGTATGGGTGAGTCCTGAGTTTGATTTCTTGTTTAGTTCTTGAGGAAGACTTAGACAATCCTTCCTCAGGAATGTGGACACCACCATTCAATCCATATAGCGAATGCTTTACTTTTTCATGGTTGCAACTGCTCTGTTTGTGTGTGTTTTTTCATGTGCAGCATAAGCTGTTCACCACTTACAATGCAAACTTCAGTTTCTGACTCCTTTTCATAAAACACTTAAATAATTAGTAGATGTAATTGACGGTAGAGTTTAACTCATCTAATGTAGTTTGTTCAGCAAAGGGCCCTACTCCCGTCAGCCCCGTTATTATAGATTGTTGCTTTAATATGGGATCTTGTGGCCCAACTATTACCAAGCACTTCCACTAGCAAAAAGCCAGCCACCTGGGTTTTGCCAATGCTTGTTTTTCGTCTTTTGTGTGTAACATGCAGTTGTACTGTACAACATGACTGAAAAACTCACGAGGCAAACCTTCAAGCTTCTGTCTTTGTGCCAGCGCGAGGAGTTCCATCAATGAATAATAGAACGTGTCCTGAAATAAGTGGGCTAATTAAAAAGTCAAGTAAATTATGCGCGTGAGCAGGAGGGTAACAGTGTGCTTCCTTACTTGCTTCAAGGCTGCGTGAGTTGATGGCATTGTAAGTCCTGGATTTCTGCCCCCACCACTCATCCCTACAAGGAAAGGGCAAAGGGATAGGCAGCCTACTGATATTCAGGCCCAAGACATGGAGGCTGCACAGAGATCACAGAACAAGCATGCAAACCACTAACCTGCATCCCTAATTGACCCCAGGCATGTCCGGAAGTAACCTTCTCATCTTACTCCTGGTATTACTTTCTCCTTCCTCTCCAGTCTGTTCCCTTTTTTTTTCTTCTTTTCTTTTTTTTTTTAACAAGCATTCGCATCATGCCTCGATCTGACCTCGCACCATTTTTAGCCTTTGTTTAATTCTGTTCCTGTAATTCTGGCCAAACCATTTTCCACGATTATGCAGGTGGCATTTCTACATTTCTAGCGCTGCGGCTGCAATTTCCCACATCGTGCCGCGGCGCCCCTGGCAACTCATGACGGCGCACCGGGGTGCCGCGGCGCACAGTTTGGGAACCACGGCCTTAGGCCCTTCTCCAGTAGGCCTTAAAGTCCAGAGATTCTCCACACTGGGCATGAACGCTGATTCACAAGAATGGCAAGGCTAATGGAAGTGATTTCAGACACACATTTGAACTTCCACAAACATCGCAGAGTTAACTCCTTCCCCCCCTCCCCCCCTACCCACTAAAAGGCTACTAATTTGTCGCTGAGAGGCTATGGACAGGCCAATGATTGCAAAGTACAGAGGTAAGCTTCTTTCTTATGCTGCTTTGTGAACCCTTGGAGCAGAGCTAGCCAGGGTAGTGCCAAGTGTACCAAAGGGCAAGCCACGGGTGGCAGCTGATAGCACCAGCTACCCCAAATTGACTATGACCCTCTCATCAATGTGCCCGCACGCTGGGGTGGAAATGTCTCCTGCATGGAGAACAGGCGTGTACTCCTGTCCTGCTTGTGAAGCTGGTATACTAACTTTTTTTTAAACCCCTAGTGTCAAGCTAATCTAGCGTGTGAGCAGATGTCTAGCGCTATCCTTGGCAATGCGGGGTCCAGAACTACTACTGTGACCTGGAGGGGCACACCAAGCGTGCCCTCTTAATGGGCATAGAACTGCCGTCCATGCCTTGGGTGAATCAGATGAAGCAGTGAATGCAGCGTACTGAGTTTTTGTGAATCAGTGTGGCCCGATTTGTTTCTTTGTGCCACTGAGAGTGTGGTCTTTTGACACCTTTCATCTAAAGTGCCACAGTGTAATGTGAACCCCAGATCCATGTGCTGACATTCCGAGAGTGTGAGAAGTTGGCCTGGTATATGCTGTTCACTAATTAAAGTGGACACCTTGCACCAGTACAATTCGACTCTTATGGTAGGTAGGTTTAAGACAACCTTTATAGAAAGCTATCCTAGTGGTAGCTGTGGAGAGCAGCCTTCAGGCTAAGTCTTGGAGGAATGTAAAGCAGCTTGTTTTACCACACAATCTCTTGAATCACCAAATGAAGACACCACACAGGTATATATATCAAATATATATGTATTTATTACTAAACAACTCTCTACTAATCTCTTTATGAGATTAGAAGTCAGGAACATATGCACAAATCAACGTTTCACAATAAATTAAGCACAATATGGCTGGGGCCCTAGGGGCGTACCAGACCATATACTAAGAAAGAGACTTAAGAACAACGACTTGCAAAGAGACAAGGCCCAGGGCCTTCAGAAGTGTTGGGGCCTCACGAAACCACCCAAGGTAGGTAAGTAAAGGACCCACGGGGGACGCGTGCAGTGCATGAACACAGGCGCGGATCGCCGTAGACTTCAATGGGGCAAGTCGCGGTTAGAAATTAAGAGGTTAAGGGCACTTCGGGAGTAGCTACAAGCAAGTCACTTACAGGGTAAGTAGTTCTAGGGCCAACACCCACAGGAGCACCGTAGTGCTGGAGTTACCTCACCCAGGGAAGCCGGGTGCATAGGTGTCCTTTGGTGTCGGGTCACGGCGTCGTTTTCAATGGGAGCCAATGAAGAATTGCTGCTTGTGAAGTCCGAAGAAGTGTCCGGTGGAATCCAAGCCTGGATTCGGAAGAAGGAAGACCTGAAAGTAGAGGGGACAGTGTTCAAAGTCACTGGGCAGTGACCCGGGGCAAGGAAGATGAATGCCCACCGTCGTCGACAGATTCAGGTCGTTCACGGGTGTCTTGACTCTTCGGCCACGAGGTCCAGGAGGCGTCGACGATGACCAGGAGCTGGATTCGGCGTGTCCCACGAAGTCTGCAGCTGACTGCGGTGTCGGCAACCCGATTGGAGCCAACAAGCCTTGGTAGCAGCAAGTCTCGTGGAAAGCGTAAAAAGTCAATGGTGCAGACCAGCAAGGTCTGGGGAACTCACCCAGCGAGGGTAAGTCAGGGCAGGCCTGGAGCAACCAGGGGAGCCCTTTGGTTCTTTAGAAAAGTCTTCTGAGGACCCACAAGCCAACTGGCAAGGGATCGCGAAGACGCCTCGGGGGATTCCTTCAACAGGGGCCCACAGTCACTCGGGACAGGGTAGGCCTCTGATCTTCGGAGGGATTCCTGCTAGAGGCTGGGACCACACGTGGTCTAAAGCAGAAGTTCGTAGAACGTCGTGAAGGGGTTGCACTCGACAATAGTGCACGGTACCCAGGGACTGCGGTTCCTCGTCACTCGTGGGGTCCACTGGCCTCAGCTTCGCTGGGGACTCACGATGGCCTTTGAGAAGTCAGGAAATCCTCGTCTTGGGCTGCAGGGACCTCGGGCTCCGGCGGGAGCGGCGTAGTTTGCGACCGTCGTTGTAGTTTTTGGTGCCTGCCAAGCAGGGGAGTCACTCCTTGACGCCAAGGGAGATTCTTCAGTCTTCCAGAGGTAGTGGAACATCGACGGTCCAGGATTCTTCTTCAGAGCGTCGTCCCGGGGTATCTAGTTTGCAATGCACAGGTTCCCCCTCTTATACTAAAACAAAGGGAGGGACTAGCTCTATGACCCCACCTATGGGAGGGTCAGGGGAGTGGGTGGCTACACCCACTTCCCTTTGTCCAGTTTCGCGCCAGAGCAGGGGCAGGTAGCCCCTGAGCTGGTTTGAACTGGCATATGCACAGAGGAGCCTTCTGCTCCCCAGTGCAGGACTTCAAAGCACTCTAGGAGTGCACCCACCCAGCCCCAATACACTAAACCCTGTATGGAAGGTGGTCACACCCTCCTGTGACAGGATACCTATTGTTGGGCTTCCTCCACTGCGAGTTTCGGTCATCAGCAGGAGGGCAGCCCAGTGTCTGTGACTGGTGGCATCCATTTTGTGATGCCAGGGCTCTTCAGGATTCTACCGCGTTTCCACAGTAGGTACATGTCTATCCCTCTAGAAGGGTGGAATGCTACCCCCGCCGCCAGAACTGGCGGGGGTAGTATTCCAAGATGTTTGACACCAAACACGACATGTTTCCGTGCAGCCATCCCAAAGTTAGCATTTAACGCAAGGTTATAATGCGCTTAAGAGTATATGGTCAGGCTGCACTACAAACAGCATCAGAGAAGGGTCTCCGAATGCTGCAGAGGGGCTCTGCTCATGCAGGGCACCCCTCACATAGGAACCAAGCACTCTGCCTTCAGGATTGATAAGGCCTGCCATAGGAGTGACTTATAGGTTTATATGTGTGAATCTAGGTAGTGATATAGGTAGCCTCTATCACAGTAAGGGGTGCATGCACCACCTTACCCAGGCTGCAGTAGCAGGCCTGTGGTGTCAGATTTAGTCTGCTTCCCAGGGGTGGCATAATACATGCTTCAGCCCCTGGTAGGCCTGTGAAGTACCTATGCCCTTGGCACCTAAGGTACCATATACTAGGGACTCATAAGGTACCACAGTATCGAATCACTAGTGCACCTAGAGTGCACTCCAAGTCGTTTAGAGAGAACAGAGAGGCTGGGGCCCTGATTGGCAGGGTCCCAGCCTGACTATAGCCAGAAACCAGTGTTAAAAGCAAAACGATAATCATGAACATTACCTGCGCCATCTTGTCTGGTGGAATTCTATGTGCACATAAGTTGCAGTCATTTTGATCTATCACAGCCATTTTGTACTCTGTTGGTCACCTTTGTTTCACCCTGCCCTTACTAGCATCCCTCTGACCCTCTGACTGACCTGGTATGTGTGCTGGGGGCTATAAACTCTATTACCACAACAAACCTCAGCGCCACTTGCTGCCACAAACTCGTTTTTCCTCTCATCTCTGTTTTCAGGCAAACCTTTGGACACTCTACCCCTCACTGCACCTAGTTACACAAACAGGTTCCAAACACCAAAAAGACTCTTGCAACATGATTTATTGCACTGCAAACAGCAAGACTTGTTGTTACCAACAATTGGACCTGTTTTTATCAACAGAACAGACTCTTAGATCTGGCCGGTCTCACATGTTTTAGACCCTGAAGCAAGGTCCAGCTGCAAGATAAGATTGTCTGTTTGACCTGGGTGGGAAGAGAATTACTGTTGGGCTTGTGTGACAACCTGCCCGGGCGGGGACCCCAAGCTTGTGTAACCATGGTAATGAAACAAATGCATTGTGTCAAACCTGTATAAAAGGAAGAGCCAAAGGAGTATCAGCAGAGCACTTCCCTCAGACATCCCGGTGTCTGCAGTTGACGTGATCTCCTCATGAGAAATAAACCTTTTTCTTGTCTTCCAGTTTCCAGCGCTTGCCTCATTATTTTGATAGCGAACCCAAAGTGAATTAGAGGTGGAACCCTGCACCGGGCAGCATTGAGGGTTTTAGAAGACTCGCTGCCTTTCACAAATTGGCGGCCAAACGTAGGGGCCCATCAGCGACGCGTGGGTCCGGTAGAGAGGTCCTAACGACGGAGTGAACGACTAAACGATTGGGGTATACCTGCCTGAGAAGACCCTTGTCTGGCTGCCGATCGACTGAACTTCACCGGTTCCGAACGGGCCTCTCTCGAGTGACCTGCGGTCCTGACTGGGACCTTCGAGGAACGCCGCATTGATTGTTGGAGTGAGAGGACAACCAGGCGCTGGAAGGGGAAGACGAAGAACTGTCCATACGGTCTGGGTAAGGTCGTGAAAAAATGACTTAAATTGATTGATTGAATAGTTTGATTGAAATACTAGTGTTCCTTTTTTTGATATTGAGTTATTTGCGACATTTCCCTGCTTGCAAACAACGAAGAATAGGAATATTCTCTCTCTTTGCAGGCAGCGAAGGACAGGTAGTGCAGACTTTTTGTCTAAATTGATTGATTGAGATATTCATTTTTGACCGATAAATACGTCATGCCTGTTTTCTCTAGATTGTTTGATTGTAATTGTTTTGGACCCGACCGTTCGTTAGAGGTCAGTCAGCGGCACCGCCGGAAGGCACCCTAACAAGGACATGTACGTAAAGTATGGATTAGCCACCGTAGCTTATAGCAAACTATGGCATAAATACACTAGGAAGGACCGGGTAAATCAGTGGCCACTGACGGGATCTTTCGATCCCGCTAAAATAGAAACGTTCGAATTAGCTCTCCACAAAAAGAAAACTAGACCAGCCATGTTTGACAGTTTTGGTTTATGGCGAAAAGAGGCAGCTCAAAGAAAGAAAAGGGACGAAGCTAGACAAGATAAAGAAACGCGAAAATCAGCTTACCAAGCCTGTAAAAGATTAGAAGAAAAACTAAAAGAAAAGGAAATCGATAAAAGGAACAGGAATCAAAAATATCAGGTCAATGCCCTGTTAGAACGCCCTCGACTCTTTACCCCAAGTTACCAGCAAAACAAAGGGTAGATGATGATTTATTGTTAGGTCCCCCAATCATATACATGCCACCCCCTTACGCCCCTACTCATCCCGTAGTACAACGCCAGGACCACCAAAGTATAGCCGGAGATGGCACGATCGCCTCAGTCTCCACCGCCTCTGCTCCCACCGAGTCACCCACACCAAATGCCTCATCAAAGGATACAGTAGTAGAGGTAGGATCAAAAGAAAAAGGAGCGCCCAGGGTCCCGCAATTAAGTAAAAATGAGCGAGCAGGCATTGATAAAATAGTTAAATCCCTCATAGATAGGAAGGAGACAGAAGAGTATGTAACTGACATATGCAACTCCTATGTTGAAAACCGCAAACGATACTTTATTGTACGTCTCTGTTACCACACTCTTACTGCATATGAAGAGAAGTACCAAGATGTAGGGCCCGAGCGGCTAGTGGCTCTCTATAGGAAGGTAGACACCGGAGATGAAGGCGACAACGATGTTACAGAACTCTTTTCATCCACACTTGAGGTATTCCGTCACCTCGTGGAACAAGGACGGATAGATAAGGACAGGACATCTAAGATAGCAGGACCCCCGGTGGAAAAACCAGATAGCATGATGCCGATAAAAGAAGCTGCCCCTTATTGGGTACCTCCTAGAGGACAAGGGACTCATGACGATATGAACCATCAAGACGCTAGAGGAAGGGTGGTCTACAATTGGGTGTATCAACCATGGGACAGACAGGACATTTTGACGTTCCGTAAATCTTTACCGGATTTACGAAAGAACCCCACCGCCTTTTACACCGAGCTAGGTACCGCTCTGGGATCAACAATAATGAAACTTGCCGACATAGACTTGTTCTTCGGGTTATGTTTGCCAGCAGAGGTGTGGAAACAGATTAGGAAAATAGACCATACCGAACTGCTTGGTCATACCTGGGAACAACTCAACACATTAGATAAACAGCGGAACCCTGGTCAAAAACCGGTTAAAGCAATATTGGACCTCCCTGACAAAATAGTGCAGAAAGTGAAAACGCTGATCCCAGAGAAAAAGATAGACTGGTCCATAGTAACCGCGTGCCGCCAGAAACCACAAGAGGATGTCTCAGAGTATTTCTCCAGATTTGAACGGTGTTCTCCGATTACAGTGGACAAGACATGTCCACCGCAACCGGACACCACTTATTTGTGCAGAACTATGTCAAAGGACTACTGCCAGATGTATCCCAGAAATTACAAGCCAGCGAAAGTAGTTGGGCAGCATCTAAACCGGCGGCCATTGTCCAAATGGCCCAGTACTATGAGCATCAGAAAAACGAAAATGACAGGGCTACAGAAAGGAAAAAGAAGGACTTGAAGGAAAGGGTAATGGTAGCACAACTCCAGGGGCGAATACAGGAAGGGAGCAATATAGGGGAGGATACCAGCAGAATACCCCTAGAGTACAGCCACCTAGAAACAATTCATCGACATCATATGTAGGACGCCAAGACCTAGGACAGGATCAATGTGCATTTTGCAAAGAATATGGACACTGGAAAACCCAATGCCCGGCTTTGTTAGGAGCTGGTAGGGGCAGAGGGGCGAGGGAAATAGCAAGTGGACAGAGAGGAAGAGGACGTGGGAGAGGGTACGCGAGTGAAGCAAGCGAGGAAAGGCCAGGAAGAGTGAACACATTTGACCATCCCAAACAGAATCAGTACCAACAGACAGATTATGACAATACGTACGACTTTGCATAGGACAGCCAGGGGCAAGGGAGGGATCCAGTCGAGCTCTATGTTGATCAGCAAGGCCCTTATGTTACCGCTGAGGTCCTGGGCACAAAGTCGCCATTTCTGGTAGACACGGGAGCAACACGTAGTGCACTATCCAAACGACTGATTCCAAGGGCACCCTTGTCAGGCTCACATGTGACCTCAATAGGATTTGACGGTACGCCCTCCACCAACCCTTTGTCCCGACCGATCCCTTTTAACCTTGACAACAATAGCGTCGAAACAACATTCCTCCTCTCTTCCAACACCCCAGACGCCATTATGGGTCTCGACCTTTTGAAACACTTCCATGCGACTATCAGATGCTCACCAGACGGAGTGCGTGTCGTCCTGTATGACAACCCCCAGCGCCATAGAGAGAACCCTTCTCAGCACATGTTTCCCATCTCCGAGACTGACGCATCCCTACTGGACACTTTGCCATCACACTTATGGGCTAGGGCTGATTCAGACGTAGGACGAATGATGATTGACCCAGTACATGTAACAATACGACAGGACGCAACCCTACCGAAAGTACCGCAGTACAAAATATCGCCAGAGGGTGAGAAGGCACTGACAGAGATCATACACTCTTTGATAGAGGCAGGGGTGGTAGAGGAAGTAGTGAGCAACGTTTGTAACAGTCCCATACTACCGATTGTAAAGAGACAGGGAGAGGGAGACGGAAAAGCCTACCGCTTCATCATTGACCTGCGGGAGATAAACAAAATCGTAGTGCCACAATACCCAGTAGTTTCCGACATCACGACAATTTTGACTTTAATCCCCTCCACTGCCACCACCTTCACTGTAATTGACCTCAAAAACGCATTCTTTTCCATACCTATACACAAGGACAGCCGCTATCTATTTGGATTCACCCTAAACTCCCGTTCGTACAGATTTTTCAGAGCACCTCAGGGGTACACTGAGAGCCCAAGCATCTATAGCCAGGCGCTTAAAAGACAGTTAGACGCCATACAATTGCCAGATGGAGTGGCACTAATACAATATGTAGACAACATCCTTCTAGCAGCGGACACCATACCAATAGCCGTCACAGCCACCATCAAACTACTCCATTTTCTTGCTGAGAATGGTCACAAGGTCTCCCGAAAGAAATTGCAGTTCTGTAAATCAAAAGTGACCTATTTGGGTCACCTTTTATCCAAAGAAGGGAGGAAACTCACGCCTGACAGGATCCAGACAATTCTAGACACTCCTGTCCCCAAAGATCAGAAACCAGTCCGCTCTTTGATAGGTCTCACTTCATTTTGCCGACAGTGGTTACCGAACTTTAGCCTCATTGTCAAATCCCTTCTCTCCCTCCTAGCTAAAGACATCCCCTCACCTCTCCCCTGGATCCCCGAATGCCAGTCAGCCTTTAAAGAACTACGCAATGCCCTTTGTTCAGCGCCTGTCCTAGGAACCCCGGATTACTCCAAACCATTCTTCCTCTACACGCACGAGAGGGAAGGATGTGCATTGTCTGTCCTAACACAATCAATTGGTCACAAACAACGCCCTTGTGCATATTTCTCTGCCACCCTCGATCCAGTAGCCAGAGCGCTGCCAGCGTGCCTGCGCGCTGTGGCAGCTGCAGCAGTATCGATACGCCAGAGCGAAGGAATAGTACTCTCCAATCCAGTCACTGTTTTAGTACCCCATGCAGTCGACACACTACTAAACCAGACCAAAACCCAACACTTGACTAGCGCCCGACTGACAGGATATGAGTTGACCCTGCTAGCACCGCACATTACCCGAAAGCGACGCACCTCCCTCAATCCAGCCACACTGTTACCCCTACCCGAAAATGATCCTAGCGTGACTCCACTACACGACTGTGTGACACTAACCGATGAACAAACAAAGAGTAGAATAGATCTCAGAGACACCGCCTTTCTAGAACCAGATGGAGAACTATGGGTGGATGGTTCGTGCATCAAACTCCCCGACGGCACCACCTCAGCTGCATACGCTGTCACCACAGCCCGAACCGTTCTGGAAAAAGCCCGTATTCCCCAACGTTCAGCCCAGGCTGCAGAACTCATTGCCCTCACACGAGCATGTATCTTGGCGACTGACACGACAGTTAACATATACACCGACAGCCAATATGCCTTCGGGGTGGTTCACCATTTTGGGATCTTATGGAAAGAAAGAGGGTTCCTGACTTCACACGGTACACCCATCCTGCATGGAGATTTAGTCTCCGCCTTGACGCAAGCAGTCCTCCTCCCCAAGAAGTTAGCAGTGATAAAATGCCAAGCACATAGGAAAGTGACTGATCTCATTGGACAGGGAAATGCACTAGCAGACGTTACTGCCCGAGCCACGGCAGGAGACAGAACTACGACACGAATGTATGTGACCAGGTCACAAGCTGAACGGTGGACTGACGCTAGGACCACTGTAAGGGACATACAGACTACAGGCACACAAGACGAATTGACCGAGTGGGAAAAGGTGGGACTAAAAGACGAGGAAGATTGCTGGAGAACTAAAGACGGAAATAAATGGCTGTTACCCAATGCCTACCTCATCCCCATATTGACCATGGCACATTTACCAGCACACATAGGCTCCACCCCCATGATTGAACTAATCACCAGAGTATGGCATAACGTCAAGATAGCAGAATCTGCAAAACGCCTAGTACAACAATGTATAGTCTGCCTACAACACAACACAGGGAAGGGGACAGTAGTACCACGGGGAGGGTTTGGAGTCCCTGACCACCCCTTTGAAATCCTTCAAATGGATTACATTCAACTAGAGAGATGCCTTGGTCTAAAATATGTCCTGGTGGTTGTGTGCACTTTTAGCAAATGGGTGGAGGCATATCCCACCCGCGACAATACCGCCTTAGCCACTGCAAAAGTATTGCTGAAAGAATTCTTCCCCCGATACGGCCTTTGCAGAATTTTATGGAGCGACAACGGCCCCCACTTCGTAGCCGAGGTGATACAGAACATACTGAGAGGGTTGGGGGTAAAACAAAATGTTCCATGCCGTCTTCCACCCCAAATCAGCGGGCCTGATAGAGAGACACAATGCAACGTTGAAACTAGAACTAGCCAAAATAGTTGCCACGACCGGGTTGAAATGGCCCGACGCCCTCCCATTGGCATTGTTATCGATGCGCTCCACCCCAACCAAACACCGACTGACCCCATATGAGGTGGTCTTCGGCAGGCCTATGAGCATTTGGGCGGCACCAAGACCCACCTCCATTAACGATGTCCCGAACATATTAATGTCGGATTACTTGCATAAGTTGACAAACGAGCTAACAATTATCCACCAACAGGTGCAGCAAGCCTTGCCTGACGTATCCAGGGGCCCGGGACATGAAATGAAGCCAGGCGACCATGTATTGATTCGCAACTTCCAAAGAATGAAGAATCTGGAGCCTAGGTGGACGGGCCCCTGGCAAGTCCTGATCACCACCCGAACTGCCCTCCGAGTGGAAGGAAAACGAAACTGGCTGCATGCCCACCACTGCAAACGAGTCCCTCCAACCCTGGCAACCTGTGAAGGGGTGGAGGTGCAAGAGGAAGTACTCGTGAGAGACCGACCAGCTCTGAGTTGCTACCCACAAGAAGACACCCTCGAACTATCCGAATTTCCCAACCCCACGGTGCCATCCAGGAAAGGGTACAACCTAAGATCGATGAAAGGAGGGAGCTCCAACGACCAGGCCACTAACTAAGTCAAGGCCTCAGATCGGTAGCACAGTCAAACAACGCTACCAGGAAAGCGCCAGACAAAAGTCTGTGGTCCTAACAGTTGTTGAGCTCCTCGAAGATGATGGAAGAAACTGAACACCTGCAAAACCACCGCAAAGACACCAAGACTGCTAACCTGCACAGCACAAAGACAATTGCACTTGTAGCCGCATTTCTCACCTGTCTCCTGCTAATGGTCGCACTCTGGATCATTGAAGAGAATGCACCTGCATAGAGAACATTGTCACCCACCATGCAACCAACCACCAAGAAAGAACACTACCTGGTATCACTACCGCCACATCTCCGAGAACGACGCAAAGAATTCTGGAATAATTCTTTCGTGCAGATGTTGCACCAGCACAATCTTGCCACCAATGCTACCAACTGTTGGGTCTGTGGGCTGTTACCACATGCCACTGAACATTCCATCCCTTTCATCCCTTCGCCCTTTTCTATTCACGGATCTTGCCTTGCCTGGATGATGCTCCTACAAGAAAGTTACAAAGACAATGCCACTTCCGACGGAACAATCGCCCAGTTCTACAACGAGTTCTGGCGAAACAAAACAGGAAGGACAGCCGCCCCTTCTGCCCTCACACCTTCAATGCGACATTCCAGATTAATGTCCCCTCCAAAGAACGAGTGGAAATGCAAGTGTTCAATAATCCTAACAGAGCCACATTTTCCTACCTGAAGAAAAGAACTGCTGCAACACTGACTGTGGCCCTATCTGTGGTGAACGTCTCTGGCCTTGTATGCATTGAAGGCCGTGGGACTAAGAATGTGGGTCACAGCACCTGTAGCATTGTAAGGACTTTGAACACTGCCAACCCCCAGCGCTTGTTGCATCACCCAATATGTACTTTGTTTGTGGAACCAAAGCCTACACCTGGCTCCCAAGAAACTGGGGGCACGTGCTACATCGCCTTTGTTTTGCCACCAACCTACACAGCCCATGCAGAGCATCATCGAGAAAAGCGTTCTAAAGACATTGATCAAGCAGACTCTGCCTCATCACAGTTCCTCAACGCAGCAAAAGGGCTCGTCCCGCTATGGGGTCCAATGGCAAACAGCCGAGCCATCAGACATCTGTCCCAAGCGGTAGAGACCGCCCTGAACGTCACTGCTGGCATCCTCACCAACAACACTGCTGAGCTCCAAGCGATCCGTCTGGTTACCCTGCAAAATCGCATGGTCCTGGACGTGGTACTAGCGGACCGTGGAGGAGCATGCCGCATCATCGGTGCCAGCTGCTGTGTATACATTCCTGATAATTCACCTTCTGTCTATGAAGCAATCGAACATCTCCATAGACTATCTTCAGAAATTCATCAAGGATCAGAGACTTGGACAATTGGAAGTTGGCTTTGGGGCATCTTGAAGGAGTGGGGTTGGAAAATATCAATGATTCTCTTGGTCCCAGTATTGACAATATGTGGTTGTTGTTTGGGTATACACTGTATACCACCTTTGTGTTCTCTTTGCATAACTACCTTGCACCCTAAGACTATGGACACTCGGCTAACAAAAATTAGAGTAATGTATGATCAAGAGATACAGGACATTATGGAGATCGAAATAGACTGACAAGCTGGCTAGTTATGTTCAAAGGGGCCACTGTTAAAAGCAAAACGATAATCATGAACATTACCTGCGCCATCTTGTCTGGTGGAATTCTATGTGCACATAAGTTGCAGTCATTTTGATCTATCACAGCCATTTTGTACTCTGTTGGTCACCTTTGTTTCACCCTGCCCTTACTAGCATCCCTCTGACCGACCTGGTATGTGTGCTGGGGGCTATAAACTCTATTGCCACAACAAACCTCAGCGCCACTTGCTGCCACAAACTCGTTTTTCCTCTCATCTCTGTTTTCAGGCAAACCTTTGGACACTCTACCCCTCACTGCACCTAGTTACATAAACAGGTTCCAAACACCAAAAAGACTCTTGCAACATGATTTATTGCACTGCAAACAGCAAGACTTGTTACCAACAATGGGACCTGTTTTTATCAACAGAACGGACTCTTAGATCTGGCCGGTCTCATGTTTTAGACCCTGAAGCAAGGTCCAGCTGCAAGATAAGATTGTCTGTTTGACCTGGGTGGGAAGAGAATTACTGTTGGGCTTGTGTGACAACCTGCCCAAGCTTGTGTAACCATGGTAATGAAACAAATGCATTGTGTCAAACCTGTATAAAAGGAAGAGCCAAAGGAGTATCAGCAGAGCACTTCCCTCAGACATCCCGGTGTCTGCAGTTGACGTGATCTCCTCATGAGAAATAAACCTTTTTCTTGTCTTCCAGTTTCCAGCGCTTGCCTCATTATTTTGATAGCGAACCCAAAGTGAATTAGAGGTGGAACCCTGCACCGGGCAGCATTGAGGGTCTTAGAAGACTCGCTGCCTTTCACACCAGTGTAAACATCAGAAAAAAAGTGGGGGCAACATAAGAGGCAGATCCTACTCTCCTACACAACCCCCCCCCAAACGCAGGGACACTAAACTAGCCTTGACCAGTTGAGTCTTCGTGCTCTAAGTGGAAATACCTTGAGAGTCCATCTGCATTGGCATGTTGGGTCCCAGGCCTATGTTCCACTGTATAGTCCATCCCCTGTAGGGAAATGGACCACCTCAAAAGTTTTGGGTTTTCACCTTTCATCTGTTTAAGCCATAGGAGGGGCTTGTGGTCAGTCTGAACTATGAAGTGAGTGCCAAACAAGTATGGCCTCAGCTTCTTCAGGGCCCACACCACAGCAAAGGCCTCCCTCTCTATAGCTGACCAACGTTTCTCTCTAGGGGTCAGCCTTCTGCTAATAAAAGCTACTGGCTGGTCTTGACCTTCATCATTCAGTTGAGACAGTACAGCTCCCACACCCAGCTCAGAAGCATCTGTTTGGACAATGAACTTTTTGGTGTAGTCTGGACTCTGTAAGATGGGGGCAGTGCACATGGCCTGCTTTAGGTCTTCAAATGCCTTCTGACAGCTAGCTGTCCACTGAACCTTTTTGGCATTATCTTTGAGGTCAGATCATTCAAGGGGGTCACTATAGATCCATATCCCTTGACAAACCTCCTATAGTACCCAGTCAGGCCTAAGAAGGCTCTCACCTGTGTCTGGGTGGTAGGAGCAACCCATTCCATTATGGTTTGGATTTTACTCTGTAAAGGCTGAACCTGGCCTCCACCCACAAGGTGGCCCAGGTATACAACCTGACTCTGCCCTATCTGGCACTTAGTGGCCTTGATAGTGAGGCCTGCCTTCTCCAGAGCCTCCAAAACATTTCTGAGGTGGACCAGGTGATCCTGCCAGGAGGAACTAAAGACAGCAATATCATCTAGATAAGCTAAGCAATAAGTTTCCATCCCTGCCAGAAATTTATTCACCAACCTCTGAAAAGTGGCAGGTGCATTTTTCAATCCAAAGGGCATCACCACAAAGTGGTAGTGCCCACCAGGGGTCGAAAATGCTGTTTTGGCTTTTGCATCATCAGCTAACCTGATCTGCCAGTAGCCAGCTGTTAGGTCAAATGTATTTAGATACTTGGCTGAGGCCAAAGTATCAATCAGCTCATCTGCCCTTGGTATGGGATAGGGATCAGTCCTGGTGACTGCATTGAGGCCTCTGTAGTCTACACAAAACCTCATTTCTTTCTTACCACCCTGGGTATGAGGCTTGGGCACTAGGACTACTGGGCTAGCCCAAGGGCTATCTGAAGGCTCAATCACACCTAACTCCAACATTTTCTGGACTTCAGTCCTGATACAGTCCCTGACATGGTCAGGTTGCCTGTAGATTTTACTCTTGACAGGCAGACTGTCTCCAGTGTCCACCTCATGGGTGCACCAGGTAGTCTGACTAGGGGTCAGGCTAAACATATGTCTGTACTGTTGCAGAACCTGTCTGCACTCAGTTTGCTGATGGTCAGTGAGGCTGCTTGCCAAAGCAACACCATCTACTGACACATCATCAGGGTTCTGTGAGAGCAGGTCAGGGAGAGGGTCACTCTCCTCCTCCTGGTCCTCATCAGTTGCCATGAGCAAGCCTATGTCAGCCCTGTCAACATATGGCTTTAATCTGTTGACATGGAGTACCCTCAGGGGGCTCCTGGGAGTTCCAAGATTCACCAGATAGGTGACTTCTCCCTTTGCTCAACAATTGTATGGGGGCCACTCCACTTGTCTTGGAGGGCTGCTGGGGCCACAGGCTCCAACACCCACACTTTCTGTCCTGGCTGGTACACAGTCAGCACAGCCTTTGGTCATGCCAAGCTTTTTGTAATTCTTGGCTGGCCTCCAGGTTTTTGGTTGCCTTTTTCATGTATTCGGCCATCCTGGAGCGGAGACCAAGTACATAGTCCATCACATCTTGTTTGGGGGCTTGAGAGGTAACTCCCAGCCCTCTTTTACCAAACATAATGGACCTCTTACAGGATGCCCAAACAGAAGCTCAAATGGGCTGTAACCAACCCCCTTCTGTGGAACCTCTCTGTATGCAAACAACAGGCAGGGAAAAAGAAGGTCCCATTTCCGCCTAAGCTTCTCTGGGAGTCCTTTAATCATTCCCTTCAGGGTTTTGTTGAAACGTTCAACCAACCCATTGCATTGTGGGTGATAGGGGGTGGTGAATTTATAAGTTACACCACACTCCTTCCACATTGCTTTCAAATATCCTGACATGAAGTTTGTACCTCTCTCAGAGATGACCTCCTTTGGGAAACCCACTCTGGAGAAAACTCCAATGAGGGCTCTTGCCACCACAGGGGCTGTGGTGGTCCTCAGGGAATTGCCTCTGGGTACCTGGTGGCATGATCCACTACCACCAGGATAAATCTGTGACCAGATGCAGTTTGAGGGTCAAGGGGACCAACAATGTCAATCCCTACCCTTTCAAAGGGTACCCCCACCACAGGTAGTGGTATCTGGGGGGCCTTTGTAGTGCCACCTGCCTTGCCACTGGCTTGGCATGTGACACAGGAGCGACAAAACTCCTTTGTGTCCTCTGACATATGTGGCCAATGAAAATGTGGAACAAGCCTGTCCCAGGTCTTGTTTTGGCCCAAGTGACCTGCTAAAGGGATATCATGTGCTAGGGTCAAGAGGAACCCCCTAAACTTCTGAGGTATTACCAACCTCCTGGTGGCTTCAGGGGCTGGATCCCTACCCTCAGAATATAGGAGTCCCTCATCCCAATAAACTTTATGGGACCCACTAGCACTCCCAGCAGCCTCAGCAGCAGCCTGCTGTCTGAGGGGTTCAAGAGAGGGGCAGCACTGTTGCTCCTTACTCAGATCCTCCCTAGAAGGGCCCCTGCCCCCAAGAACTCAACCTGATCAGGCTCAAGTTCCTCTGGGGCAGTTCCTTCTTCAGGGTCTGCTCCTCCTCCCTTAAGAGGGAATCAATGATCTGAGACAGAGGGAAGGCACTGCCTTAACCCTACTGCTCCTCTTCTTGGGAAGCATATGGTCCATAGTTTCAGGATCCAGAGCTGGTTCAGTGTCATGCATTTTGGCCTGTGACCTGGTCACAGCAAATACCTCTGCAGGGATGCCTAACATCTTAGCATGAGTCCATAACTCTACTTCAGACCAGGCTGAAGTTTCTAGATCATTGCCCAATAGACATTCTACAGGGAGGTCTGCACTGACTACAACCTTCTTGAGGCCAATTACCCCTCCCCAGGAGAAATTCACAACTGCCAGACTATGGTTGGTCCTGACATTGCTTGCATTGGTCACCTGGTACATTTCGCCCAGGATGATCTGTCCAGGGTCCACAAGATCCTCTGCCACCATGGTGACACTAGCACCTGTGTCCCTAAATGCCAAAGCCTGTTTGCCATTTATTACAGGCTGCTGTTTGTATTTGCCCAGATTACTGGGGCTTACCAGGAAGGACATGTCCATGTCTCCATCACAAATCAGCATTGCCTGTGTGGGTACTCTGACTAGGCCAGAGTCCACTTCAGAACCCAGGGTCAACCCTACTACACCCTTATTCTGAGTACCACCTCCACCAGTAGCTGAACTAGGGGGAACAGTTGCCTTAGGGGCAGGAGTGGTGGTGGTTTGGTCTTTGGACTTGTTACAATCAGAAGTCCAGTGTCCTTTCTGTTTACAGAATTTGCACCAGGGCTTCTTTTGGCCTTTTCCCTTGTTGGATTGTGACTCCCCACCAGATGCAGATTTTTGGGGCCCTTGTGAAGACTTCTGGTCTTTTGACTTATCCCCACCTTTCTCAGGGCCCTTAGAATCCTGCTTCTTTGTGTCACCCCCTTGGTTCTGGGTTTTCTGCCTCACCCTGGTTCTGACCCACTTGTCTGCCTTCTTTCCCAATTCTTGGGGAGAGATCAGATCTGAGTCCACCAGGTATTGATGCAACAACTGGTTCTGGCAATTATTAAGGATCTGTTCTCTCATCATTAGATTATACAATCCCTTGAAATCAGTAACCCTACTGCCAACCAGCCAACCCTCCAGAGCCTTGGTTGCACAATCTACAAAGTCAGTCCAGTCCTGAGTCTGTGCCTTCTGGGTGTCTCTGAACTTCAACCTGTACTGCTCAGTGGTTAAGCCAAACCCATCTATCAGTGCACTCTTCAGGACTTCATAGTCATCAGCATCCTCTTCTCTAACAGTGAGGAGCTTGTCTCTACCTTTATCTGAAAAGGAGAGCCACAAGATTGCTGCCCACTGCTTTTGGGTGACCTGTTGTACTCTACAGGCCCTTTCCATAGCAGTTACCCATTTATGGATATCATCCCCACTCTGGTAGGGAGGAACAACCTTGCTCAGGTTCCTATGGTCTGGAATATATTCTCTGCCTCTAGGGACACTGTTGCTGCCACCAGGGGGTTCTAACCCTTCTTTTCTAGAAGCTCTCTGGAGCTCCAGGGCTTCCTTGTCTAATGCCAACTGCTTGGTTTTGAGGGCAAACCTTGCTTCCTCATACTGCAGCAGTTTGTACATTCTGTCAGAGGAGGTCTCTCTTCTTGGGTAGTAGGAGTTCCTCTGGTAGATAGATTCTCTGCCAGAGTGATAGGAGTGTTCAGATTCCCTAGAAAGGGACCTGTGCCTCTCCTCCACTATGTCAGTTCTCTTAGGGAGAATTCCTCTGTCCTTTTCAGGCCCCTGGGGACCTGGCCCTTCAATCACAGAGTCTTGGTCATTCTGATTTTCATCATCTGACCCAGACACTGTAATTGACCCACTCACTGATTCAGACCCATTAGCTCCTAGAGCTAATCTAAGATCATCTGCTGTCAGCAGATCTATCAGGTGTAGTGTGGAGGGACTCTGTCCTAGCTTCAGGTGCCTTGCAGCACACATGGTTCTCAGCTCAGAGAAAGCCATGTCCTTATACTGAGGCTGAGTGGATCCACTGGGTCCACCCTTTAAGGACATTCTAGTGTTGTGCACTGTTGTACTACCTACACTAGTTTGTGGCCTACTGATACTAGCTTGAGCTGTAGAAAGGGTGTGCTATCCCTTGGCACACAGCTCTAAGTTCAGTAGAACTTATTGATACTAAGCTTGACTTTATATGTACCTTAAGTACCTATACTGGTTTTCAGTTAGTAATTCAAATAGAGATTTTCTGGTAAAACAATAGCAAGCTGGAATCCCACACGCTGCCACCAATGTGAGAAGTTGGCCTGGTATATGCTGTTCACTAATTAAAGTGGACACCTTGCACCAGTACAATTCGACTCTTATGGTAGGTAGGTTTAAGACAACCTTTATAGAAAGCTATCCTAGTGGTAGCTGTGGAGAGCAGCCTTCAGGCTAAGTCTTGGAGGCATGTAAAGCAGCTTGTTTTACCACACAATCTCTTGAATCACCAAATGAAAAGACATCACACAGGTATATATATCAAATATATATGTATTTATTACTAAACAACTCTCTACTAATCTCTTTATGAGATTAGAAGTCAGAACATATGCACAAATCAACGTTTCACAATAAATTAAGCACAATATGGCTGGGGCCCTAGGGGCGTACCAGACCATATACTAAGAAAGAGACTTAAGAACAACGACTTGCAAATAGACAAGGCCCAGGGCCTTCAGAAGTGTTGGGGCCTCACGAAACCACCCAAGGTAGGTAAGTAAAGGATTCAAACAAAGAAGGGACTAAGGGGCAAGTTTACCGAGGTCCAACGTACGTGCCCCAACAAGGCTGTGTACAAATCGAGTACGAAGTCCTCCAGGACAAGTAATGGAAAGGAGTAGGGCTCATAGAGACAATGGAGTCAAAGCAACCGCTATCAGGTTATTTAAGGAGAAGGAGTTCTCCTTGTTGGAACTAGGGCTCTCACACACCCAGAGAACTGGGTGTCATGCTTCATCATTTGAGCCTGCCCCTCGTCAGGTCGGCGCTGCAATTCCTGACGGGCACCCGGAACCGGGGCTCTTTGTCGGGGATCTTTTATTCCTGCCGGTGGGTGCAGTGGGGGTAAGGGCCCTAGTATGTGTAGATGTGGAAAGACATGTGAATTAAAATAGGTCAGTTAGTCCTAGTCGATATTTATTCAAAAGGTAAACTGCCTAAAATACCATCCCGGTGTCGGCGGCAGGGTAGGTCAATCGCGCACCACGTGATACTATCGGACCCTATTGGTGTCCTTTATTACCGCCGACTGCTGTAGCAAGCATGTACTTGTGGACAACCTAGATTAAACCTGAGATCGGGGTATGTAGTATTCACTTACCTATATACATATTTTTCAGTGTAGATAGTGTCCCTTTGATCCTGAGGAAGTGCCCAGATCTTTATGACACGATAGGCACGAAACATGTCGATCATTTGAGAGTAGGGCACACACCACTAGTAACATTACGTCTAGTCCTTTGCCCCTCTCACACTTTTATTTTAGGCAGTTTACCTTTTGAATAAATATCGACTAGGACTAACTGACCTATTTTAATTCACATGTCTTTCCACATCTACACATACTAGGGCCCTTACCCCCACTGCACCCACCGGCAGGAATAAAAGATCCCAGACAAAGAGCCCCGGTTCCGGGTGCCCGTCAGGAATTGCAGCGCCGACCTGACGAGGGGCAGGCTCAAATGATGAAGCATGACACCCAGTTCTCTGGGTGTGTGAGAGCCCTAGTTCCAACAAGGAGAACTCCTTCTCCTTAAATAACCTGATAGCGGTTGCTTTGACTCCATTGTCTCTATGAGCCCTACTCCTTTCCATTACTTGTCCTGGAGGAACTTCGTACTCGATTTGTACACAGGTAAGTAAAGGACCCATGGGGGACGCGTGCAGTGCGTGAACACAGGCGCGGATCGCCGTAGACTTCAATGGGTCAAGTCGCAGTTAGAAATTAAGAGGTTAAGGGCACTTCGGGAGTAGCTACAAGCAAGTCACTTACAGGGTAAGTAGTTCTAGGGCCAACACCCACAGGAGCACCGTAGTGCTGGAGTTACCTCACCCAGGGAAGCCGGGTGCATAGGTGTCCTTTGTGTCGGGTCGCGGCGTCGTTTTCAATGGGAGCCAATGAAGACTTGCTGCTTGTGAAGTCCGAAGAAGTGTCCGGTGGAATCCAAGCCTGGATTTGGAAGAAGGAAGACCTGAAAGCAGAGGGGACAGTGTTCAAAGTCACTGGGCAGTGACCCGGGGCAAGGAAGATGAATGCCCACCGTCGTCGACAGATTCAGGTCGTTCACGGGTCTCTTGACTCTTCGGCCACGAGGTCCAGGAGGCGTCGACGATGACCAGGAGCTGGATTCGGCGTGTCCCACGAAGTCTGCAGCTGACTCCGGTGTCGGCAACCCGATTGGAGCCAACAAGCCTTGGTAGCAGCAAGTCTCGTGGAAAGCGTAAAAAGTCAATGGTGCAGACCAGCAAGGTCTGGGGAACTCACCCAGCGAGGGTAAGTCAGGGCAGGCCTGGAGCAACCAGGGGAGCCCTTTGGTTCTTTAGAAAAGTCTTCTGAGGACCCACAAGCCGGCTGGCAAGGGATCGCGAAGACGCCTCGGGGGATTCCTTCAACAGGGGCCCACGGTCACTCGGGACGGGGTAGGCCTCTGATCATCGTCGGAGGGATTCCTGCTAGAGGCTGGGACCACACGTGGTTCACAGCAGAAGTTCGTAGAATGTCGTGAAGGGGTTGAACTCGACAATAGTGCACGGTACCCAGGGACTGCGGTTCCTCGTCACTCGTGGGGTCCACTGGCCTCAGCTTCGCTGGGGACTCACGATGGCCTTTGAGAAGTCAGGAAATCCTCGTCTTGGGCTGCAGGGACCTCGGGCTCCGGCGGGAGCGGTGTAGTTTGCGACTGTCGTTGTAGTTTTTGGTGCCTGCCAAGCAGGGGAGTCACTCCTTGACTCCAAGGGAGATTCTTCAGTCTTCCAGAGGTAGTGGAACATCGACGGTCCAGGATTCTTCTTCAGAGCGTGGCCATGGGGTATCTAGTTTGCAATGCACAGGTTCCCCCTCTTTACTAAAACAAAGGGAGGGACGAGCTCTATGACCCCACCTATGGGAGGGTCAGGGGAGTGGGTGGCTACACCCACTTCCCTTTGTCCAGTTTCGCGCCAGAGCAGGGGCAGGTAGCCCCTGAGCTGGTTCGAACTGGCATATGCACAGAGGAGCCTTCTGCTCCCCCAGTGCAGGACTTCAAAGCACTCTAGGAGTGCACCCACCCAGCCCCAATACACTAAACCCTGTCTGGAAGGTGGTCACACCCTCCTGTGACAGGATACCTATTGTTGGGCTTCCTCCACTGCGAGTTTCGGTCATCAGCAGGAGGGCAGCCCAGTGTCTGTGACTGGTGGCATCCATTTTGTGATGCCAGGGCTCTTCAGGATTCTACCGCGTTTCCACAGTAGGTACATGTCTATCCCTCTAGAAGGGTGGAATGCTACCCCCGCTGCCAGAACTGGCGGGGGGGTAGTATTTCCACTCCCCCACCACACAGCTCCGCCTGTGTTGTCTGCCCGCTGCTTCTGCAGGTAAGATCGCCCCTCAGCTGCGGCCCAGGTGCCCGCACTTCTTGCTTCCCCCTTTTTTCCTTCTGTGCCCCTCGCTGCCCCATTTACGTTGTGCCCGTGATTTTGTCTGTTTTTATCCCCTTTTTCCTTCTGTGCCCCTCGCTGCCCCATTTACGTTGTGCCCGTGATTTTGTCTGTTTTTCTCCCCTTTTTCCTTCTGTGCCCCTCGCTGCCCCATTTACGTTGTACCCGTGATTTTGTCTGTTTTTATCCCCTTTTTCCTTCTGTGCCCCTCGCTGCCCCATTTACGTTGTACCCGTGATTTTGTCTGTTTTTATCCCCTTTTTCCTTCTGTGCCCCTCGCTGCCCCATTTACGTTGTGCCCGTGATTTTGTCTGTTTTTCTCCCCTTTTTCCTTCTGTGCCCCTCGCTGCCCCATTTACGTTGTACCCGTGATTCTGTCTGTTTTTCTCCCCTTTTTCCTTCTGTGCCCCTCGCTGCCCCATTTACGTTGTACCCGTGATTTTGTCTGTTTTTATCCCCTTTTTCCTTCTGTGCCCCTCGCTGCCCCATTTACGTTGTACCCGTGATTTTGTCTGTTTTTATCCCCTTTTTCCTTCTGTGCCCCTCGCTGCCCCATTTACGTTGTACCCGTGATTTTGTCTGTTTTTATCCCCTTTTTCCTTCTGTGCCCCTCGCTGCCCCATTTACGTTGTGCCCGTGATTTTGTCTGTTTTTATCCCCTTTTTCCTTCTGTGCCCCTCGCTGCCCCATTTACGTTGTGCCCGTGATTTTGTCTGTTTTTATCCCCTTTTTCCTTCTGTGCCCCTCGCTGCCCCATTTACGTTGTACCCGTGATTTTGTCTGTTTTTCTCCCCATTTCCTTTCTGTGCCCCCGCTGCCTCTCGCCATTCCCGCCGCTGCGTCCCTGCGGCCCCGCCCCTGACTGCCCATTCGCTGCCCCTGCCTCCCGCCTCCCAGCTGCTCCTCCCTCCCACCTCCCCATAAATGGCGGCCGCTGCGCGGTGAGGAGAGCGACCCTTGACCTTGCCAGGTGGGTCGCTCCCCACCACACAGCTCCGCCTGTGTTGTCTGCCCGCTGCTTCTGCAGGTAAGATCGCCCCTCAGCTGCGGCCCAGGTGCCCGCACTTCTTGCTTCCCCTTTTTTCCTTCTGTGCCCCTCGCTGCCCCATTTACGTTGTGCCCGTGATTTTGTCTGTTTTTCTCCCCTTTTTCCTTCTGTGCCCCTCGCTGCCCCATTTACGTTGTACCCGTGATTTTGTCTGTTTTTATCCCCTTTTTCCTTCTGTGCCCCTCGGTGCCCCATTTACGTTGTACCTGTGATTTTGTCTGTTTTTATCCCCTTTTTCCTTCTGTGCCCCTCGCTGCCCCATTTACGTTGTGCCCGTGATTTTGTCTGTTTTTCTCCCTTTTTCCTTCTGTGCCCCTCGCTGCCCCATTTACGTTGTACCCGTGATTTTGTCTGTTTTTCTCCCCTTTTTCCTTCTGTGCCCCTCGTTGCCCCATTTACGTTGTACCCGTGATTTTGTCTGTTTTTATCCCCTTTTTCCTTCTGTGCCCCTCGCTGCCCCATTTACGTTGTACCCGTGATTTTGTCTGTTTTTATCCCCTTTTTCCTTCTGTGCCCCTCGCTGCCCCATTTACGTTGTGCCCGTGATTTTGTCTGTTTTTATCCCCTTTTTCCTTCTGTGCCCCTCGCTGCCCCATTTACGTTGTGCCCGTGATTTTGTCTGTTTTTATCCCCTTTTTCCTTCTGTGCCCCTCGCTGCCCCATTTACGTTGTACCCATGATTTTGTCTGTTTTTCTCCCCATTTCCTTTCTGTGCCCCCGCTGCCTCTCGCCATTCCCGCCGCTGCGCTCCCTGCGGCCCCGCCCCTGACTGCCCATTCGCTGCCCCTGCCTCCCGCCTCCCAGCTGCTCCTCCCTCCCACCTCCCCATAAATGGCGGCCGCTGCGCGGTGAGGAGAGCGACCCTTGACCTTGCCAGGTGGGTCGCTCCCCACCACACAGCTCCGCCTGTGTTGTCTGCCCGCTGCTTCTGCAGGTAAGATCGCCCCTCAGCTGCGGCCCCGGTGCCCGCACTTCTTGCTTCCCCCTTTTTCCTTCTGTGCCCCTCGCTGCCCCATTTACGTTGTGCCCGTGATTTTGTCTGTTTTTATCCCCTTTTTCCTTCTGTGCCCCTCGCTGCCCCATTTACGTTGTACCCGTGATTTTGTCTGTTTTTATCCCCTTTTTCCTTCTGTGCCCCTCGCTGCCCCATTTACGTTGTGCCCGTGATTTTGTCTGTTTTTCTCCCCTTTTTCCTTCTGTGCCCTTCGCTGCCCCATTTACGTTGTACCCGTGATTTTGTCTGTTTTTATCCCCTTTTTCCTTCTGTGCCCCTCGCTGCCCCATTTACGTTGTACCCGTGATTTTGTCTGTTTTTATCCCCTTTTTCCTTCTGTGCCCCTCGCTGCCCCATTTACGTTGTGCCCGTGATTTTGTCTGTTTTTATCCCCTTTTTCCTTCTGTGCCCCTCGCTGCCCCATTTACGTTGTGCCCGTGATTTTGTCTGTTTTTATCCCCTTTTTCCTTCTGTGCCCCTCGCTGCCCCATTTACGTTGTACCCGTGATTTTGTCTGTTTTTCTCCCCATTTCCTTTCTGTGCCCCCGCTGCCTCTCGCCATTCCCGCCGCTGCGCCCCTGCGGCCCCGCCCCTGACTGCCCATTCGCTGCCCCTGCCTCCCGCCTCCCAGCTGCTCCTCCCTCCCACCTCCCCATAAATGGCGGCCGCTGCGCGCCGCGCCGCTGGCGCGCGCCGAAGGCGCGCCTAAGGCAAGCCCGTCTGCGCCCGTCCGCGACTGGACCGCGCCCAGCGCCAGAACCCCTGGATCCCACCGATGCAACACTACTCGACGGACCTACGACGCCGCCACACTCACCGCACTCAATGCCGGCCGGAACCCTGCCTGCTACCGAGCCTCACCGAGACGCACCCACGGACCCTTCACCTGCCAAACCTGCCGATTCACCTGCCCCCGGACGTGCACCACCTCCGCCAAGTCGAGCACCAGCAGCAACAACCTGAAATGCATCCTGTTGAACACCCGCTCCGTCCACAGGCACGCCGTGGAACTCTGGGACCTGCTCGACGCAACAGCACCGGACATCGCCTTCCTCACCGAAACCTGGATGAACGCCTCCTCAGCGCCCGACATCGCCATAGCCATCCCGGACGGATACAAGATCACCCGGAGGGACCGCGTCAACCAGACGGGAGGAGGCATCGCCATCGTACACAAGAACACCATCCGCATCTCGACTAACTCCGACGAGACCTTCACCGCCGCCGAACACCTACACTTCCAGATACACACTGACCCCAAGACCACCCTCCGAGGCACCCTCATCTACAGACCCCCGGGACCACGCACACTATTCAGCGAAGACATCGCAGACTTCATCAGCCCGCACGCCATGCCCTCAGCCGACTACATCCTCCTAGGGGACCTCAACTTCCACCTGGAGAACAACAACGACAGAAACACCACCGCCCTGCTGGACAACCTCGCCAACCTCGGACTCAAGCAACTGGTGAACACGCCCACCCACTACGCCGGCCACACGCTTGACCCCGTCTTCTCTTCCAGCAAGCACATCTCCTTCAGCCACGCCACCGGACTACACTGGACCGACCACAGCTGCGTCCACTTCAGCTTCAGAAAGACTGCGACCCACCACCACCCGCAACAGGCTCCCCGCCGGAGCTGGAGCAAGATCACCACCGAGCAGCTCACCGCCTCCCTCAGCCAGAACACACCCACCAACACAACGGACCCAAACGAAGCAGCCAGCAACCTCGCCAAGTGGCTGACCGCCTGCGCCGACGACCTCGCACCACTAAAAACCCTCCCAGCAGACCCGGAAGCAAGAAAACCCCTTGGTTCACCAACGACCTCAAGGAATCCAAGAAGAACTGCCGCACTCTCGAGAGAACCTGGCGACTCGACCAGACCACAGACAAAAGGACCGCCCTCAAGCACGCCACCCGCAAACACCACCAGCTGATCCGTGCCACCAAGAAGTCGGCACTCAAAGAACGACTGGACAACAACGCCCACGACAGCAAGGAACTTTTCAGCATCGTCAAAGAGTTCTCCAACGCCAGCGCCGGAAACAACGACATCACCCCCTCGCAAGACCTCTGCAACTCACTCGCCACGTTCTTCCACCGCAAGATCACCGACATACATAACAGCTTCGACGCACAAACCACACACCCTACCGCCGAACCAACGCCCGCCACCACCACCCTCTGCAACTGGACCCCGATCAGCACCGAAGACACCACCCGCACGATGAACTCCATCCACTCCGGATCACCAACCGACCCCTGCCCACACCACGTCTTCAACAAAGCCGACGCCACCATCGCACCCCATCTCCGGGACATCATCAACTCCTCCTTCCACACTGCCACCTTCCCGGAGAGCTGGAAGCACGCCCGAGCTTACCGCCCTCCTGAAGAAACCAACGGCGGACCCCACCGACCTCAAGAACTACCGTCCCATCTCGCTCCTTCCGTTTCCGGCCAAAGTCATCGAGAAGACCGTCAACGGACAGCTTGCCGCCTTCCTCGAGACGAATGGATCCCTCGACCCCTCGCAGTCCGGGTTTCGGGCCAACCACAGCACCGAGACCGCCCTCATCGCAGCCACCGACGACATCAGAACCCTAACCGACAACGGGAAACAGCAGCCCTCATCCTCTTGGACCTCTCCGCGGCGTTCGACACCGTCTGCCACCGCACCCTAGTGAAGCGCCTCAGCAACATCGGAATCCGAGAGAAAGCACTGGAATGGATCATCTCGTTCCTCGCCGGAAGAACCCAGAGAGTCCGCCTCCCCCGTTCAGATCCGAGGCCACTGAAGTCATCTGCGGCGTTCCACAAGGATCTTCACTCAGTCCAACGCTCTTCAACGTCTACATGAGCCCCTCGCAGCCATCGCACGCCAACACAACCTCAACATCATCTCCTACGCCGACGACACCCAGCTGATCCTCTCCCTCACCAACGACCCCACCACCGCCAGAGCAAACCTACACGACGGGATGAGAGACGTCGCCGACTGGATGAGGAACAGCCGCCTTAAACTAAACTCAGACAAGACGGAAGTCCTCATCCTGGGCTCATCACCCTCCGCCTGGGACGACTCCTGGTGGCCCCCGGCCCCTGGGCACCGCGCCCAAGCCAACGGACCACGCACGCAACATGGGCTTCATCCTGGACTCCTCCCTGTCGATGACCAGACAAGTCAACGCCATCTCATCCTCGTGCTTCAACACCCTGCGCATGCTCCGCAAGATCTTCAAATGGATCCCCACTGAAACCAGGAAGACCGTCACCCAGGCACTCGTCACCAGCCGACTGGACTATGGGAACACCCTCTACGCCGGAACCACAGCCAAACTTCAAAAAGACTCCAGCGCATCCAGAACGCCTCTGCACGACTCATCCTGGACATCCCCCGACACAGCCACATCACCGGACACCTGAAAGACCTGCACTGGCTCCCCGTCAGCAAGAGAATCACGTTCAGACTCCTCACCCACGCACACAAGGCCCTCCACGACCTGGGCCCAAAGTACCTCAACAACCGCATGACCTTCTACACGCCCACCCGCCAGCTACGATCAACCAGCCACGCCCTCGCCACCGTACCACGCATCCGCAGAACCACCGCCGGAGGAAGATCCTTCTCCTACCTGGCAGCCAAGACCTGGAACTCCCTCCCAACTCACCTTCGGCGAACCCAGGACCATCTCTCCTTCAGGAAGCAGCTCAAGACCTGGCTGTTCGAGCAGTAACTTACCCCCTCCCCCAGCGCCTTGAGACCCTCCCGGGTGAGTAGCGTGCTCTATAAATGCCGTGATTGATTGATTGATTTCAAGATGTTTGACACCAAACACGACATGTTTCCGTGCAGCCATCCCAAAGTTAGCATTTAACGCGAGGTTATAATGCGCTTAAGAGTATATGGTCAGGCTGCACTACAAACAGCATCAGAGAAGGGTCTCCGAATGCTGCAGAGGGGCTCTGCTCATGCAGGGGCACCCCCTCACATAGGAACCAAGCACTCTGCCTTCAGGATTGATAAGGCCTGCCATAGGAGTGACTTATAGGTTTATATGTGTGTATCTAGGTAGTGATATAGGTAGCCTATATCACAGTAAGGGGTGCATGCACCACCTTACCCAGGCTGCAGTAGCAGGCCTGTGGTGTCAGATTTAGTCTGCTTCCCAGGGGTGGCATAATACATGCTTCAGCCCCTGGTAGGCCTGTGAAGTACCTATGCCCTTGGCACCTAAGGTACCATATACTAGGGACTCATAAGGTACCACAGTATGGAATCACTAGTGCACCTAAAGTGCACTCCAAGTCGTTTAGAGAGAACAGAGAGGCTGGGGCCCTGATTGGCAGGGTCCCAGCCTGACTATAGCCAGAAACCAGTGTAAACATCAGAAAAAAAGTGGGGGCAACATAAGAGGCAGATCCTACTCTCCTACAGAGAGCGGGTCGAGTGCATATATGTGCAGTGAATTTGTGACCTATGTATGGTAGTAGGGCCAATGGAATCCATTTTGTTTGGCCCCCGGTTTAGCATGGCATAAGATGGAGGGTGGATACAGCTTCCCAAACAAGCATTTGCAATGCAATAGGTCTCGCATTACTGAAAGTTCGAGCTATTGGCGTTGCATTATTATTTGCAACGTCAATAGGTCAAACTTTCAGTAATGCAGGACCTATTGTATTTCAAATGCTTGTTTAATGTTGATCTTACCTTCTGGATCCCATGAATTCTTCAGCATGCCAGCAGTCTGTAGAAAAGGGCCTAAATGTTCCCCCTCCAGATAACACCATGGATGGATGCTGCATTTGCCCGTGATGTGAGGGGGGTAGGATGTGCGAGTGAGGAGTCAAGAGATGGCCAGAGCTGGCCAACCAAAAGAATCAATTGGTGATGTCTGCTGGGAGGGAACCATGCACCAAAAGGTGGGACAGATGCACAATATTAACCAACCAGAGGAAAGGAATTTAAAAAAGCAGCCCAACTAACCAACCAAAAACAGTGGGCGTGTCCAAAGTCACCGACCGCCCATATACCGAATACAGCAGGCCTCGCAGGCCAGCGCATGCGCTGCCCAGGCTCGACCGAAAATGAGGAAATGATTTGAATGCATTCCTACTGTTGGAGGGTGGAGATGCAGAAACTGAAGTGAGGGAGGATGGTGACAGGACTCCCTTTAGACATTCAGTGAGTACCTTATTAGCAAAAGGCTGCTGATTTGATCTTCCAGAGCACTGCCATTTGGTAATTGGTGGGGGAGGGGTGGGACTGCAGTTTCTATTGTTGCAGATGTGAACGTTTATAGACAGGGCCTGCTCTTTTATCTGTCCCTGATTACTGCTTCAGGACATCTGTCAGCCAGGTACAGAGCTTTCACACGTCATTGTACTCTCGTTTTAAAACTCCTGCTTGGAGCCAGCATCATTACTACATACTGTGAGATCCATCACCTTGCACAAAGGCTGTGTGCGAGGAGCAGCCAGAAAATGACATTTGAGAGAGAATCAGTCCAAACTGGTTCGGAAACCATAGACAGTGCATCCACGTACCCTATCAGGAAAACGTTTATATAAGTGTGATCCCAATCACCCATTTTATTCCAGTACCAATTTCTTCCTAATCAGGAAGGGAGCGCTCCGCAGATTACTCAAAGGTCTGCTGTGTGACCAGCCATGGTGTCTGTGTTACAGTGAGTCCCTTGGAGGTGAGGGAACCTCAACTGAAGTCTGCACTTTTAGATGGAGAATGTGAGAGTCTGCCTTGAAGCCTCTCTGCTGAGAGAGGTAAGGAGTGTGCATGGCCATGGAGGAGGAGAGACTGATTAGGGGAGACGCCCAGCGTTTTTCCTATGTAGGGAATTGCCAAAGAGAGTGAGTGATTGAATGCAAGGAAGGAAATGAAGGACCTAACTGCGTGGTGGACGTGCCCACGGTCTCCTTAAATGGTTCTGGTCATGACTGCATCAAACCCCGTACACATCTCAAGAACCTAGTGGCACCACCTGCCGTACCAGTGTCCTGTCTGGGCCTGGCCTAGGGAAGCCGCAACTGCAGAAGACAAGAGCTGCTGCAGGGACCCTCTGTTCTAAAATCCCCAGACTTCAGATCCAAAGTGAGGCTGCTGCTGTGGCCTGAATGGTCAGAAGCCACTACCGCAAGTGCAGGAAGGACCTCTACAGGTGCCACTCCTGCACCCACCTGGATTGCAATTCCCAGATGCAGGTAACCACGAGGGTGTGAGAACTGTGTGAGAATGAGAGATTGAATAGCAGACTGAGGTCTGAAGTATGAACTTAGAAATGTTATGAACAACCTCCGGAAGGGAAAAGGGAACTGAACTGTTGGGCGCATATGAACCTTGGGGGTGACTAAGTAAAGTGTACCTGTACCTAAACAGTGCCATATCCCAGATCAGGTGCTAGGGATTACAGATGCTGGAGTCGAAGGGTGGTGTAGGAGGGTGTGGTCTTTCAAAGTCATAAACAGGATTTCAACGCTGTGACGCATTCCCAAAATGGAGCTGTGTAGAATGAATGCTGTGTGATTAAAGTACTTTCTTTTATTCATAAGATAAGCAGTGGAATGGGCAATACCTTTTGTCTGCTGGTTGACTGTTGCGTTTTAAGCTCTTGTATCCCACACTACTACCCTGAGTAGACTTTGACTGCTCCCGCTTACTATCCTGAGAGTCGAATATCCAGAAAGGGTATACTGAGCCAAAGTAGGACAGACACCAGTGGAAATCAACCTCCACTACCATGGTTTCCCATGAGCCCTCTCTGCCCTGTGGCCTCCCAAGCAGGTTGTGTCAACGCATCAATATAATTCACACTAGTATTGAAATGCCCCATCTTTAAGATTAAAGCTGGAATTCCAGTGCCCACACCTCTTGGATTCAAACTGGTCTTCAATGGCCTGCAGAAAGTGGTGGTTGATGCCCTCTGCTTGGGTACCTCCAGGCTATTATGTCAAGAGGCTTCCTGCCCTGAAACTGAAGTAAAAACAGGACACATTGGGAACCATGAGAACAAGGTCACACTGTTGTGGTGCTCAGGAAACTGAGAGCTTATCTGACCCGGCTCCTCTGTGCACCAGCCTAACTCTGCCCTGTAGGCCATTGCGCCTCCTCTTTTCGGCCACGGGGTCTGGTCTCAGCTTCACGCGGTCTTGTTTCCTGTGCATGCCCAGATGAGTGAATGGTGGAGTCCAGTGGACATCAGCCTGTGGACTGCCCAAGATGGTGATCACCTTTGTGCTGGGAGGCCAATGTCCATTGATGTGTGTGTGCATACACATGCCTGGTTCCTCTCCCCAAAACCTGTTTTCTGGTTGTGTGTGTGGGGCGAGCAGGTGGGCGGGCGGAAGCCCACCATATCCTTTTTTGTATTTGCAGTACCCCAACCCGAGTGAAACCTACCCCTCCGCATTCCCTGTCTCAGATCTACATCTCTTTGGATGGGGCCTGCCTTTCTGGGGCCATTCCATGTTTCACATGACCCAGCACGAACCTGCCTTTGGAGGGTCAGCAGGGCGGTATAATCTGGACATGAGGAGATCACACCATGACACGCTCCTTCAGGACTGGCATGCCCTCACAGTTCAAAAGGTTCAAGCCACCTGATTGGCCATCAGAGAAAGATAAACACTACCCCCCTTGACCAGTAAGAGTTTGGATGTTTCTTCTCACTGGTGAGGAGGACTTGTGTCCTCTTAGGACACAAATCCGAGCACCAGAAGGCAGAATAGCGAAGATGCAGGAGTTGGAGTGCTTCTACGTCACCACTCTCCCTCAGGACTAGGCCTAGTTTGGGAAGGCTGCGGAGTCGCACTGGTGCTGGACCTGTGGAGAGGGAACTCACCTGCCACCGCGAGGAGCTGGGATGTGCCTGCCAGGAGGAAGAGAACTGATCCACTGACAGCCGAGGCTAAGTGGGTGAAGGAGGAGTTACAAGCTGTTTGGGGTTAGTTCTCTGACCCAGAAGGCGCTAGGCACTTGCAGTGTTGACATTTAGATGTCTTTAGTGTGTAGAATGTCTACTTACCACAGTGTATATGGCCCTTTTACTCTATAAGGTAAAGATTACCACAGTATATATATGGCCCTTTTACTCTATAAGGTAAAGAGAGAAAAACAGCAGCAGTTCAGTTCAGGGGAAGTCATTCTACTTTCTGTTTGATGTTAAATTTCTGGACTGATCTTTCTGGTCATATTTGGAACTTTAATCAGGCGAGCACAAGCATTTGCAGTATTTTCAGCCAAATATCCATAACAAAGTTATTTGTAAACGTCTCATCTCAGACACGTGTCTTAGGCTGGTGGCTGTTGGAGGGGCTGGCATGGACCCTCACTGATCTTCAATAAATCATCTTGTTACACACTGCTTTGATTGTTCCTGAAGGAAGTTAAGCAAATTGTATTTTTCTATACCTTCTCTCTAGGTCGAGGGCGTAGCTATCAATAGTGCAGCAGGTGCATTTGCACCGGGTCACACAAGCCTGAGGGGCCCAATGTACCACAATGATTGCTGTATTTTACTACTCAACTTGTCCTAGGCCCATTTTCCTGGCCCTCGCAAAGCCTATTCTGTATGTCAATCAATCAATAGATTTGTAGAGCGCTACTTGTCACCCGTGAGGGTATCCAGGCACTGTGTGTAAACATTTCACTAGGATCTGAATGAATAGTGATGTGTATGTTGTCTTTTGGTAACTGCCCACGACCTGTGAAAAGGTTTTGCCACAAATTAAAAATAAATGGGGTAATCTGGTGTAGCAGGAGTGATAAACCAGAATGTTAACTAGATTCCCTGCGGCTGGCACGTGACCAGGTAACCACCTCATCGATCACACCACAGTTCCCACCAAGCATGGGGCATGATTGGGAAGTGTGAAAAGACATGACCATTTTTTTCTTTTGTCTAAATATGCTACTACCAGAGCTCAGAACATAATAAACTTCAATTTTAGAACAGTGTTTAATTTGTGGAAAATAAATAAAATAAGTGCTGGGGCTCAAAATTGTTCTTTGAAAGGAGCGCTGGGGTTGTGGGATACCAAGGTGCCAGTCCTGATTCACCTCATGCCCCTCTCTTCCACTACCCCACACTTCCTGTCTCTTTCACCCATAATTCTCGTTTCATCATTGTTTTCCTCTCTTTCTCCTCCTTTCCTTCCTGTCTCTTTATCCCACTCCTGCAGGTTTTTTTTCACCCATGCTTCTCGCTTCATTATTGTTTTCCTCTCTCTCTCTCCTCCTTCCCTTTCTCTTTATCCCACTCCTGAAAGTTCTTTTCACCCATGCTTCTCGCTTCATCATTGTTTTCCTCTCTCCTCCTCCCCTTCATCTCAGTCCTGAAGGTTCTTTTTCACCCATGCTTCTCGCTTCATTATTGTTTTCCTCTTTTTCTCCTCCTTCCCTTCCTGTCTCTTTATCCCACTCCTGCAGATTCTTTTTCACCCATGCTTCTCGCTTCATCATTGTTTTCCTCTCTTTCTCCTCCTTCCCTTCCTGTCTCTTTATCCCACTCCTGCAGGTTCTTTTTCATCCATGCTTCTCTCTTTATCATTTTTCCCTGTCTTTCTCTTTCTCCTCCATTACACCTTTCTGCATTTCTTGTTTTTTGCTCTCGTTTAAAGTTTGATGAAAAATAAGGTCCTATCCTCAATAAATGTGAAATCAGTCTGACCCTGTGCCTCATGGGAACAGTCCAGCCCGAACTGCCAAGCCATGTCTTCCCTGGACCGGAAACAAGCATCCTGGGACCGGTTTCTGGCTTACAGCCGTCATCAGCCATGCTATCTTGAATCCAGTGGCAAAGTGAGCAAGGGACCCACGTCTGGGCATACCCTGCCAACTTAGGGCGAACATAGCAAAACCAAAGGGGATGATGGACGGAGTGTTGAACATTGCAAGCACTCACCCCCAGTCAACTGATCTGGGTTTAATCCATCATCATTCTTTAGCTCACTCCGCCACCCCAGTTCAGACATGGCCATATGCAAATCAGTCTGACCCTGTGCCTCATGGGAACAGTCCAGCCCGAACTGCCAAGCCATGTCTTCCCTGGACCGGAAACAAGCATCCTGGGACCGGTTTCTGGCTTACAGCCGTCATCAGCCAGGCTATCTTGAATCCAGTGGCAAAGTGAGCAAGGGACCCACGTCCGGGCATACCCTGCCAACTTAGGGCGAACATAGCAAAACCAAAGGGGATGATGGACGGAGTGTTGAACATTGCAAGCACTCACCCCCAGTCAACTGATCTGGGTTTAATCCATCATCATTCTTTAGCTCACTCCGCCACCCCAGTTCAGACATGGCCATATGCAAATCAGTCTGACCCTGTGCCTCATGGGAACAGTCCAGCCCGAACTGCCAAGCCATGTCTTCCCTGGACCGGAAACAAGCATCCTGGGACCCCTCCAAAGACTAGAGCGGGTGGGTGGTGCCAAGATGGCACTAAAGGGCCGCCCTGCTGAGGTGGCCCCCTGCGGGGGCCGCGGACAGCCACACTTCTATAGTTAGTAAAATTAACGAAGCGTCTCCAACGTACACAAGAGGATTCTATATATGTTTTAAGAGAACATGAAATCTTGCTTATTATCACTCATTATTTTCCCGCCCAGTATGTCCTGCCTAACGTATTACTCAGTTGGTGTAGAGGCATGAAAAAAGAGAGAACGGCGATAAAAGAGGCGTGTGTCGGCCATCTTATAGCGTGCAAGTTATTATCAGTGCCGACTCATAAGTCTAAACCATAATCAATGGGACCCTTTTAAGATCAACATAACAAGATGCGGATACTAATGATCAGTAAAGTATCGATCATGTTAAAAAGTTTCGTCTTTATTATTCTATTCCGTGATTCTAAACAGAGAGTGCAAGCCATAGAATTAAAACCGTACTAGGTACCTCAGTGCAAGTATATTGGATACAATTATAAAATAAATAGATCTAACTTTATTTGTGATTGTCAATAGAGCGCAGGTCTAGTTACCCGCTCTGCAAATAAAGGTGTCTACGTGCATTCTTGAGGATGAGGGTGTAACTGTAGACATACAGACTTGGAGACAGGACTGCGTTTAAATTTTTTTACTCAAGTTCTGTTTATTGAATGTTTCAAAAGAACAATACAATGTAATGCAATTGCAAAAAGGTGATCCTTTAATAGACAGTTATAGTGCTTTAGGAAGACAGAAAACTTTATATCAATGCATCAGTATCATCAGCCAGGCCAACCGTGAGGATAGGTACCAAAGAGAGAGAAATCACTCCAATGAGAAGGCTTAAGAAGGGCCGGCTTCTATGGGGTTTTGATAGAACATGCCTAAATGGAGGGTCAAATGTAACGAAAGAACAATAACTGGGAGAAGGAAAGGGAAGATTGGGAAATTCCCATTCTGTCTCTCATACGTGTGAAATCATGCAGAATGTAGAATGGGAGGGTCGCCAAGTGAGAGTAGGTGTGTGACAATTATTCCCATATATAAAGGCGCCGGGGGAGGGGCTTGTGCTCTACACCTCCTCATCAAATAGATGGAGAGCCCACAATCTGGGAGGTTGGAAGTATAAATATTTCAAACGAGACAGGTATGTGATAAGAGGTGTCCAGAGACGTAGGAACCTCTTATCTGTGACGGAAAGCTTATGTGTCATCTGCTCCATGGCAATTGTATGCCAGAGTTGTGTGAACCAGGATGCATTGCGAGGGCCAAGGGCTATGAGCTGTTTGGCGGCACCAGTCATGTGTCTTATCAGATACCAGTCTGCGTGGGTCCTGGCAGTTAGTGATGTTGGGCGGATGCCTAGGAGAATAGCATGATAGTCTTCTGGTATAGAATAACCCTGGGTGGGCTTGATGTGACTTAGGATCTCCTTCCAGAAGATTTGTATCAAAGGACAAGACCACCATATGTGATGGAAATCGGCTATCGGTGCAGCACAGCGCCAGCATAAAGCAGAGGCCATTGGGAACATGGTGTGGAGACGGGCCGGAGGATAATACCACTGGAGTATGACCTTGTAGGTCGCTTCCTGTTGAGCAATGCCTCTGTGGGTGCATGGTTTTTCCCACCAAAGAAGTTCCCACTGTTTCTGGGTGATGGTGTCGGTGCCAGGGGACCATTTCCATTGATAGTAGTGATAAGGCAGAAGGCATGACTGTTGCAAGACAGCGTATGTCTGGGAGATTAGCCCCCGAGTACCTTCAAAGTTGCGGACATATTGCTCAAAAGAGGTAAGTGGGCGAGTGGCGGCTACTGTATTGGAGCGGTGAAGGGTCCAATGTCAAAGCTGGAAATATTGCTGACGGGCAACTCTGAGAGACGTAAATCCTTCTTACACTGATCAAAGGACTTAATCGTCAGGCCCTGGTAAAAGTCCTGTAATAGCCTACACTCACCCCTGACCCAATCTGGGAAGGATACCCGGAGGAGGGCAGGGGAGAAGTCGGGAGTATGTGCAATTGGGGTATTAGGAGATGGGAATGTGTTCAGGCCCCGTTTGGTCGCTAGTCTATCACAGATCTCTAATACCATGTGTGTATGATTGCAATGTAAGCGCTGCGTGGGCTGGAGTATCTAGGCAGCCAAGAGAGGTCCCAGAGCATCCGACAAGCAATAGGTCTGTCCATGTGCACCCAGCGTTTCTCGCTCTCGCACTTCCCACTCAGAAAGATATCGTAGTTGCGCCGCCCAGTAATAATCCTGGTGATTGGGACAAGCAAGTCTCCCCCGGTTCCTTGGGAGCGTGAGTAGTGCAGCAGAGAGGCAGGGCACATCCCTTCCCATATAAAAGAGCTGAGATCCGACTGTAACTGGGTGATATCCTCCAAGGGGATAGACGTGGGCAAAGATTGAAATAAATACAAGAGCCTGGGGAGGTTGTTCATATTAACTACGTTAATGAGGCCTAAACAGGAGATGCGAAGTGGCTTCCATCTCCGAAGATCTTCCAGAATTGCTTTACGGTGTCTCAACCAGTTTTCCCTGGTCCAGTTAGACAGGGAGTTTATGATCGTAAGGCCTAAATACTGTAGAGAGTGGGAGGTCCATTGAAAGGGGGAGAGCGTCTGCAAATGGAGGAGGCGATGTGGCGGGAGGGCAGGGTTGAGCTCTTGTGATTTCGCTAGGTTAATCTTATACCCGGACACCCGTTCATAAGTTTGGAGAATATGACCCACTGCAGGGAGGGAGGTTTCTGGCTCTGATAGCGCGAGGAGGAGGTCGTCTGCATATAGTAAAACCTTATGGTCTTGGCCTCCGAAGGGGATACCCCTAAAGTCTGCTGAGAGTCGTAAGTAGATAGCAAGGAGTATGACTACGAGGGCAAAAAGGAGAGGAGATAGTGGACAACCTTGCTGGGTGCTTCGGGATGGAGGAATGAGCTAGTAGTCTGGCCGTTCATGTGGATGGAGGCCGTAGTGGCCGAGTAGGAGGCCATGATCTTACCAATCATGATTGGGCCTAGGCCTATTGTCTGGAGGACTGCTAATCCAATCAAATGCCTTTTTGACATCTAGGGAGCGAAGAAGAGTGGGGATAGAGCATCTCTGGGCCTTTTCTACTAGATGGGCCAGGCATCGTATGTTGTCAGATCCCTGCCGATATCATATGAAACCCACCTGGTCTGGGTCAATCAATCCAGGAAAGAAGCGTTCTTGGTGGTTTTCCAACATCTTGGTGTAAAACTTCGCATCTGTATTTAAAAGGGAAATCAGGTAGTAAGAGGAGCAAAGCATTGGGTCCTTGCCTGGTTTGGGAACCGGTGTGGTTTCAGAGTTGGACATGGATGGTGTAAGGCCTGTGACATGGATGAAGAAATTATAACGTGCAAGCGAGTGAGATTGTAGTTGGGGCAGGAAAACCATGTAAAAAGACTGGGTAAAGCCAACTAGACCAGGAGACTTGCCCTTGGGAGCGAGCATAAAGCGTTGTGGAGCTCAGCTGCTGAGGATTCCTCTAGGTCGTGGACTAGAGAAGGATCTAGCGGCTGCAAAGGGCAACACTGGATCTACGTGGCAACCCCAGCGGGATCTTCTCCTCCCGAAGCGTAAAGACTCTGATAGTAAGCTTGGAAGGACCTATGGTTATCCACCTTCCTAACAGCCGAGTTTGAGTTGCCTATTCGGAGCTTGTCAATGTGAGACCTAGCGTGCTGGTGTCACAGTCTACGTGTGAGGAGAGAATCAACCTTATCCCCATCTTCATAGTACTTCTGCTTGAGTGCAAGCAAGGAGCGTTTTTCTTTATTTACCTTATGTGCCTGAAGTTGGCCCTGCAGAATAGCCAATTGACCCTTGGCCCACTTTGTTGGGTTTTACTTATCGGTGCGCTCTAGTGCAAGGACCTCATCAGAGTTTTGCTTCAAAGAGGAACACCTCCTGAGCCCTAGCTATTGGGATAGAAGTCAATACCCCACATATGGTGGCCTTAAAGCCATCCCATAGAACATGGGGGGGGAGTATCTGGAAGGGAGTTGATCACGAAGTATTCTGTGATGGCAGCCTGTATAGCTGTTCTGTTTATAGGATCTCTCAGAAGCTGCGGGTATAGGCACCAGCGTGGTGATGTATGCAGTAGGCCAGCACGGTGCATCCATTTGAGCTCAACGTGTGCGTGATCTGAGATAGAGATATCAGATATTTGCACTGAGGAGATGGTGTTCAATAGGGGAGAGGTAATGAACAGGTGGTCAATGTGGAGTTAGATAGGTGCACATGTGGAGAGAAGGAGTAATGTTTTGTGTCTGGGTGTAAGTATCTGTAAACACACAGAAGGCCAGAGGAGGTTTAACGACCAGCAGGGGGCGACTCCCCTACAATGAACTCACAACACAAAAAGGCCACCCTGGGTCAAGACAAAAGAAGAAAAAGTGAAAGGAGTGTGGGGGGTTCCCTTTTATAGGACGAATTCCCTCACCCACCCGTGTGTGGCATGCTTCATCATCGGGAACCTCCTCGCACGTCTTGGAGTCTGTATATGCCCAGTATTGGTGTGGGTATTAAGGGTTGGCCATGTGATGGCAATCAGTGCGAAGCAAATGGGTCTCCTGTAAGAAGATAATGTCAGGCTCACGCTGTAGGAGATAGCGCCACAGCTGATGACATTTGCAGGGGGAGTTAAGCCACAGACGTTGGGGGGAAAGTAACTTTAAGTCATGTGTGGTGGCCATGGGGAGGGACCAGTGCTTGGTGAGTCTGGACAGAGAGTGGAAGGAGAAGAGCCCCGCCCCCGTTGCAGTAATACATTCATGGATGTGGCATTGGCTGAGAGAACTAGTGAGGACAAGGAGGGAATAGGAGAGTGCAAAGGGAAACTCAAGAGGCCAACAGCGCCCAACTGTATGAACCACTCCATAGAGGGTCAGGAGAAAGATACCAGACCCAACGAGGTGTCACACTCAACGAAGTAAAGCTCGTAGTGGGAGGGGGGGTGGAAGGCCACGAGCATCTCCAAAATACAGTGTGTCCAATAATTCTCTTCTGTGGGAAAAAAGGAGACAACTAGAGAGAGACAATCAGCAAATAAGTGGAGGTCTGGCCCCGCCCCGCCCCATGGGCCCTGCTAATTGAGCCACATATCGGAAGGCCGACGAGTAACAAGAACTAAACAAGAGCGAGGTCTAGGCCTGCGGGCTGGAGTCAGCTAACTTCGGCTGAGGAGTGAGCCTGTCTGTCTTCATCTTCTGGAGATGCCAATGATGTCTGTTTTAGCTGCATCCGAGCTCGGTACTGACTTGGCATTGTGGTTACGCCCTCTTCGATGAACAGTATGCCACTGGGATCTCCAAGGATCTTGGCGCGCGGAGGAACGAGGCGGCATGTCCTCATCAGCGGAGTCTCTCAGGAGGCTGATGAGTGATCTGACTTCTGTGAGGGAGCGGACCAAGTGCCGCTTCCCATTCAAAGTGGAAAGCAAGCCAAAGGAGTGAGCACTTGTTATTTGGTGCCCTGAAAGCGTAAGTGATCAGTCACAGGTTTGAAGTCACGCCTCTTCTTCAGAGTCAGCAGAGAGAGATCGTCAAAGATTTGCAGAGAATGGTCTCCATATACGATGTCCGCCTTAACCCTTGCCGCCCAGAGCACTGACTCTTTATCTTGAAAAAAAAGGGATGTCTAGTAAGGATATCAGGGAGCATATCAGGCTGGCCTGGGGCTGCAGCTACACAATGCACTCTGTTCAACATCAGAGGGTCGCGTCGTATGGCCATCAGAAAGTCCCTGATGAAAGTCATAATATCTTCCCACTCCCTCCCCGTGGAACGCCCCTGATTCTAAGGTTATTACGTCATCCCCGATTTTCCAGGTCTTCTTGCTTGGCCTGGAGTTCAATGTGTTGCTCCTCCAACAGATTGACCCTTCTCCAAAGAGTCATTTGGTCCTCTGCGCTGGAGTCAACAGTGCGTTCCAGGTCATCAACCCAGGTGCCAACTGCAGAGATGTCTTTGCGCAAGTCATAGAGGCATCTTTTGAAGGCAGTCTTCAAGGAGCCTAACTCCTGACGAATGTCTGCTAGGAATTTTCCAGGTAGTCCTGTGTTATGGAGAGGGCGGGCGCCGCCAGGGGGCTGTGAAGATGTTTTTTTTGTTTTTTTTTTTTACTAGCCATGTCTGATGTAGTTGATTTGGCCCAAAGGGAGACCACCGAACTGTCCCTGACAGATCTGCCACTGGGCATGCCGGGCAAGGCCACCGCACTGCGCAGCACAGAGGGGGCTAAGAACAGAGAGGCAGGGGCCCTCTGAATATCTGCACCAAGGAGCGGAAGAAGAGGATTAGGTCGTGTAGCTCAGGATTGAGGTCCTCAGGAGAGTGCCACAACACAGGAAGACAGAGGGCAGAGCAGACCCTGGGGAGGTTGGCAGGTCAGACCCGCTGTGGAGGAGAGGCAACTCATGCCAGGCACAGTTCCTCAGACAGGCAGGTCCGGTATTCAGCGACTCTAGTGCCCAGCGCAGCCCCAGAGAGGAAGCGTTGACGGTGCTGTAGAGGAGTCAGGGGTCACAAGTTCTTCCCCGAGTACAGCTTGCGTGGGTATGTAGCAGCACCAGAGAGCTCCTTAAGATCACCAGGGCACTAGGAACTCCCTGAGAAGGCAGAGATAGTTGTTGACAGGTCCTCAGGGTCGCCCTGGACCCCACTGCTGGAGATTAGAGCAAGACGAGGGACCAGGCAGGGATCCCGGCGCTGGGAGCGATAGCCCCAGCTAGGCGCTGCCAATCCGTAAGAAAGAGCCCCAGCCTACGCCAGCAGTCCACAGAAAACAAGTTTGTTGGAGGCACCAGCCCGTCTCGCCCCCACAGCAAGAGGTATGTTGTAATGCGCCCAGCAGAAGCAGAGGTGGGCCCAGGAGGAGAGGGGGAGGGCGGCAGGGTCTCAGGCAGCAGAAGCACAGGTGGGCAAGGTCTTCCCCCCAGCTGGGAGCACCAACGAGTCCCTGAAGGAACGCTCGCCGCAGGCAATAGAGGAAGAGGGGGAGACGGGTCTCTCCTGCAGCCGCTCACCGTTCCCCGACACACCGCAGGACGGGCATCCAGTCCCCATGCGCCGAAGGAGGATGACGCATCCGCCGTCCCTGGAGTAAATGGCGGGCATTGCTGGGCAGTCCGCACCAGGAAGGGAATATGCAGCCCAAGCGGCTCTCCACCTGTGTCTCAGTTCGAAGTCAGTGGAGCCAAGATGGCGCCGGCGGCCCACTCAGCCACAGGAACATCAGCCGCGGCCACCTCTCACCAACCGCGGGGCCATCTGACTGATTGCAGCCGATGCCAGAGTATGCTGGGGTGGCTTCAGTACCTCCGCCGACAAGGATAGGGTGAGGGTAAAGCTTTCTGAGGCTTTTGGGGCCTGAGTGCAGCGGGAGCTCCACACTCGTGCGTGCTACGCCATTCTCGGCCAAGCCACCCCTCCATGTGACCTTTTAAACAAGGGATGTTTGATTGGTCTTTCATCAGTACTGCCATTTAGTTAACAGTCAGGGAATGTTGCTGAGTCAGCAGAGATAGTTGCTAGTGAAAGAGACGTTTCTGGGAAGAGCCCTTGTCCATTGTTTTCCTTTGAGAGCCCCATCCTGGAAGGCTGATGAAATCCAGGTGCAGAGTTTCACACTTATTTTGTTCACGTAGTTACTCCTGCTTGGAACCAGCATTGTCGAACTTCGCTGTGAGGAGCCATCACTTTGCACAAAGAACCTGTCTGCGCTGCAGAGTAAAAGCAATATGTCTGGCGTTGACCCACCACCTTTGGGTATTGTCAATGCTTATTTTGTTCAGCCATAGTTTTTAGCAAAACGTTATAGTTGTGGAATCTCCTGGACCCTCATCAATCAAAAAAAAATTGGCTAAAAAGAAAAATGTTTTTTGGTCTCAATGAGCACATTCATGATAGGCCTGTTATGCGTTGAATACAAAGCCCCCCCCTTCTTTTTGCTTTGAGTGTATACAAGTGCATCACAGTTCAGCCAATGGCTCAGGTTGCATTCATCACGCTGGGTAAGCTCTTCTTACAGCATTCTGTAGCTATGAAAAGAACAAGCATTGGCAAACCCAATAGGTCTTGCCTTTGAAGGGCTTTAGCTGACATTGTGGCTTTGTCAATGCTTGCAGCTGATGCTGTCCATCATTGGCAAAAAAAATAAAAAATTCTAGGCATTGGCAAAAAAACACAAAATGGGCACAAGGAGATGATGTATGTATGCATATGCATCAACAGGTAGGGAAATTTTGGCTTTTGGCTGGTACACAATGGCGCATGAGCATGTCATGATGCAGTAGCCATTTTTTAAAATTCACTATTCCAAAATGCCTGACACCTATCTTGCAGTGGTAAATTTTAAAAAGGTGCGGAAAAGCCCCATTTCATAAAGGAGCAGACCAAAGTCGCAAAATGCAGCTTCCAGGCCCTTCTAAAAAGTTTTTTTAAATTAGCATAAAAAAACTGGATGGGAGTGTTCAGGGGATCAACTGAGAGTGTGGCATTGAAAGCATGTAAATGGCACCGATGAACAGCGATGGTGAGCAGTGAGGTGCAGGAAAACAACAGAGTGGGCTATAAAAAAAAGTGGGACGTGGGCTGTTGAGGAGCCAACAGACAAGCTATGGGGGGGGTGTGGTGGAGCAACACAAGAGAGCGTGGGAGTGGAGATGTGAAGTGGTGGGAAGAAAGAGGAGAAGAAGACAAAGCACAAAAAACGGTATGCAGACTTTGTGCCATGCCATTCTTGCGGACAGGCATTTCACCGCCTGCAGTGCAGCACCTTATTAAACAGCGCTGCAGTTGTAGGTAGCGGAATGCCAGTCCGCAGTGTGGGAAGGGGAGTGGGGGCACCCCCGTAGAAAAAAAAGAAAAGAAAGCAGTAATCACCACAAGGGAAACACTGACGTTGAAAGTGAGTAGATGTTTGCACCGTGGTGAAATGTCAGCAAATCTAAAAAAGCATTGGCATAGCCAATAGGTCTCGCCTTTGGGACCTTATAAGTGTTTAGCCACGCAGCACATAATTCCCCACTGGGCAAATTTCTGTAATGGAACTAGTGCTTATATAAAGCGCTTTGATACCTTAATTTGCACTATATAAAAATGCAAAAAATAAAGAGGAATGAAAGAAGAAGTTCTTGTGGGTTCTTGAGGTGGGAGTGCGAAAAGATGCACTCTGCACAGTGATTAAATTATTCATGTTTGGATGTGAGGGCTATCTGGCTGGGGTTATAGGGAGAGGGGAAAGAGGCACCGGAGGCATCCATGGCATGATGCTGCACACCCCTGACCTACTGTTTACCATTGGCCTAATGCTGGTATACATGCACTGTTCACGTCTGGTTACTGTTGGCCCTGGCATAATGGTGGTAACTCTACTTACTTTTGCCATCCTTACCATAGGGGTGGCCAGCAAGACAATGGTGGACGTGGCATCAGTCATAGTGTTGGTCCTAGCATCACGGTATCATTTCTTGTCATATTGCACATAATATTCATTCAATCAATTAAGCAGCAGTAGGGGTATCTGGGCGCTGCATTGACAGCTACCTACAAGTAAAGCAGTGGTGGTTCATTTGCAAAACTATTTGAGAGTTTGAGGAAGAGATGCACCCTGCACCTTACTTTGTTGAATGTGAAGCATTTCCCAGACCATATGAATATTTCAAACAAGTAAGAGAGAGGAGTGAATGCATGTACGAAACTCTCCATCAGGACGTATTTCCTCAGCTTCTGCTACTCCTTTGTATCCCTCCCCACCCTCTAGGTTGCAAAGAGCTCTATAAGAGCAGAAGGGCAGCACAGGCGCAAGAAAGACAGCAAGGCGTCAGTGATTTAAACGCTCGCCGCTGTTATCTGCACATCACGAGTTAGAATCCCAGCAAGGCTATCTCTGTCTACCATCCTTCTGATGTTCATAAATCAACTGGTTAAGAGTAACGGTTGTTACTTACAGCACTTAGAAACTGCAGAAGCGTGGGATGACACGCTATATATAAAACAGGTTATTAATAGACAATAATGATACATGAAAAAACCTCGCTCCCGTTTGCTTCCTTTCCGAGGAAGGCTATGTAACGACTTCTCTGTAAACTGGATAAACCACCCCTGTTGTGCAGCAACCCCTTTAAATAACACTGTAATTTAATTTCGTGCTGGGGATAATCCCCGCTCTCGGAGCCGGGCACGGGCCAGTCGGGGCTTAATGAGAACAGGGCACAGGGCAAACGGCCCAAATATTATTTGCTGGATGAAATATGTGTATAACATTGGCAGAGGCTGAAAACAATGCACCCCTTTCGAACAAAACTTTTAAACATCTACCCAGAAATGTTATAAAAGAAGAACGTCATATCACAACATACAACGACTCAAAGACAATTTTCGCTCTCCAGTGCACATTAAATAAATATAGTGTGAAGAATTTGGCGAAAGAGCTAAGTAAATACTGCACGTTTTTTTGTATCATCAAAATTATCTTCATAACGCGACTGTGTAATTTTGAAATTTTAAAACCAATTGAGTTAAAGGGAATGAAGTTTGTTCTTTAGGGTTTGAAAGAGAAATCTATTGTAAAAAAAAAAACCTGTTTATCTGTGCGCTCACTGTGAGCAATAGCTCACGCGTAACTGGGGGCGGTTGGTGCGCCGCATATACACAGATGCCCATAAAATCATTTGGATGCTATCAAACACATGATACCACGTAATGTAAGTGTAAACCCCCTCCCATTAACATGATCATTTAGCTCTGTTGTGCTGCACCCCCGGCTGTTGACCAGCATGGCTGGCTGCGAGCGCTACCTCTCGGCAGGAGTTCAGAAAGCAGTTACCGGTGCCAGCCCACTCGGTGCACGCGATGTCTGTGGATCAGAGACCGGGATGAGCTGCTCACCCAGTTACCCAGCCTTGCTTTCCCCTGTGCATTTTGGTACTTTTTTAGCTTTCTTTCCCGAAATACAGGACTGCTCGTCCCATGACGGAGACAAAAAAACAGGTCCAGTGGGGCTGCTCACACCTGAGGTTTGCAAGAGACGACTTGAGGATTGTGTGGGACCGGCTGTGCGAAGCCAGCATGTGCTTTTGGGTCTTGACAGGGGTAGTAAGCACTATATAAATACCCATACAATACCACATGGCATCCCACAGGGCACTGATGTGAAGGAAGTCCCAGTCTGGCGGTGCACAGACTTCACTGGTATGGGATCAGGGAGGCGAGAGGAGGCGCTCACAGGTCATGCCAGAGTGCGCGCTGATTGCTTCTTAGCGCTAGTTTATGGCGCTCGCACCGATCTCATACAGAGGCAGCGCAAAGGACTTGCCATGGGCATGACTGACATCTCCTGCGTCTACGTTCTTGTTTGTTATCATATCATACACCATCCAGAAAAAAGCACATTCGCTAGCTAATAAGACAAGCGCGGCCGCGCGGCCGTGAAAGCGACGCGGCCGTGAAAGTGAAACCGATCACGCCAAGGACACGCTAATTAAAAACATATGGCCCCTGCGCGCCTGCAGACGCTGAGGGCATGTATGGCGTTTCCCTTGCGGGAGCGAGCAGCAAGGCGCGATAATTGCTAACAGATGGCGCCGCTGCTCGCTCCCACAAGGGAAATGCCAAACGTGCACGAGTGCCCATAGAGAGCAGTGCAAAACATGCACGAGTTTTAACAAAAGTGCTGAGCGATGCCAAGAGGTCTCTCTAAGCAGCGCTTGCGTGCTGCTTAGGCGAGACCTAAAAAACATATGCACTTCCATGAAGTGTTAAAAAAAAAGAAAAAAGTAGTTCTCTCAATCTAAGCAGCAGAAGGATACAAGTCATCCAATCAAATAAATGTTAAAGAAGCCATGCTCCAGTGGAGGGACAAACAGAAGAAGAAGAAGAAAAACCAAGCAAATGAGATTGACAGGAAAGCCAACCAATGATAAGCAATGGGCTGGCCTGAAGCCGACGGTAAGTATTGGAACTGTACCTAATAGGTCTTCAGATGACAGATGCTTAAGCTGTCTGTCGGTGACATTTAAGAAGAGTGAAAAAAAGAGACACGCTTCTGATAGGAGCCCTATTTGATGCAATGTCATGGGGAAACTCTTCACGTAATTGTCATGCACACTGGATGGTGATTAATGAGACAGACAGAGTGAGTCCTGGCGGAGCAACCCCCTGTGCAGAAACATCGGAGCCCATTCTATTGTGCTTGCGGACGTGGGAGCAGGAGTACTTGCCACTGGGGGACGCCCTGTGTGTCTGGGCGTACTGTGTGCGCCGCGGCCTCCGGAGGAAAGTGCCGAGATCGACGGGCGTGGCGTAGGAACGGCCGGTGGGATTGGCGAACCTGTGTGAACCGCTACAAGGCGAGGAAGGCTCTCTGATTGGTCTGCCTCTCTTCTGCACCTCCTGGGGCTCGTTCGCCTCTGAGTGGTGCTTTATGGTCTGATCAGCTTTCTGGATCTAAGCAGTCCAGTTGCGGTGAAACTATCCTGTGCTCGCTGTGATCCCAGAGCGTCCTGTGAATCAGACGTGGCGCGGGATGAAGACTGAGCGTAATGCGTTCATTGGACTGATCTCCTACGGTCCCGTTTGACCCCCCCCCTGACTTTCCCTTTGTTTTGCAAGTAACAAGTAAGGGAACACTGACACTAGGTTTAATGACTCTCACATTTTGCTGACATGTTTTAACTCGTGACCAAGACCGGGTCTGTTGTTTCCTATTGGGCTGTCCTGGCTCGCTCGGTGGCCCATGAGATGAGCAATTCACATAATGGGCGCCCATTGTGTTCTCCTCTAATAGTGCTCTTGGCTGAGGTTTGGTGTCCACTTTGGCCTCCTCCCTGGGGAGCCGAAGAACGTCTATACCTATCACTGTGATCCTCTAGGTGACTCCCATTTCCATGCTGGTTTCCATACTTGGAGGTCCCAATCCCTGGTGGTAGGGTTTGCCCCGTTATGATCCCACACCCTCACAGTCACTGGAGGCAAGCCAGCCTTCTATCCCTCAGGTATGATGTTTTATTGGGAGTTAGTCCAGACTGGGAGTTAGACCCTGGCCCTGCATCTCTAGTCGCCCCCTGACCTCAATCTTTTTGGATTATCCTCATTCTCCTCTGCACTATCGCTACCCTAGTGGCCCCTCTTCTCCCTATCATGGCCTCCACTCGAATAAAGTCGGGAGTTAACTGCTTCAAAGTCATCTATCCCCCCAATCTGTCCAAAGCAGCAGCAAAACGGTTCAAGCACAACACCATTGAACACTTCCCTGATTCCCTCTTTGTTGATCAATTCCATAATGGGCACCTAGGGAAGCTAAAAAATGACTTAATTTTCTTCACCCACGACATCCCTTCTTGGTCTACCAGCTTCTTCAATTTCTTCAACGTCTCCTCCTCCTCATCTATCCCGCATGGACAGCGGCTAAAATTTCCCCCTCCACGAGCTTTAAGGGCTCTCTCACCATTACACTCTACAATAATGGCACTGTCATGATTCAAGCGACAGACTCCTGTCTCTCTCTCTTTGACCATCTCTTCCACTCCCTTCGCCCAACCCATACAACTATGATCTCCCTCAACCCTTCTTTGAGCTCCTCTCCTTTCTCCCTTTCGCCCCCCTGAACCCCCGATACTCCAGCAGGCCGCTCTCCCGGGAGACACAGGCCTACCCTCTGTTCCCCCTGCCTTTGCTCCCGCCTCTCCCTCTCTTCCCCCTTCCCAAAATGTCCCTCCCCCTATCTTGTCTGTCCGACCTCCGGCCCCCACCCCCCTCCCCATCCTGCATCTGCCGGATTCTCCAACGTTTTCGCCTCCCCCCTAATCCAACCCACCTCTTAATCCACCTTTCTTACAACCTGGTCTGCCGATCAACTTTCCTTACCTCCCCCCTTCCCTCCCCCTTTCACCTCATCCCTTTCCGCTCTTCCCCGTCCCCCGTACCCTAAATTCTTCTCTTCCACCTCCCATCTATCTTCAGCCCCACCGTCCTCATCCCTTGCTTCCCAACCTTGTCTCCCTCCCTGACAATTCCTTCCTCGTCTCTCCCTCTGACCTTGTAGTCCCTTACTCCTCCCTCAGTTTCCATCTAGCCAATCCCCCCCCATTCCACCTGTTGCCTGTCCCCCTACATTCACCTTTCATAGCCCGCAGTTCCTGCCCAGCACCGTCCTCTCTTTTCTCCCCATACCTCTGGCCTTCCTCGGACCCCCCGCCCTCCCCTCCCTGTACAGCCCCCTCTCCTCTCTTCTCCACGTACCTTCGGACTTCATCTGACCCCCGCCCTCCCCTTCCGGTTCAGCCGCGTCTCCCCTCTTCTCCCCTTACCTCCGGCCTTCATTTGTCCCCCTCCTACGCCTCAACTTTCTCCTCCTACTTATGATCTCTTCTCTTCCCCTCTGTTCAACACCAGTAAAAATATTTCTCTTCCCACCACTGTTTCACCATCCACTCCTATTGTCCACCTTCCTTCCTCACCTTCTACCCTTGCTCCCCAACTCCCCACCCATTCCCCCACCCCTCCCCCTCACCCTCTGCACTCCCTCCCTTATCCCGTTCCACCACCCCGCCCCATCCCCCCTCACTCTCTACTCTCCCGCCCGTATCCCGCTCCTCCATCCCTCCCCGTCCTCCCTCACCCTGTGCACCGCCTCCCTCAACCCGTTCCCCCACCCCTCCCCATCCTCCCTCACCCTCTGCACTCCCTCCTTTATCCATCGAGCCACCCAACACTCCGTGCTCAGCTCTCTCTCTCTGGAAAATAAACTTGATTCTCTCATCTATTCTATTTCCCAGCTTGTAGCGTCCATCTCACGTTTAAGCGCCAAGATGTCCCCCGTCCCTAACATCCTCCCGAGGAGTTCCTTGCCCCCGCGCCCCAATAAAGCCAACCACAGTCTGTCCTCGACAGACATCACCAACTTACTGGCCAGCTACAAGACCACCAACGTCACTCCCCCTCCACCTTCCTCTCCTAATAATTCTACGCAGTTTCCTATTCAGACCATCTCCTCTGTCAGACCTTACCAGCCTACCTCTTACCGGGCTCCCTCATTCAAGAATCTTATCCCTATCCCCCTGAACAACCCTAACAACCCCATCACCAAAACATCTGCGTCAGAGCTGCACTGCTTGCTCCACAACTGCAGATCTGCAATCAAACACAAAGTGGAAATCTCTGATATTATCACCCACCAGAATCTTGACATGTTCTTCCTCACTGAGACCTGGTTTAATGACTCCTCTCATACTTTGTTTGATCTTCTGGTACCCGCTGACTACTCTATCCTCAGAAATGACAGGGCAGACAAAATTGGGGGCTGTGTCGATATCATCGTCAGGAACTCCCTTCAAATGAAAGCCTTCCCTACCACCCTTTTCCGTACATTCGAATGCCTATCCTAGAACTTCAAATATATCACGGCTCACCCTTTAGATTCCATGCCATCTACCACCCACCCGGTAACTGCTCTTCCTTTGTGGAGGAACTGACTGACTTCATCAATTTTCTCAAAGTGACAGACAGATCTTCCTCTCTGACTTTAATCTCCACTGGGGCTCTTTGGAAGACTCGGCTGCCAACAAGCTTGCCACCTTTCTCTCAGCCAATGATCTCCTCCAACATTGCTCGGAAACCACACATTCCAAGGGCTCAATTCTGGACCTTGTCATATCCAAAGCAGACCTGCTGACTACTGCTCCCCCCATCCAGGTAGACTGGTCTGACCACTTCCTCATTCCCTTCCGTTTTCACCTATCGCACATTATAACTCTCGGCCAACCTAAAAGAGCTACTACCTGGTTCCGCAACACTAAGAACATTGATCTTGACACTTTTTGTGATTCTGCTATGAGGGCACTTCCTAGACTAGACCCTAGCGTGGATGTCAACGTTCTCACTTCTCAGTGCCTCTCAGTACTAGCAGTCGAAATCGACAATGTCGCTCCACTCCAAAGCAAAGGAAAAGACCCACCCCCTCAGCACCTTGGTTCAATAAAGCTCTCTACGATGAAAGGAAAAACCTTAGATTCCTGGAGAAACATTGGAGAAAATCTCCTTCCACCTCCAATCTCTCTCTTTTACGCTCAGCAAGATCCAAATATCACAACCACATCTTCCTTGAAAAAGCATCACATTTCAGATCCCTCCTTGACTCAGCCAAAAACCGACCCAAAAACTTTTTGACCTCATCAAAAACCCAAACTGTTCTCCCCTAACCATTAAGCCTGAGGATTCCGCAAAGAAAGCAGCAGATTTCGCTATATTCTTTGATGAAAAGGTCAAAGCACTGGTGGATCAGGTTGCCCACCCCTCCCCATTGAGGAGCGGAAATCCTTAGTTACCTGGCAGAACTTTGACGTCATCTCGGAAGATGACCTCCTCAAATGCATCCTCGAAACTAAACCCTCCAACCATTCTTCTGACCCCATCCCTCGTGACATCGCCATCGATTTCTACACCTATACTCTCTCCTACTGGACCAGGCTAGTCAATCTCTTCCTCAGCCAAGGCTCCCTCCCGGTTGCCCTCAAATCAGGACAGGTCACCCCTCTTCTAAAAAAAACCTCCGACGATGCGAACGACCTCAACAACTTCCGCCCTATCACCAACCTCCCTTTTCTTTCGAAAATCACCGAAAAATGGGTTGCGAAACAACTTTCCTCACATATTATGGACAATAACCTCCTCGACGTCTTCCAGTCTGGCTTCATCCAAAATTGCAGCACTGAAACAGCCCTGCTGCAAGTGATTGACGATGCGCTGCATATACTCGACTCTGGGGAATCGTGTCTTCTGATTCTTCTAGACCTCTCTGCAGCCTTTGACACTGTTAACCATAGCACTCTCCTCAACACTCTTCAACAGAGAATGGGATTGGATGGCACAGTGCTTAAATGGTTTGCCTCTTTCCTCTCGGACAGATCCCAAATGATCAAGATAGCGAACAGTCTTTCATCTCCATTGGCCGTAGGTCAAGGCATCCCTCAAGGTTCTATCCTGGCACCCACTTTGTTTAATCTTTACCTGGAACCTTTAGGGAACCTTCTAAGCAAATCTGGGATCCATTACCATCTTTATGCCGACGACACTCAAATCTACCTTAAGGTGTCTTCCGCACACGATCTCTCCCTTCTCAACTCTACTCTTAACTCCATTCACAACTGGATGTTAGCTCACCAACTCATTCTGAATCCTGCCAAAACTGAATTCCTCCTCCTCTCTACCTCTCTCTCACCTCCTCCTGTGCAATCTTGGATGGATCAGCTGAACCTACTCAACAACAAACCCATCATTGTCGACAGCGCTAAATCCCTAGGTGTCATTCTTGACAAAAGACTCAACCTAATCTCCCACATCAACTCTATTGCTAAGAACGCACGTTACCAGTTGCGCCTTCTTTGGGGGATCCGTCGGTTCTTCCCGGAGAAAGACTTAAAAACCTTGGTACAATCTCTGGTTCTCTCAAGACTGGATTATTGCAACTCTCTTCTGACGGGCCTACCCAAATCCCACCTCTCCCCTCTCAAATCCATCCTCCATTCAGCAGCTCGCTTCATTTCAGGGTCTAAACGAAGCAACCACGTCACTCCTATCCTGTCCTCTCTTCGATGGCTTCCGATCGAGGCAAGATCTATTTACAAAACTGCCTGCATCACACACAAAGCCTTACACACGTCCTCCCCTCGTTACCTGGCGAATAAATTGAAATTGTCCAGTGGCTCTCGCCCTTCTCGCAATGCGGAAAAGCTTCTGCTTGAACCCCCCGTCTTCAAAAGGGAAAGATCGATGGCGCAATCCTTCTCAGGCAATGCGGTGAGAATCTGGAACTCGCTTCCCCCATTGCTCCGTGCCACCGCCTCTACCCGGATCTTCAAAGCTGACCTCAAATCTCTTCTCTTCCAAAGACACTTTCAGAACTAATACTTTCATTCGCAGGCCCCTCTAGCTCTCTTCATTGTAAATTTGTACTTTTTCCTGTACATTCCTCACCCTTGCGTGCTGTGCTGGATTTTATGTGTGTGCTCCCTTCATTTTAAGTCCCCTGTGTAATTCACGCCCTCTCTACTCCCTCAAGAAAGTTCTTCCACTATAGGAAATTCTGTACTCCATGCCTATAGAAGTGCCGTCCCAGTGTGTTCTGAGTGACTGCCACTTATTGCAGTATTATACCTCTATTTGTATCTCATGTATCATGCACACCTGTCACTTTTTCCTCTTGGAACGTATACCTCTTTGTATCTGGTTTGTTTTTGTTAGTTGCACAATTGTCACCTTTCCTCATGTAATGTAACGCTTGCTTTTTATTATGCTCACGTGTAACCGACTCCTCATGTAATGTTACTGTTCCTATTGTGAAGCGCTCTGACACCTTCGGGTAAAGTCTGCGCTATATAAAAACGCATAAATAAATAAATAAATAAGTTTAAGAAATCAAAGTAAACCCATTGCTTCGACTGTGGTTTTTTATTTAAGGTTTACAGAATGTAAACATAGGAGGACAGAGTAGAGATATGTTCATCTCCCGTAGGTAGCCTACTGGCTCCCTAACTGATGTGGGTCTAGTTGGTACACAACCTCTACAAGCAGCTTCCTGAAACAGTGTCTTATTCTCTCCTCTTCACTTAACAGCACTTTATTGGTTTTGTTGTTTATATATATATGCTAGATTAAGAAAGCAACAGCACAAATTCATAGTGTAATATTCAAACAACATTTGCTCCGTAGAGAGAGACACAATACATGACATCCCATGTGATTTTTTGGGGGATTTTTTTTTACTGTATCATTTAGAGTTTTTAGACATTTTTTAAGGGCCATTGTGCTGATATACACAGGTTTTTACCACAATTTTTCTCAAAAATGTCCTGGAGCGGTTACATTTCACTCCAATGGAGCTCCCCTTTTAGGAACCCAAGACATATAATCAAATTCATGTGAAAATCGTGCTGTAAAATGCTCTATTACACCCCTATTTCCCCTAACTTTTTTCTGCCTGCAAGGCTGCCAGAGCCTAAGCTAGGGGCAGTACATGGCTCAGAGGCACGCGCGTCCTCACACGTGCTGCATTGTTCCGCAGGCCCCGCCCTCTGCGCGAGGCCGTGTTTACATCTGCTCGCCTCAGGCCTGGTTGCCTCAGTGCAGCCTCCCCTCAGCTCGGGCTCTCAGGGCCTGTCCCGGTGGCAGAGGCCCGGGCGGGGTGTCAGGGCGTTCGATGCTTTCCTGAGCAGGCTCCACCTGGCTCTCGGGCGGCCTCCTCTCCCCTGGAATGCGGACATGCCTCGGAGCTCAGGCTGGGGCTGTCATGAACAACATCTGTTTTATAGAGCTGCCCTGTCTGGCAACAACAGAGTAGAGGGGAGGCAGAGGATACACGGGTCACGGGTGTGGGGCAAGAGGGAGGAGGGGTAGAGAAGGGGGAGGATTAGTGGGCCAGGAAGAGTCGAGGAAACAGAGAGTCTATGTGGGGGGAGGCAGGAAAGGATGAATGGGTCAGGAGAACAGGGTAAGGAAACGGGCAGGAGGGTTCAGGGCGAAAGGAGGGCAGAGACGAACATGCAGTACGAGGCAATAAGAGGCAAGAGGTCACCTACAGAAGAGGAGGGATCTGTCAAGGACACCTGGGCAGAGAAGAGGAAGGACGGGTCAGGGAGACAGGAGGGCAGAGAAGAGGAAGGACGGGTCAGGGAGACAGGAGGGCAGAGAGGAGGAAGGACGGGTCAGGGAGACAGGAGGGCAGAGAAGAGGAAGGACGGGGCAGGGAGACAGGAGGGCAGAGAGGAGGAAGGACGGGTCAGGGAGACAGGAGGGCAGAGAAGAGGAAGGACGGGTCAGGGAGACAGGAGGGCAGAGAGGAGGAAGAGGGGGTCGGGGTGACAGGAGGGCAGAGAAGAGGATGGAGGGGGTGGGGTCAGGAGAACAGGGTGAGGCAATGGGCAGGAGGGTTCAGGTCAAAAGGAGGGCAGAGAAGAACATGCAAATTAAGAGGCAATAAGAGGCAGCCTGCAGAAGAGGAGGGATCTGTCAAGGACACCTGGGCAGAGAAGAGGAAGGACAGGAGGGAGACAGGAGGGCAGAGGAGAGGAAGAGGGGGTTGGGGTGACAAGAGGGCAGAGAAGAGGATGGAGGGGTCAGCGTTGTAGTCACCGGCTGGTCACTGTTCTAGTGTTTCTACTGTAGGTATTTACCAACTACTACCCGAGGGCTGGCTTACACCATCACCCCCCACCCATCAGGACATGTGACCCTGGCAATAAAAGGGGCTGTGCGCACGTGCCCGAGGGCCAGTTCCAGATACAATGATACTGTGTCGGTGTGATTACTATTAGTGTATGGGGGACATTGGTGACGAGTGGGAGCGGCACGCGTGTGTGGCAGCTGCCTCGCTGTTTTATGGGGGGAAGTGTAGCCCACGTCTAGGGCACCCCCCTGTCTTGCTTCTAGTGTCCGAGAGCTGTGAATGAGGGAAAAGCGTCGCAACAAGCACCGTCCCAGAGGTGCCTCGATGCTCCAGACACAGTGAGAACTGAGAAAGCCCCCGCTGCTGCTGAAAGTGTCCGCGTGGGACGAGGCAACGGCACCCATCCACTGGCAACCTAAGTGCATACAGAGAGGGAGAAATAGAACCGGCCATATAATGGGGCAAGAGGTACTCCTGCTGAAGATCCAACCGGAGCGCGAGTGGTGCCGGACTGCTGAGGTGGCTGCCTGCTTCTGCATCCTGTTGTCCGAGAAGGAGGAGTGCCCGGTCAGCCATTGGGCGTGAGGTGAGCCCCCAGTGATGGTAGCATGAGGCTGTGAGCAAGGCAAGTGGAGGAACGGACTGCTTATGCTGAGTCCGGAATGTGGGAGAAGTGCGGACAAGGGTTCCCACGAAGTGATGTCCACAACAGAGACTCTGATTGACCTTGTAGGGAGGGGCCATCAATGGAGAAGAGCATCAATGCTGCTGGTGAGAGAAGCCGTGTGGGAATGCTGGTGCGAGGCGTTCAGTGACACTGTGGCTTGTTCTGAAGAAAGAATGTCCCCTGGAACGGCACAGTAGCACGAGACGGCTCCTGACCTGCAAACTGCACTGATGGAACGTACAGAAGTATGAGTAGCAGCGCAGGAAGAGTGGCCGTAACTCATGAGCAGGATTGCCACACCACCACAGAAACGCTGCGAGCGCGACGGCCAGACATGGGCGAGAAACAGTGACAAGGCGTGCTGCCCTGCAGTGTCCGCATCGGCCAACACCTGTGTAAAGCCCAACCCCCGTACAGCCACGAGGAAGAATAGAGACTTGTGCCGGCAGCCAGGTGGGCTGCCAGCATTGACCGTGAGGACCGTTGCCGCAGCGCAAGTGAAGCGCGCCCAAGAACAGTACCACCTCCTCCGCACTTACTTGGAAAGCAGCGTGCGGTAGCCCAGATGGGGGTTGGTATCATGACTGCAGCACCAGCGCTGCACGGAACCCCTGGCCAGAGTCCCTGAGCTGAGCAGGGTCGGCGAGTATACCACAGTAGAGACGTTTCCCTGGCCAGCGAAGGAGAGGCCTGGTGGAGCCCATGCTTCGATGTCCTGGCAGCAGCGGGCCTAGCTTCCTGTGGGGGGGGGGGGCCTGACAAAGAGTGACAGAGAGCAAAGAGGCCCGCAGCAATAGGGAAGCTGCTGAGGCCTAGGACAACTGTAACAGTGCCACCTGGTGGACACTTGGCGGTACCGCGCCTGATAAAAGAAAGGGAAAAAGGGCAGTGAAGTATGTGTAATCAGCAGAGCTGTTTGGAGTAAGGGAGAGCCTGCAGGGCCCCTCTCGCCCTGCTTGGATATCCAGGATTTAGTTTCCCTCATCAGCAAGCGTGCTCCCAATAATGGAGGAAAAAGGCTTCCAGGGCCCATGGAGTAGACTGCAGTGACACCTAGTGGCCATGGGTGTTTACTGCAGCCATCCAGGACATCCTATATAGAAGTAAAGCCCACACAATGAGGAGTAGCCTGTTTAAACTCCAGGTACAGCAGTGGCTGTACCCAAGGAAATAGACTGTGAAGGGGTGAGAGATGAGGCATCCCAATGCAGGGAAACCCAAGAAGTTCAAAGCTGACAAGAGTCCACTGATGGTAAGAACAGCCATGCAGCAAAGCCCCAGGCAGCAAGCGCGCCCCGTGGCGAAATGACACCACCGCAAGAGGAGGAACCGGGTGTGCAAGGTGCCAGAAGAAGGAGCACCCTCAAGTGACAAACAGAGGGTGCAAGAACAGAAGTGCACCGAAGATTGCACCAGAGAAGCTGACTGCACGGGCTGGAGCCCGAGAGTGAGAGCCCTGCAAGTAAGAGGGCCCATGTCGGGACTGGGTGTGATAGACCCTGCGAAGCCTGACTGATTGGAGGCTGAAGAGAGTGCCACATCGGCGTAGCCTTGTGGCGCAAGGATTGCGTCCTTAAGTGAAGAAGAGACCAGCGAGAGGTAGGAGAAGAGACCTGCAAGAGGTCGGAGAAGAGACCTGCGAGAGGTCGGAGAAGAAGACCTGTGAGAGGTCGGAGAAGAGACCTGCGAGAGGTCAGAGAGGAGACCTGCGAGAGGTCGGAGAAGAGACCTGCGAGAGGTCGGAGAAGAGACCTGTGAGAGGTCGGAGAAGATACTTGTGAGAGGTCGGAAAAGAAGATCTGTGTGAGTTTGTGAAGAGAAGAAGGTCACAAGGAGAGGTCTGGCCACTGGATGAGGAGAAGGCGTAGTCCTAGGGGTAGGACGGGGCCAGGGAGGCCCGTGTGAAGTGCTTGTCACATGGAGAGGCCTGGTCAAAAGAAAGAAGAGTAAGACAAGATGGTGTCAGACTGCGTCATGAAGAGGATGAAGATGAAAAGGAAGAAGTGTGGCACGATGCCACAGCAGTAGAGCACGAAGAAAATGAAGAAAGAAGAAGAGAATTGTGTGTAATAGACATCTGGCACACTGCAAAAGTACAGAATATGACTGTGAGTGTCATTCCAACCACGTGCATCTCCAAGAACATCTAAGGAGTGTTGGACATCTAGAGTGAAGCACTGAACCCATAAAACACTCAGAGGTCAGTGAGAAATCCTTGACACCATGAGAGGCTGGCTGTCCAGAAGTCCTCGGCGAGACCAAGCGAACCGGAAGCCTGTGGAAGAGAGCAAGCTGGACCATTTGTAACATCCACCTTTGGGGTTCCACGTGAGACTGAGTTGTGGTCCTGTTCGGATGTCCTGAGTGACCTCTGTCGTGGGGCCTAGAAGAGGATTCGAGCAATCCACACCGGCCCGTGGCAATCCAGGGGCAAGGACCTCAGAGATTACCGGTGAGAGAGGAATCCCGACACGAGGGATGTGTCTGCAGCAGCTCCCCAACAGGTACTGGGAAGCACGAAGATCTCTGTTGGAGTCTGGCTACCCGAAAGACTGTCCTGTCAGTGCCCGTGCACCAGAGTCTGGATGCCAGGAGTAACCCGATGTGGAAACAACTACCCTCAAGGCGGAGTGAGTGAATTGAAGGTGGGACTCGTCACGATTCCTCCAGGGGCCTATAGTGCGGCGTTGGAGCTACACGGTGTAGTCCACAGTCCCGTTGAAAATGAGTGAAGAGGACCCCAGGGGACTCCCGTGAGAGGGGAATCCTGGTATGAGAGGGGAATCCAGGTGAGAGAAGGATGTCGAAAATTGCTCCACTATCAGGCAGCTGGAAGCGCTGCGGCATCTGAGGAAGACTCGTTAACAGTGAACAGGATGTCATCAGTCTTAGGAGGTTTGCCATTCATGGAGCACGGACAGGTTTGCCGTTCATGGAGCCCGAACGTCGTTTGAAAATGTATCGTCCACAGACTTCACTATTGCTCTCCATGCACCCTCACAGCAAACAGTGTATATAGACATTGTATATAGACTCCCACGCATTGAGTCCAAGTGGGACAGGATCCACAGTGCCCAGGTGAACTGTGGCCATTCGAACTGGTGAGCGAGAAATCCAGAGTTCATCTACACTGCTATTCGTGCCCAGAGCAGGCTGGTTAAAATGATGGAGGCGTGCCGTGATGCCTGGTCCTCCCAGCTGCACGTGTTCATTCATCCTGTCCGGAAAGCAGCCTAATAGACTCTGTGAAGTTTTGCGTTGTTGTTTTGTTCTCTCCCACAGGTTGAACTGGTCACTGTTCTAGTGTTTCTGCTGTAGATATTTACCAGCCACTCCCCAAGGGCTGGCTTACACCATCACCCCCCACCCATCCAACACAGGTGTCACAGGACATGTGACCCTGGCAATAAGAGGGGCCGGGCGCACGTGCCCGAGGGCCAGTTCCAGATACAATGATACTGTGTCAGTGTGATTACTATTAGGGTATGGGGGCCTAGGGCCCCAACCCTTTGCAAGCGTGACAGGAGGGCAGAGGAGAGGAAGAGTGGGTCGGGGAGACACGAGGGCAGAGAAAAGGAATGATGTGTCTTGGAGACAAGAGGGTAGAGGAGAGGAAGAGGGGGTCGGGTGACAGGAGAGCAGAGAAGAGGAAGGTTGAATCAGGGAGATAGGTGACAGACAAAGGGGAAAGAGAGGCCAGGGCAACAGGAGGGCAGAGAAGAGGAAAAAGGGGCCAGGGAGACTGTAGAGCAGAAAAGAGGAAGGATGTGTGAGGGTGAAAAGAGGACTGAGAAGAGGAAGGATCAATCAGTTTGACAGGAGGGCAGAGAAGAATGAGGGGTCAGGGAGACAGGAAGCAAAAAAGGGGAAGGATCAATCTGTGTGGTAGGAGGGCAGAGAAGAAGGAGGGATCAGGGCAACAGGGGGGCAGAGATGAGTAAGAAAGGATCAGGGTGATGGGGGGGCAGAGAAGAGGAATTAAGGGTCAAGGTATAGGAGGACAGAGAAGGACAGATCAGAGAGACAGGAGGGCAGAGAAGAGTATGAAGGGCCAGGGAGACAGGCAGAGAAGAGGGGAGGGGTCAATGCGACAGGAGGGCAGAGAAAAGGAAGGATGAGTCAGGGTGACAGTGACAGAGAAGACAAAGAAGGGGTCAATGTGACAGTAGTCACAGAGGAAAGGATGGAGGCCCTGGCAGGGCAGTGCCTGCAGCATGTGCTGCACTTGTTCAAGGAGGGCACTTCATAGTGTGCTGTAAGCGATCCCCTAAATCGAAACAGGTTCCAAGCCTAGGATGTGTTCAGTAATAGCAATGACAGGACATTATTTTTCCTTTCTGAGTGTCTCTAGACACACTGCTCACATTGTTCTGGTAAATGACGCTTTTTGTATGTTTTCTAAGGAGTGTTAATGTTAGCCCATTAGCAGTGAGATGCTCGCAATTGCATCTGAAAGGCATCTCTGCCCTCTCACCCACTGGACTTTTCAACATGTGAGCGTCTACAAGAAAACACAAGAAGAAAACCAGGAACTAAATCTTAGTTTACCCTTCACACCTCTGCCCTTTGGCACTATGACATAGGGTACCATCATTTGGTTTTTTCAACCAACAGCATGATGCATTGTGGGGCTTGTAGTTTTTTTTAAATAGTTTCACCATTGGCTCAAACTTCTAGCATACAATGTGCTGTTGGATAAAATACAAGACTTAACCACTTATGATTTAAAATTTTACGAAGTTGTCCTGTTGGCTGTTTTAACTTGTTAGTCTTCTTGTCAGCTGTTTTAAAATTTAGCAAAGTCGACTACTCCATTTAAAAATATACTTGCTTCACACATAAATACAAAAGAAAACTCTTCTCATATTTTGTGAAGGTTCTCTCTTTCACTTGTATTAAAACACGCATTGGCAATGTGAATCGTTTTCTCTTATGTATAGTGGAAGGTTTTATACCGAGCTTCAAAACACAATAAAAGTATGACATGGTTAGCAGCAGCACCACCTTCCCTAATATAAATAAGGTAAGGATAGGTGGCAGCATCAGAAGGAAGAGAAAATGATTCTCTCACACGTACAGGACAAGACAACACAGGTACCTAACACACTAAAGACCAAGTGAGAGGGGGTGCACAACTATTGTGCTGTTTCCATAAACATACTAGAAGTCCAAAGCTTCTGGAAGAAGCAGCTAAACCTCTTATGAAATGAACATGCATTCATGTACTTGTACAGGATGACGAACCCTAACCTAACTAGTGTGGCATGCTTCATCAGTGGTTTCCATATCTTACATTGGGAAGCATTCAAGAGTAGGACTGCTCACTGGTTGTATTGTATTGTAATTGCATTTATATAGCGCTTACTACCCCTGATGAGGCGTCAAAGTGCTTTTTCGGTGAGTACCACGCTACTCCGGAACCCATGAAGGATTAGTGTTGAATTAGTATAGTGAAATATGAAAGTAATTTGAGTGGTTGTACAGTCTCCTAGTAAGGGTTCCCTAGTTTGGGTGAGGTTATGTCACTTATGTTGACTTTTATTTTCTCCCTTTGCTAAATTGTCAGACCTATATTAAAATTGTATGTAGATGAGATAAAAAATGTGTTTAATGGTGTCTCCCTACCACAAGATTAATAAATGGAGGGCTGAGCAACGGACCCTACTTCCCCTTTTCATCTGCGGTTTTTGGTGCTCACATATTGCTCCTTGCGGTCAAGCCTCTTCGATGGAATATAGGTATCTCACATCCAATGTTGTGGAGCAGTCTCGCTTTCCTGTGTATGTTCTGCAGCCTCAGAAGGGAGGTGGCGGGAGAAAGCTAATAGGGCAAGTTTCCTCAGGCTACACTGCTTGAAGAGGCCTGCTGTTGATGAGGATGTACACATGTGTCGCTTGTTGCAGTGGGCGAGACACTGTAATCGTAGCACAGTGGTGGCTGGTGACATTTGAAAGTGGTGAGGCGTAAAAATCTTGTCATACTGCACCCCAGCGAGCGAGCGTAGCGAGCGAGCCGAAACAACCTACGGGGGGTTTGGGGGGGTTCTCCCCCCTAGAAAATTTTGAAAAAAGAATGGACAAATGGTGCATTTTCAAGCAAATTTGAGAAAGCAGGAAGGTTAATAAAGCAATGGTGAAAGTGCAGTTATTACATTAATAAAGAGATGTCATGTAACATAGGTAGCTGCTTATTCAGTATAACCACAGAGCTTCATAACAGACTTCGAGATACAATGCATTGCTGAGGACTAAAGAAGGACTTGCACATGCAAATGAGTTTATGATTGGGGCGCATGCTGTTTTTAACTATTTATATACAAATTCTTCAAATAGGGTAACACCTTAGTAGGGGGCACACACACATAGAATATTGCAAAGGAGGACTGTGCTGATGAAAACATAGCACACATATGTACAGTAGTATGTTCCACTTCCTTACTGCTATCGAGGGGAACCGAGCAGCACTTTTGAGAATTGGGAATGACTGTGTGTGTTGGCCCCTTTCTCTGGGACAACAATGGTCACCGTCTAACCCACGTGTCGTCAGTGCAGTGGTTAAGCGGCACACAGGGGAAACAGTTAGTGTCTGGCGCTAATCGCGGTTGCACTGGCCTGGGGAACATTTTAGAACACTAAGGAGGAGCCGGGCTCCAAATGAGCATAAATAAATGGACCCTCAATTCTAGTGGATTGTGAACTCATGAAACCATGAGCAGTCTGGATTTGACCACGTTTTTTTGGCAGACAATAGCGTAATGGTTGGTGAATGTGGAACCTTGCCCTCCCCCAGACTGATACGGGAGAAATCACTATCCGGTCACAATAGCCATCATTGTTCCTCACTTGATAAACCGAGGCTCTCTTTTACCAGCGCTTTGAGCCTGGTGAACTAAACCTGTATTATAGGACACTCAAGCACTATGAATCCACTAATGCCAGCGCTACATAAAAGAAAAAAAACATGCACCCATAAAATCTCAGGCGTTGTATATATTAAAACAGTCAATTCAATTTCACGCTAATGCACCTACGCTTGATGGCCGCATTGGCCGGCCTATGAAGCTCACGGCTGGCCCGGGGCTGGGCTGGAAGCCAGGAAATATATTATTTTGTTTAGTTGGCAATGGCATCCATCCATGCTATGTCCACCCGAGGCGATGGATTAACTTTCAAGGCCCACCCCGCCTTCCATGCGATGCGAATCGGTGCGGCCGGGTGCGACTGGGCCCGGGATTATAAAAACACGCTGCCGCTGCGCTGAGGCCGGGACAACAAACTTATTTATAATGTGGCGCCGCGGGGCCATTCCATTCACTTTCAAGGCCCACCCCGCCTTCCATGCGATGCGCATGCGATTGCAAATTGGTGCAGGTGCGGCCCGGGATTATGTAAAAAGTTACAGTAAACATGCTGTCGCTGCGCTGAAAGACAGCAAACTTATTTATGTAATGTGGCGCCGCAGGGGCCGGGGCCATTCATTAACTTTCAATGCCCACCCCGCCTTCCATGCGATGCGATGATCATGTGCATATTAAATTTATTTACAGACTTAGTCGCGACTCGCGAGCCTGACTTGTTTTTTATTATATGGCCACTTGGCCAGTTTAGGATATATTGGTTATATAATTCACTGCTGCTGTGCAGTGTGCGCAAAGGCGTGATCATGGCCTCACACCTCAGCAACCACCTGTCCCGGACCCTGAACCATAACAACTGAACTTAAGTACGTTAACAGTCACAAAAACTACCTGCTAACTTCAGTGGATTGACACTTCTTCTGACAGTGACAGATCACTAGGATCAGATGATGATTGCACTGGAGGAGGACTCACTACAGCAGTGCTCGATGATTCGATTCCGAGTGACGAGTCGAGTACTAGAGTATACACGTGCTCCCGCCACTGTGACTGTGAGACTGAGAGGAGGAGGAAGGGCCGGCCCGATTTGCCCAGCAACGGCAGAATGACCCAATCACTGCATGGCTTAACAATAAGCCATTACAGTGATTGGGCATCGCATTACTACGTTGGACGCTGGGCCCTCCCACCCCCGCGGTGCCAAGTCGATGCCTCCTCTGCTACTGTAACTGCAGACTAGACTGGCAACCGCCGCCGCGCTGCAGCACTGCAGCCAATCCTGGCGCTGCTCTCTTACAGAGAGAGGCTCTCTCTGTAAGAGAGCAGTGCCAGGATTGGGGTGAGCAGGTAAACTCGCCGCTCATTTTTCAACCATTGGGGTCTGTGGTTTGCGGCAAACCCCCAGTCACCTTGTGCTTGCTTTTCAAAGGGCACTGTGCGCATGTTGGGTTCCTGGCCACGGAAAGGCAGCCGGCCAAACCCAACATGTGCAGTGTGCTCACTGTGCCGCGCACAGTGCGCAGTCGCGGCACTCATATTGCAATTGCAAGCAATTTGTAGTGTCAGTCAGTATTGATGCTTGTGCACGTGACAGTGACGTCGCCGCGCGACGGAGCGCGGAGCGCGCCACTTTAAATTAATACAATTTCAACATAGAAAGTTGAAATTGTATTAATAATTTGCGGTGGCGGCGCGCTAACGCTGCTATTGAAATGCGCCAATAATTGTTAGTGGGGCAACGCCCCACCGCCCAAATGGACAAACCGCCACTGTCGTAGCATGTGCTTTAAAACAGGCCATGCCCACACTGCTAAGCCACACTCGCAGCTGACTGGGTGTGGGAAGCAGTCATGCTTTGGCCTTGAGACTGCGAACCACACGCCCCACACCAAAGCATCGCCTGCTTCGCTAACAATACCAATAGGGCAGTGGTAGTAAGGCGACAAGGGTCGGGTCCCATAATTTTCGCAGCCTCGTCTGTATAGCATCCTGCCTAGAAAACCAGCGTCACTGAGGCTGAGGAGAACATCCCCTACCTCATCCTGGAGCTCACGCCCTGATGAAAGTGTCACTGACTGACACTTTATTTATAGCTGAGGTTCAATTGTTTGCATAAAAAGTGTATTCCTTTGGATTGTTTCACTTTAGCAGTTTATATTAAATCACTGCGCCGAGTGGCCTTTATTAGAGTTAGTGAGCCGCTCCCTTTCTACCGGAACAGTGTTGTTCCTGACTCAAGAGGCGTCAGTTGTCTTGTTGCCCCTGTATAAGCCTTTATTTTCATAGATAAAGCAATATTATGGTCAATTAAACCATACACAAGAGGGATTGTTCTACAGTGTGCATCATGAACTGATTTGTTTGAAGGTGCTCTCAGATGTGATGATCATGGAAAAGGAGGAGGAAGGAAGAGAAATAGTCACCTAGGGTCACACTAATTGGTCAAGTTTGGAAGCCAGGATTAAAGCCAGGTTTCCTGATTAGACGTTGTGCAAGTCTGATCCTGAATGGGTATTACATTCTTTTCCCATCTGCCCTGATGACAATTTCATTAGTGACCCAAGCCGCAAGTCAGTTGTCTTGTGCCACCTAGACAAAGCCTTATTTGTCGTTATAGATGAAGCAACGTTATGGTGTATTAAACCATATGATAGAGGTTTATGTACGCTGCACGTCATGAACTGAATTATTTCAAGCTATTCTTAAATGTGATGATCACAGAAAAGGAGGCAGAGGGAAGAAAGTAATTGCCCAGGGTCACACAGTTGGGTCAAGCTGGAAAACTGTGACTGAAACCAGTCACTGGGTCAGGGCCCCACAACTATTTTTTGCCCTGGGTCCAACAGAAGATTCTCACTGGCCTGAGCACGTTAGGCGAGTGCATTAAAAATATCCTTTGTGTTTTTGCAAGATGGGGCAACTGCACTAGAAATACCCCTCTTCATAGAACAGGTGCACCTGGGTCAGAAACCATGCAAGCTTCCCAACCCCAGAGGACAGGTACAGCTGGGATAGCTTCAGCACAAACCCTTCCCATTACAGGACAGGTTCATATTGGGCAGCAGCAGTGAAGGTTTTACTTCCTCACAGAGATGAGCCTGTATGACAGGAACAAAGCAAGCCCCCCTCTCTCACTGAAGGTAGTACATGTAACCTTCCTTTCCTCGGGACAGATCCGGCCTGGTAGAGTCCGATGAACTTTCATCACTCACAGAAAATGAACGGTTCAGGCACGAGTGACATATAGGTCACACAAAGATCTCTTGAGTGAGTGCTTAAGTCACTGATATGAATGTATAGGTGAATGAGTGAGGTATTATGAGAGTTTTGACAGCATTGTCGCTTAGGTGATATTCCAAGTCAGCATCCTGAAAGTCCTGCTGCTATCAATTGGAGATATGCTGTTTGTGCTCTGTGAGAAGTAGACGTCACCTAATAGGCCATTGCTATTTGGAGAAGCTTCTTCACTACAGTGCAATTTTCTATATAGTAAACAAACAAACAAGTACCAACTTCTTTAAAAAGGTTTCGAATGCACGTGCACCAGGCGCCTTGCAATCCCAGGCTCAGTGCTGCTGCGGTTCAAAATGTTGAGGGCCGCCAGTGGAAGGATGGGTCAGTGCGACAGGAGGGTGAAGATAGGGGTCAGAACGACAGAGGAGGAAGTGCAGATCAGGCTGAGAGGAGATAGACGATAGGTGCAATGACAGAGAAGAGAGGAGAGAGCAGGCCAGGGGGAGCAGAGGATAGGACAGGTCGTAGGGCTGAACTGGCCATTTCCCTGGAGGGTTGGAGGCTAGGGGGCTGCTCTCGGAGTTAGGTGAGCTATTCTTGCAAACCATGCCCTCGTGCAGATTCTAGTCGGGCCTCCCTCAGGTGGGGCTAATTTAAAGCCATGTTGCTATTTTGCGGATTTTAGTTGCCAGACCGGCCTGGGACAGAGGAAGGGGTGGATCGGTGGGAACAGAGGCTGCCTGAGGGACACATCTGCCAAGCGGCTGAATGTCATGCAAGACACATGCGGCCCATCCTTGCTGTTTAGAAGACGGACTCTCCAGTCCTGGGACTTGGGAGCTGCACTGTGAGGCGAGGATTATTGGTGAGAGGAAGCGAGGGGACAAAGAAGGCGGGGCCAGGGTGAGATACAGACCTTGAGTAGGGGACTTTCATGTGTTCATACTTCGTTTTAGTCTGTGTCTTCAGTTTACTTGTAAATGTGTTCAGCCCAGTGACCCCTTCCCCATCTTATGGGGCCTAGCAGGCAGGGGCGTAGCTACCAGTGGTGCAGTAGGTGCAGCGGCACCGGGGCCCATTGAACCCTGACAATTGGTGTACTTTACTGCCCCAACAGCAGTCAAAGGGTCCATTTCCCTTGTTTGCTCCTACATTTTCCAGTCTCTGGTGCCTTTTAAGTGGCTATTGACTGAGTCACGTGTAAACTAGTCTATTCTAGCTGCAGGCCTGAGGTAACCTTGTGTGGGAACGGCGGGTACATAGAGATTCTCCTGGTGATATGAAGGTGGAACAAACCAGTTCCTATGATATCGCACCCGTGCGGTGTGTGTGTGGGGTCAGTGCCGGTCTTTGGTTAATGAGTATGTGTGGAGATGAAGCTGTCCCACACTGCCCCAGCTCCTGCCCTGTTTATTCCCTGAGTGTGCTTGGCAGTCGAGGAGTCCACTCAGGGCGCTCGATGCGTTTCAGCCCCCCGCCAGCAGAGCTGCGGCCTCGGTTGACATAATACAGCATAACACAGTTCAGTGTGAATAACGTCCCCTCGACTCAGGCTATGCGGCGGGTGGGTGCGGGGGGCGTTCACACCACTGTCCAGGGCACAGGTCATTTCATGTCACCTGTGCCCTTCGTGGAGAGCGAGCAGAGAGAGGTGGGGAGTGAGGGTGAGGCCAGGAGACCAGAGGGGGTGAAGAGAAACAGGTGAGGACAGAGAGTGAGATCAGGAGACCAAAGGGAGTAAGCAGAAACAGGTGAGGAGAGGGAGAGACCAGAGGGAGGGAGAAGAAACAGGTGAGGAGAGAGGGAGAGACCTGAGGGAGGGAGCAGAAACAGGTGAGGAGAGGGAGAGACCAGAGGGAGGGAGAAGAAACAGGTGAGGAGAGAGGGAGAGACCAGAGGGAGTGAGCAGAAACAGGTGAGGAGAGGGAGAGACCAGAGGGAGTGAGCAGAAACAGGTGAGGAGCGGGAGAGACCAGAGGTAGGGAGAAGAAACAGGAGAGGAGAGAGGGAGAGACCAGAGGGAGTGAGCAGAAACAGGTGAGGAGAGGGAGAGACCAGAGGGAGGAAGAAGAAACAGGTGAGGAGAGAGGGAGAGACCAGAGGTAGAGAGCAGAAACAGGTGAGGCGAGAGGGAGAAACCAGAGGGAGTGAGCAGAAACAGGAGAGAAGAGGGAGAGACCAGAGGGAGGGAGAAGAAACAGGTGAGGCGAGAGGGAGAGACCAGAGGGAGGAAGAAGAAACAGGTGAGGAGAGAGTGAGATCAGGAGACCAAAGGGAGTAAGCAGAAACAGGTGAGGAGAGGGAGAGACCAGAGGGAGGGAGAAGAAGCAGTTGAGGAGAGAGGGAGAGACCAGAGGGAGTGAGCAGAAACAGGTGAGAAGAGGGAGAGACCAGAGGGAGGGAGAAGAAACAGGTGAGGAGAGAGGGAGAGACCAGAGGGAGTGAGCGGAAACAGGCGAGGAGAGAGGGAGAGACCAGAGGGAGTGAGCAGAAACAGGTGAGAGAGTATGAGACCAGAGGGAGGGAGCAGAAATAGGTGAGGAGAGTGTGAGACCAGAGGGAGGGAGCAGAAACAGGTGAGGAGAGAGGGAGAGACCAGAGGTAGAGAGCAGAAACAGGTGAGGAGAGAGTGTGAGACCTGAGGGAGGGAGCAGAAACAGGTGAGGAGAGAGTGTGAGACCAGAGGGAGGGAGCAGAAACAGGTGAGGAGAGGGAGAGACCAGAGGGAGTGAGCAGAAACAGGTCAGAGTGAAAGAGAGAGACCAGAGGGAGTAAGCAGAAACAGGTGAGGCGAGAGGGAGAGACCAGAGAGAGTGAGCAGGCACAGGTGAGGAGAGAGGAAGAGACCAGAGGGAGTAAGCAGAAACAGGTGAGGAGAGGGAGAGACCAGAGGGAGTGAGCGGAAACAGGTGAGGAGAGAGCGAGAGACCAGAGGGAGTGAGCAGAAACAGGTGAGGAGAGAGTGTGAGACCAGAGGGAGTGAGCAGAAACAGGTGAGGAGAGGGAGAGACCAGAGGGAGTGAGCAGAAACAGGTGAGGAGAGGGAGAGACCAGTGAGAGGGGTCAGAAACAGGAGAGGAGAGGGAGAGACGAGAGGGGTCAGAAACAGGAGAGGAGAGGGAGAGACCAGTGAGAGGGGGCTGAAATAGGAGAGGAGACCTGGACAGACTGGGTGAGTGAATAGAAACAGGAGAGGCGAAAGACCAGAGAGAGTGAGCAGAAGCAGGCGAGGAGAGATGGAGTGACACAAAAGGTATTGAGCAGCCCATTTAAGTCAAGTATGCGATCTCCTGCAATTCCAAGATGGCAGAGGTCCAAACGTTTGGAACTTCACTGTCCCCGGGACCCCATTTCTGTACACCTCAACCAGATTCCATGTGGTGAAGCCGAGCTGAAGGAGGGGCCTCCATTCTGGGCCTGGAGCCTCTACGCTAGCCTGTCCCCAGTGCTGACAAGGGATTACTCTCTGCTCAGTCAATGTGATGGGTCCTCGTGGGTCAAGTCAACATTTGTTAAGTCCACGTGCTTCACAGGGAAGGTCAATGAGGAGAAGTACCTAAAGGAGAGTGTTCGAAAACACATGTACACTCATGGAGTGCTCAACACAGAAGAAAAAAGTAGTGCTTGAAAAGCAAGCAATGGGAACAGAGATGCCATCCAATCAATGTGATGGTAAAGAGGCAATGCTCCATGGAAGGTACAAACACAAGATTGACAAGCTGGGGAACGAATAAGAAGGAGGCAAATGAGAGTGACAAGGAAAGCCAACCAATGGTAAGCAATGTCAGGGAGCTTCAAGCCCCTCTGTGTTCATGGTAAGCTACAATATACCTCACAACAAACGGTATATGTGCTGTCTGGTAGGCACGGCGTAAAAACAGGCATAAATAAGCATGTTCTATTATTGAATTCAACAAAACTGCCACCCGTTTGTAAGTTTATGAATAACCTAAAAATTTGAAAAGCAAAGATGTGGATTACTTATGGCATACATAACATCTGTAAGTAAGGCCAATCTCAGCTACCACAAACTGAAGTGGAATTCAGAGCTGCTTTGCTCTGTGTCCTTTCGCCCAGTGTGATGCGGTCGCACCACTGAGCATGTGCTGTCAAGGGTGCTTGTGGTATATCTGCCCATGTGTGCTGGAGTCAGAACGAGAAAGCAGTAACGCACAATTCTGTATTCGGTATGATTTGTTGCACTAATAAAGTTCATTTGAGTTTGAGCGAGAGTTAGAGGGAGAGAGAGAGATACTGGCAGATGGAAGGAGAAACACAATGGAGAAGATACACGAGAGAGGAGAGAGAGAAAGAGAGACAGAAATAGAAAGTCAGTGCAAGATGGAGATAGATAATGGGAATGTGACACAGAGGGGGGAGAGGGAGCAATAGAGAGTAAGGAAGAAACAAAGAAAGAAAAAAAGAAAGAGAGAAAAGGAGAATGAAAAATAAAAATAAAAGGAAATTTATAGAGATTTATAGAGAGAATGGCTGGAATGTGCCGTAGTTAAGCAATACGTGCAGTCATGTATTTCTACCCTGCCCTGGGGCCATTTCGGTAGCCTAGCGCCAACCCAGGCACCCTTGCACCTTCCTGCATCTTCCTCTTTCTATGTGTGCTGCGGATTTATTCTATTGAGCTATTTCACCTCGTTACGCCTCACCTGGAGCGTGGGGCAAATGTGACACAAGCCTCTCATAAATATGCCCCTTCACCCACTACAGGAAGCGCTCTAAAAAGCTGCCCCTGAGCATTCTGCGCTATCCACCAGGCAATATGGATCAGATTGTTTGATGCAGTTGTCCAACCGATGCTCTTCTCCTGCACTGAAGTCTGGGACGCCACATACTCCAAGACCACAGTAAAAGGGATTCCACCGCAACAGAACCCATGCAACCGCTGTGCAACCACAAAGGCTGAAGGCCCACTGCAATACCAATTCCTCCAGCAATGCATGTGGAGCAGAACAGCTGCCAGATGTACAAACAAGCATTGCCAAAACCAATAAGTCTGGCCTTGCAAAGCCTGCATCTTTCTTTAATTATTTTTTTTGCACCCATATGCAATAGTCATTAAAGTTTAAAAGTAATAACGCTTAAAAATGGCTCCCTCTAACAATGGTATATAAGTTTGCAAAAAAAATAATATCCATTGCAAAAAAATCATAAACAACATGAAATTAAAGCAGCGATGGACCCACCAGCACTGGTACCGTTGTGGATTACTTTTCTAGGAGGATGAACACAAGCAAAATGCGGTCACTCACAGTGAGAAGAGCCAGTGTGCGGAAGCAAAAATAGAAGTGACTCTTGAACAGACTAATGGACGAAGAGAACTGATAGAAAGCCCTTGTATTTATATGCATCTGTATTTTTATTACGAGTTTTTTTGTGTGTGGAAAACATATGGCTAGCAAGACGGATAAAGCTGTCTATAGGCCAGACCTAAAACCAGACTGCAAAATTCGAGGGAGGGAGTGGGAGAGAGATAAGAGGGAGGTGTTGGGAGAAACAGGAAAGGGAGTGGCGGGCGCTTGCTGATAGCACAGAGCTCTGGCAGGCTGATAGTTCAACTAAATCTGGTGTGTGATGAGGTGTGTGGGCGGTTTCAGCAACAAAGAATTCCAGCTGAACTATTTTTGGGTTCAAAAACAAACCATTTCAGTTTGTTTGTCCTTTGAGATGTTTTTTCAGTGTGACAGAATACTGACTATCCCCTTTTAGGTGGGACAGCCCTGACTGTGAGACCTAGAATTGTCCAATTGTTTATCTCTTAACAATCCATCCTTACTCAAAAGGTCATTCTAACCCTCTCCCTTTCAAACCCTGAACTACCCTCTGTTTAACTTTCTGAGGCGAGTTCATAAGCCCAAAACTGCAGGGTGATATCCTTCCCCCCCAAGATCACACAGATCGGAATATATATATATATAGCATGTCAATTTATAAGTTGACAATTTTGAGTGGAAATGTACACTCTTTGAAAATCAGGTACATGAGTATTATATTAATACTGTGAAATTATATATTTCAATAATATACTAATACTGAGAATTCAGTAGGTGCCTAACCAGGCTGTTGGGTGTTAGTGGAAGGTAATCCCACTGAAGTCAATAGAGGAGTTTTGGAGGGGTGGCAGGGGGAGCTTTGCTGGACAAAGGACCTCAATTAAATCTCTGGGAGGTTTTTGCTTATTTTTAGGGTGATGACAAAGAAGGGTGACACCTGCCATAGAGGGTGAGGTGATTGGCATGACTCACCCAATAAATCATGGGTTAATGCTGTGAATACTTTGGCTGCCTAGCTCTAGGGTTCCATAAGAAATATGTGAATCCTGTAGTTTGCCTACCTCGGGCCTTACACATTGTAATTATGGAATTGTTGGGGGTAAAGAGCGCTGTCTACAGATTGTCCAGTAAAGGTATTTAGGTGCACTTACTAGGTACAAGTTCACCAGTGCTCTTCAGTAGGTTCTGCTCCTGATGCAGCCCTCACTAGCTCCTGTGCATGGATTTTCAGGCCCCAGGAGAAACTACGGGCATATTTTCAAGGGGCTATTGCCAACAGGATGTCAATTTTAGCGACGTTCTGGTGGCGCAATGCCCTTCTCCATATTTACATAGCGGCGCTAAGCCACTTTTTGTGGTTTAACACCACCTTGTAAATAAGACCCCTTTACACGCATCACTTACTGTGAAAGGATTGTGCAATAAATGTTGCTGTGGCCGTTTCACCGCAACACCCATTGCTTTTGATGCTGTCCCAGATTTACAAGGAGGTGTAATTCTGTGACAGCGGCAAAAACTAATGCCATGCAAGAGCAGGCGTTAGATTGGCGAAACAAGGAGAAATACTGCATTCTGCAGCACACATAGAAATAGCAAAATGCCATTAATGATTGTTTATGTGCAGGAAGGTGTCCCTTCCTGCACAAAAACCATAATCAAATAATGACGATTTGCTATTTCTATGTGTGCTGAATTCTGCAGCACACATAGAAGTAACAAATTGCCATTATTGATTGCTTATGTGCAGGAAGGAACACCTTTCTGCACATAAACAATCATTCCCTGCAACAGAGGCACCTTGCACTATGGTGAAAGGGTGCCTGTGTTGGCGCTAGGCAGCTAAATTTAGCGCCAGTGCTAGGGAAAACATAGGGGTGTGCCGTATTCATAAGAATAGGGCGCATCCCTGCGTTTTGAAAAGGGCAGCGCTGCCAAATTTGTTGCAGCTCCGCGCTCCGACATTTTCTCCCTGCATGTCATTGTTTAGGTGGCCCTTTTGTCCCGGCAACCAGGCTACTCTTAGGCTATTTGTAGTCTTGGGCCCTCTGTGTCCATTTATGGTGGCAAAGTGAGTAATGCAGCCTCTTACGATGGCCTTACGGTAGCTCTAGCCATGTTGCTGACTCTCACACACTCATGTCAGACAAGCAGCCAGGATGCTCATGCATACCCAGCACTATGGTACATCTACATACCACGCTCTCCCCTTCACACGGAAAAGAGACACCTAAAGCATCACACTATGATGCCACTGTCCTGGAAAATACCTGAAATGTTGACCAAGGGCACTAGCTAGGCGGGCTGGAGTGAGGGGATATGGAGGGATTTCATGAACGGTCAGGAGGACTGGGATCGTCCATTACATGACAGGCTAGCACCGGCCTAAGTTGTGATATTTCCAGACAGATCAATAGAGGTGGGGCAAAGTCAGTGATATACCAGAAGGTGATCCGTTTATGTACATTGGTCTGCCAGCTATTGCTACTGGCCTTTCAAAGGCATTAACCGGTCTGGTAATCTCCATACATCTTACTGGGAAGCTACCTCTATGTGTCTAATTTGGGTAAGTCATAAGTACAGGTGCCAAAGTTCCTCTTACGAGCCTACTTCCGATGTTGGTATAGGCCAGCATTGACGAATGCCAAGATTGCCTAGAATTGGTTCCACTTTTTGCCACTTTCGTCCACCCCCTATACTTCATTCCTTATACCACTCTTACAGGTTCTTTTTCATACTTCATCTCACCATTAGTCACTTTTTTTTTCTATATTTGTCCCTCCTAGTTCTCTATCCATATTCTACCTTTCTATCTCTCTTGTTCTGGGTCAAAGAGTGATGATGAAAAATAAGTCCAGGTCCCCAAAAATAAATGCCGGTGCCCACCGCCTGCACCACCAGCACAAAGAAGAGCTGCCTTCTCTTGCACCAAATGCTTTCTTACTAAGACATGCAGAGTGGCAAGGGGTGGCAGGGTGAATGCACCCTGTGCAGTAGCCTCCTTCATCTTAGTTAGCAGAACATGGCCTTCTTTGTTGATATTCAGAAAGCATATTCTTAGCCCTATGTTACTGCTCTAATGAGAGTAAGAAATCTTCACGAGAGGTCATGCTGGTGTCCCTCCTTCTAGGAATGCAGCAAATTCGAATGTTTGCTATCTTCTGAGACTAGACAGCCCTGTGGCCCATGCTCCCTATTAAAGTACTGTCCTACACAGCACAAACAATAGACATCCATAAGTGATAAGTGATGGAGGATGCACCTGTGGAGGCCTCACTCTGCACCAAGAGTGTGCAAAGGTTTAAGGTTTTTCTACTCTTTTTATTTCCCTTGTTAGTGTTCATAATTCTTCACAAGATTATACATGGGCATGCTCCATTATTTCCAGCCTCTAAATTTTGCATCCGCACACCCTTTTGAGACTTGCATTCCACTGGCAAATCTTTGCTCCATATTCTGAAAGTATGGATACTTGCATTCCACTGGCAAATCTTTGCTCCATATTCTGGAAGTATGGACAACCACTTTTTCGATCGCAGACACCAAAAAGTGAAATCTTCCTCCTGTGAAATTACACTCTCAATCTTCTCTTGTTCTGTTTAGGAAACAGAAAAACTCCTGTATTTTTTAAAGCCGTTTTTAAATTACCCTATACTATCTGCTAAATGAAGGTTGTATGACGCTAAGGGGCACATGCATCAAGCATTGTTGCCTCCGAATGGGCCCGTTTGCGAATGCAAAAAATGCTTTTCAGATGCAGCAAAACCGAATTTGCGATTCGGGAACCTGTTACCGAATCGCAAAATGGGTTTCCGATTCGGTATTTGGAAGGGGTGTGTTTAGGGCGTCCCTTCCAAATACCGAATCCTAACGGTATGCATGAATGTTTTGTGACCGTGAATGAGGTCGCAAAACATTCGCATATTACCACCTATTTCAAGTAGGTGGTAACCCATTCGCAAATGGGAAGGGGTCCCCAAGGGGCCCCTTCCCTTTTGTGAATGGTTCTAATAGCATTTTTAAGAGCAGGCAGAGGTCCCAGAGTGGCGTCTCTATGCAAGGTAACTTGGATTTTGGGATATATAGTTTCGATAGCCAGCGTCGGATGTGTGGTTGCTCCCGGAAGTTCTTGCAAATTATTCCGGGACGGGAATCCATGGAGCCCCCTGTGTGTGCACTTGAAGAATGAGGAGCCTGCCGTAGCAACCGAACGCAGAGGAACAGTTCCAGGACATATCGGCAGCAACTCGGAGGAGTACAGCTGCCGTGTCGGAGATCACCCTGCAGTCGACGGCTTCTCTAAAGGTACTGCCAATAGTGTAACAACTCTCGCACAGGTGGGGAGGTATAAGCTTCAGTCTCCAGTCCCCTGAGAGATTCTGGTAGGGGGCTGGCAGCAATAAGCGTATCAATATCGTTATATCAGCAATCACCATGTCAGCCGCAGCGCTTAGAGACCGCGAGTCCGCAGCGGAGGAAATGTTTATGGATAATCCTCCTCAGAGGCAGCAGCCTAATGAGCATGGAACTGCAGATACAGCGGCAGGGACTAAGGGACTTAAAGAAAATTACCGCAATTTGGAAAAATTAATGCGTCAAGAAACTGCAAAATGGTGGGAGGCCAAATCTCTCCAGAAATATTTGGATGTTGGCAGAATACCGCGGGGGCTTAGAATAATGCTAGCCCCCAGCTACGACACCCCCAACCCACGCATGATGGCAGAGTGGGCCGAGTGTAACCTCGAATCCTCTCACAGACTGGTCCAAATTTTGGTTAAATATGCGGAGGTGGACCGCATAGAATTGCAAAATAAAATTGATGTGCTTACAGTGGAAATAGAAGCACAGGGGGATCAACAGCTAAGGAAAAAATATCACGAGGAGATGATATCAAGGCTGAGCAAGGAGGAGGACAAGATTAAGCAGAGGAAAACCTACAAATTTCAAAGAGACAAGGATGACTACAGCAATGGACACATTTTCACATTTGCACGAAAGTATGATGCTTTTAGAAATAAACCATTAAGGAGCAATAGATTCCTTCAAGAGCATAATGAGGAGCGGGGCGGAGCGACTTCTACCTCAGCGTCCGATCTCAGCTCGGCCATTGAGAGTGAAACCGAGGCGGAAAACATAAGGGGTAGACCAGCACTGGGGGTAGCTAAACCATCCCTGGGAGAAGAACTGGACTACCTGAGAAGAAGCCGCAGAGAAACTCTCAGGCCGAGGGCTGCCAAACCGGCAAAAAACGAAGGACAAAGAGCAGGCGGGAGCGAAGGAGGGCTGCCCGAGAAAGGTGGCAGCAGTGGAAATATAAAATCAACGAGAGGACGGGGAAAATGGAGAAAGTAACAGAACCATGCCCCACCACGCCCATTGATATTGATATGGAAGGAACAGTGAATATGAACAACACTATCATCAACTTAACAGATATCAGCCTCGATGCGGCAGAACAAGAAATTTTATCATTGGGATTGTCATATTGCCCCAAAACAGATTTCAATTACACCAACACTCGTGCAGACATCTACAAGTTTGTTAGAAAATTAAAACTACAAAAATTTCACAAACTGAAAACAAGATCAGAGGGGTCTCCTACTGTAACAGTAGTGCAGAATCAGGAAAGCATTGGGACAGAAGAATGTAACTTAACAGTCTCTGACCTAAGTTCACTTAAAGTTTTATACAATTTGGGCAACGAAGGCAATATGAGTAACAGTGCGAGTACAGATCAAGGGGCAGCTATGGAACTTGCAACACAGGACCTACTATCCCCACGATTTGAAACATGTGCCAAACCAACAACTAACTTTAAGGAAAAGTCCACGTTTATACCTATTATGCCCCGGGACTCCCTAGATCTTTTCAATGAGCATGTAGTGGCGGAAATCAAGCAGTTACATGTAGAAACCAACAAAACCCAACACAGAATCAAGAACCAAGAACGCAAATATCTACAATTGATGGATAAAATTAACAACAATAAACAGGTTGTGGTGAGGAGTGCGGACAAAGGGGGAAATGTGGTGCTATGGTCCCTCAAAGACTATAAGGAGGAAGCAGCAAAGCAACTCAGTGATGTGGACTGTTACAGGAAAAGCTCAGTGCAGAAGTTCAAACAAGCGCAAGACAGCTTCTTCGGCAAATTATTGGCATGGAAAAGCCTGGGTTTGCTGAACCTCCAGGAGTATAAATATCTTAAAAAAGAAAATCCTACTATCCCCCTTTTATATTTTGTTCCCAAGGTGCACAAATCAATCGACAAGCCCCCTGGCAGACCTATAATCTCGGCTTGGATGGCCCACTGGAAAATATGTCGATCTACATTGACTCGTTTTTACAAGAGCATGTGAAAAAACTTGATTCATATGTGCAAGACACTAGCGACTTCATCAGGAAAATTGAAAAAATCAAATGGCAGGAGGGCTATTGTCTTATAGCCCTGGATGTAACAGCACTGTATACCTGCATAAGAAACAAAGATGGAGTAAAAGCAGTCGAGTATTTTCTGGCGAACAGACCTATGAGATACGCTAAACATAACCAAATGCTAATTGATTTATTGACATTCTGTTTGGAGAATAACCTGTTTTTGTATAAAAACCAAATATATCAGCAAATTCAGGGAGTAGCAATGGGGGCCAGCTTCTCCCCCGGTTACGCCTGTCTCTTTATGGGATGGTGGGAGTAGCTGGTCCTCATGAAACAATATTCTCGTATTTTCTCTGATCAGGTAATAGTTTGGTTAAGATTTATAGACGATCTCTTTATTGTCTGGGATGGCTCGAAACAAAGTGCACAAGAATTTATTGCAGATTTAAATAATAACAACATGAATCTTAAATTTACATATTCCATCAGTTGTGAATATAAGACATTCCTGGATACGAGGGTATACATTTCCAACAACAATCTGGCAACCACACTATATAGAAAACCTACAGCAGGCAACGCTATTTTGCATGCGACAAGTGCCCACCCTCCTCACCTCATACATAGCATCCCCTATGGGGAGATGCTTAGAATAAGGAGAATATGTAGCGAGGACCTAGATACTCAAGTTAAACAACAAGAATGCAAACGTAGGTTCCTCCACAGAGGGTACAATACACACACTATTGAAGCTGCAATATCTAAATCTAGATGTAGGGCCAGAGATGACTTGCTTCATAATTCATCTAAACCCCAGCCTACATCAGGCCAAATACCTGATGTGCCAACTCGGTTGATCTTAGGATATTCCAGACAGGAAGGACAGATAAGGGCTATCATACGACGTAATTGGCATACAGTACTAACAGACCCTATTATAGGTGGCTCATTGCCTAAAAAACCTGCAATCACCTTTAGAAAAACACAAACCATGGGTAATGCTTTGGTGAAGAATAACCCGGAGGATGTTGAGTCTAGTATGTGGCTAATGCCAAGAACAGGTTTCTTTAAATGTTCCTCCTGTAAGGCATGCCAATACGGTATAAACACCACGTCGTATCAAACACCATTTAGCCAAAAACTTATTCTATCAAAAAATATCTGTCCTGTAAAACCGAGTTTGCTGTGTATGTGTTAGTATGTAGCTGCAATCTGCTTTATATAGGCAGTACTAAACTGGCAGCACACAAAAGAATCCTTCAACATACACGAGCAATTGTCAACTATGATCCAAGCTATCCCGTGGCAAGGCACTTCAAGGATAAACATGAAAGTAGTCTAAAACATTTTAAGTATTATGTTTTGGACTCAGTGCCGATGGCCAAAAGAGGTGGAAACCGGGAGGCTAAACTCAGGCGCTTGGAAACCAGATATATTATAGAACTCGATACCAAGCACCCAGGGGGCTTAAATTCCAGTGAAGACATGTATACTTATCTGTGATTCTGTATTTTTGGTCATGTATTTTTAGGAGAATTCTTTAGGTTACTTTCGTGTATTAGTGTTGTAAACACAGTGTGAAATTAGATTTTTGTCATACTGGATTAGCTACAACAGAATCCTTTGTAATTTTAATCACCTTACAAGGATTACCATGTAATATAGAAATCTTGTTTCAGTAGCTATTTCATTCTTAATGTCTTTTAGCCAACACTTATTTAGTATTTTTTAGAACCTTTTTAGGAGTTTTTAGTTAACTTATTGGGGTTTTAGGTTGAAATGACTTTATGTGAATTTTATAAACTCATTTGTGGGAATCAACCGTCCAGTACCTCTAGCATTACATCTTTAACTCCAAACTCAATGCAATCTTACTTGTATTTTAGGTGTCTATTTCGTCTCCGTCTTTTGTCTATAGGTCCCGTTGAGTTGTATATGACATTAGTCTTTCCACTTTGGCTGCTAGCAATTGTTTGCACATAGGCTGTTTTTGCACTAATATTGCATTATTTTGCACAAATAGGGAACTTGGCACGACTCGCACTTTAGTATTAATTTTATGGGGGTTCACATTATGCACTAAGTCAGTTTAAAAAATATTTAATAGCAGTATATTCAGGCATAACTTTAAACCAGGACACGTATATTCGGAAATTGGGGTAATACATTACTTAGTATTTATACTTTTATCTTCCTTGTATAGAGAATACCTGGGTTAGATATAATGTGCCTCATCATGATATGGATTTATCCTGGATGAATTTTATACAAATTGTATATTATTAATGCATTCATGCTATGACTTACTTCCTAGTGTAGTATGTTTACTATGTCTATAGCTGCTATCACATTACACTTGCACTTTAAAAGAAGTAATCCCGCCCTAGGCGCTGACATGTGATCAAGGCCGTTTTTCAGGCCGAAACGCGTCATGGCGACATGGTGATTGCTGAATAAATCACTGCAACGAATTCCTGGGTCTACTCTTGCCTTTTTTCGTGTGGATGAAGTGGTGGGCAAGCCTGTAACCATATATATATATATATATATATATATATATATATATATATATATATATATATATATATATATATATATATATATATATATATATCCAAGCTCCAAAGTACCCAACGTACAAGGAGCACTCGAACGGCAACATGCTCATGAAGAGCCTTTATGGTATACAATCTGCCCATAATGCTCTGCTAGTCGCGGCAGAGCGTCCCATTCAGGGCATGCAGTGGGGACACTTCGAAACGCATCAGGCATCCATGGCAAATTGAACTGCTTAAAGTCATCGTTGTGCCGGCAGATTGTATACCATAAAGGCTCTTCATGAGCATGTTGCCGTTCGAGTGCTCCTTGTACGTTGGGTACTTTGGAGCTTGGATAAATACGCGGTATACCCTGCCGCGAAGGAGCACCACCCCAGGATGTGGGGGCCATGCGGTCTGTTATCAAGCAGGCCGACTTCGTGGGGCAGCAACGGATTTAGCATATCCACCGGCACACCGAGGCCCATCTGGGGGCTATGAATGTTAGAGCAGCAACATTGCGCGCTCCATCTGGAGACAAAGGACACTACAAGGCCCATAATGCTCTGCTAGTCGCGGCAGAGCGTCCCATTCAGGGCATGCATTGGAGCATTTAAATGATGAGGGCGGTGTCCTATGCGCCTTCAACTGCCAAAGCCTCTGAAGAGAAGTGGGGACACTTCGAAACGCGTCAGGCATCCATGGCAAATTGAACTGCTTAAAGTCATCGTTGTGCCGGCAGATTGTATACCATAAAGGCTCCTCATGAGCATGTTGCCGTTCGAGTGCTCCTTGTACGTTGGGTACTTTGGAGCTTGGATTAATACGCGGTATACCCTGCCGCGAAGGAGCACCACCCCAGGATGTGGGGGCCATGCGGTCTGTTATCGAGCAGGCCGACTTCGTGGGGCAGCAACGGATTTAGCATATCCACCGGCACACCGAGGCCCATCTGGGGGCTATGAATGTTACAGCAGCAACATTGCGCGCTACATCTGGAGACAAAGGACACTACAAGGCCCATAATGCTCTGCTAGTCGCGGCAGTGGGTCCCATTCAGGGCATGCATTGGAGCATTTAAATGATGAGGGCGGTGTCCTATGCGCCTTCAACTGCCAAAGCCTCTGAAGAGAAGTGGGGACACTTCGAAACGCGTCAGGCATCCATGGCAAATTGAACTGCTTAAAGTCATCGTTGTGCCGGCAGATTGTATACCATAAAGGCTCTTCATGAGCATGTTGCCGTTCGAGTGCTCCTTGTACGTTGGGTACTTTGGAGCTTGGATATATATATATATATATATATAAATATATAATTATAATAAATTAAATATATATATTTACCATAAACAGAAAAAAAAAATTCAAACTGCGCTCCAAGCAACCTATGAAATTAAACTTAAAAATAGTTAACCAATAGAAATGTTTTCCCATTTAAAAAGAGCTCAAAAACATCACTCTGCCAGATGGAAGTTCCATATATGAAGATTACTATACTTCAAAAGAATACTAAACTTAACTCACAAAGTATGTTATAAAAATAATGTAAAATTATACTAACTGAAAAAAATCAAATAAGTGAAACAAATAATTGAAGCTATATCATACATTTATAGCACCAAATCACAGGTATCTCCACTACAAGAAGAAAAAAGCAAGAAGAGGAAAAATAAAATCAAGCCACAGTCATTTTAAAATTACAAGTCCAAGAAAGACAAACTCAAAAGTATTATAACTAAAGCATGAAATTAACACTAAAAATTATTTACGGACAAAATGTAAAACTGACCTAAAACTAACAAAATTAAACCAAAAATATTGATACATAATAAACCTACACAACTAACATAGCTCTTCATCTCAACAGACTGCACCAAACACCAACTGGTATTTGAATCAGACGCAAATAGCCTTCCAAAACAGAGATCTACAAGGAACCGAAGAGGAAACATCTAAAATGGAAGTAAAATTGTTCAGCTAAAACGTTAAAATGTATAAACAACATTAAAATACACAATATATTTTAATATAATTATTATATTCTAAAAGAAATAGATAAAATATCAGACACAGCAACATACACCAAATCCCAAGAAGGGAAGCTTTTATTAAGTTAGAGGGGATATATTTACAACAAGTAGAGCGTCATTGGTGAAAACACACTAGAAATGCACCAAAAAGTTCTCAAATTTATGCTTTGACAGAGCTAACACTAAAAATTACATAATAGAAATCGTTAGGGAGCATAATCATCCCCTTACTTTTACAGAAATAGAAAAAAGGAATGTCCTACAGACACTGGAAGAGGCCAGTAGCAGCTCACAACAGCCAACAAGAACAATACTGACAAATATTACTCCAAACATTCCTGAACAGGCAAAAGGACTACTCCCTGGCATACCAAAGCTAAAATGACAAATTGCCTGAACACGTAGACCATCTAGAGAAACAGCAGCAGCACCTAGAAGAAATAAATAAATAGACATACCTAAACATTTAGTAAGCACACTTAAAAATTATGCCTACCTACTATATGTCAACCACAATAATGGCACAATTTAATAACCTTAACACAGTGTAGTGCATGGATGATGTACGAGCTTCCACCATTCAATCAAATATAGACAATCCGTGGTCAATACATAATACAAACAGCCCATTATTGTATGCACCGTTACCTAAAAAGCAAAGCACAACTTACAATGAAATGCTGACACATATAAAACAACAAATTATTAACTATAACCTCCAAAAAAATCATTATAGAACTCTAGTTTGAAACCACCACACTAAACAACAATATCATTTAAACCTTCCCAAATGAGAAAAGAAACATATATTTTATAAATGTTTATTTAAAATAATAATAAAACATTTCTTAAATATCAATCTGAAAACTAAACTAAATGTGCAATACCCAGTTATTCAAAATGGCAAATATAAATTGCAACAATAAAAATGTATGTAAATAAATATAAAGAGCAATAAAAACGTCATGTATTTAAATAATCAATCAATCCCCTATGACCTACAAACATATCTTAACATAATAAAGAAACATAGGAATGCATAATAATATAATATAAAGAACATTAATAAATAAACATGTTCTACCGAATATTATAATTATGTAAATTCAAATTACACAAGCTATTTAATTGCTGAAGTCCTTGCAAATGAAATCACAACTTAAAAACAGCAATTCAAAAAAGTGTCTATGAAAAAGATCCCAAGAACAATGCCATAATAAATCACACAAAATTAAAACTTCCAATATGATTTCATGAATCCAGGAAATCTATCCAAAAGCCAAATACAATGTCAAACATTGAGGAAATGCTCAAAACAACTGGAAGTTCAAGGAAAAAGAAAACATTAATTTTGGTTGAAAAAAATAGGCAACTATTTTTCTTTGGAAAAAAAAAATGCATCCAGATTAAAAATAATCTCAGGTATCCAAAATAACCTGTGAAGCAAAAAAATCTAAACTCACTCACGCAATGTTACCAACCCATATATAAAACACAATACATTTGGAATTCATTCAAAAAACGTATACAATAATATAAAACATATACGTATTAAAAATTACAGTAAGGGCTACCACACTAACAAATAACATACTAAAATGACATCGAATAACAAAACCCTACCCTTACTAAATAACCCTTAACACCTACCCTCCTACCCCCAAATAATAAACCATAAGAAATTAATTGTAAATTACTTGTACTTGTACTATTGCCACTCTAGACCTAACCACATTAGGGAAAGTGTTGGACTTTGGAGAAGTCAGATTTACTATTCCGACTTCAAACTTAGGCACACTGGTAAAAGTGTTGAAATGTGGGGAAGTCAGATTTACTATTCCCACTCCAAATTAAAATTTGAAAAGTAGTATTTACCCTAACAAATACAAAAGTAAAAATAAAAATACAAGTTTAAGATGAAAGCTACAAAAAAATTAAATATTCCTTAAACCTCTAAGCTAAAGTAAATGCTTATTTTTACAATAAAACTATCATATTTAAATGGGAAATCTGTTTCCAAATATTTTAAAATTCACAAATATTTTTTAAGAAATACATCACGGAAACAGGTAAAATATGAATAAATACTAATAAATTAAATATAATTTAAAAGAGAATTACATTTAGAAATAGAATCATAATACGTATATATAAAGATATTAAATATTAACATAAAATCAAAATATTGAATGATCTCAAATGTAATGATTATATTCATGTAAAAAACTAAACTAATTACCATAATACAATAAAACAAAATACATATTTACCTAAAACCTTTTTCAAAAAGATCAAAGCACAATTTCATAACATAAACACCATACTCAAAATGTCTAAAATGTATAACATTAACAAAGCATAATTTTAGAAAAATGTAAACAACGTAAAATATTTTGTACATTTGTTAAAAATCAGTAAATATTTTCATTACTGTTTCACATGAAACATATTTTCAAAAAATTAACTAATGAAAAAAGACAATTACTATACTCCTGCAAACCCTACATCCTATTCCTAAAATTACATTACAAAATATAACCAACAATAAATAAGTAACAACATGTTTTTAAAACAATAAAAACATATAGTAAATATGCATAAAACAATATACATTATGATATTAAATACAATGATTTTTAACGATCTTAAGAAATCTTTTCAAAAATTGTATTGCTACCTACGATATTCTATTCCACAATATCCTTGACCTCATGGTATTTTAGGGATGATATTTGTGTCTCACAATATTTTTGAATCAATGTTATGGTGGAACACCCTAAACAAGATCCTAGCATAACATGTATTTGTAAAGCATACGCTCACCCAGAAAGGGTATCTTGACGCTGAATAACTGATGTTTATTGTTAACCAACTCAATGGTACTCATTTTATCGACCTCAGAAGGATGAAAGGCTGAGTGGACCCACCGGGATTTTAACCTGTGACTATGAGGTCAAACACAGTCCCCTACAGTGGACACATTAATCCACTAAACCACCAGACCCGGCTTCAACAGCAAGGTCCGCTAAACATGTGCTTTAGAAATGCCGTATAACATATAGGGGCCGATTCCGATTCCGGCCGGAAATCTCTCCGAGCGAGCCGGACCCGGAGAGAATTCCGACCGAATCGGACCCTAGCAGTCCGACCGGACGAGTACGATGCATTCGCATGCTATCGGACTCGAGTCGGTCGGACTCCCATTGAAGTCAATGGGAGCCGGTCGTACAACGCGTACGCGGGCTCCCATTGACTCAATGGGTTCGAGGTGGACAAGGGCGCCCCCTACAGCGTGTACGCGTCCATGCGCATCGCGGCGTACATGCACAGGTAGGGGGGACCCATGGGTCCCCCCTGTGTGTGACTCGCACGCCTACGCGTACAGGGGGGTCCGACGCGGACCCCCAAAGTCCGGCTCCGACAGCTTTTTCGAGCCGGACGGCACGAGTCGATTGGACTGCTCGCGGCGCGCATCGTACTTACCCGGCCGGGAAACGTCTCCATAGCGCGGTGCGAGTCTTGTCCATGCGAGTCGGTCGGAGCGTGTTGAAGCCGCGTTCGAGTCGGTCGGCGATTTCGCGGGTGCTTGCATCGTACTCGCTCGGCCGGACCCGCGTACGATTCGGTCGGGAAACAGGGCTCCGAATCGGATCCGGTGAATCCGAATCCGATTCGGAGCACTACCGGCCGAGATCGGAATCGGCCCCATGGTATAATATAACATACATCTGTGGGACAATTACCAACATGGGGATTGCTAATTCCCTAGCATAGGATTCTCTGCTGGTTATGAGTTCTAAAGCTAGTAATGAGGGTTAACCACAGATTTCAGTGTTTTGCACCAATATTTACAGTTTCCCCCAAACTGGGCCTTTTTCCGCATTCATATTTTGCCTTGTTTTTCCTAAAAAAGGTAATGTGAAACTGCCCACAGGTATGTGGGTTCCTTTGCTAAATCACCAAACTCGTACTGAACGTAACTGTTGTCTGTGAAGTACCTTCATTTTGTTAGTGTTTAATATGGACAGATGTGACATAAAGTTGCCGTAGTCAATTTTTTGGGCACATAAATTGACAAAGTGAAAAAAAAACAATATTTAAGAAGTTCTGAAGTTTCCTATAGAACGGTGAAAAGGTTGTTAAACAAAAGCTTTCACAACTTTGCACAGCCCTACTAAGGGCCTCATTATGAGCTTGTCTGAGTTTGTATGGGAGAAACTGGAGGGCGAAATTAAGTTTACTGGTCAATATCTCCACTGCAAACTTCGGCCATTACTAGTTTTTACCCTGAAACGGGGAATAACTGCTTGCACCAGGATGTAGTCTTCCAAGCAGTTTTTCATCATTTCAGCAATTTGTTTCGACACTTTCCACCTGCTTTTAGCAGGTGGGAAATTGTCATTGGAACTGCAGGTGGAGGTGTTGAATAGGGGTGACGGGCCTTGTGTCTGTCTGGGGTAAGCATTAACCTGCTCTCCTGAGACTGTGGCAGGCATTGGGTGAGGATGCGGAATGCTGCTGGCCACAGCCCGAGCACCTGCAGTCTCAATGAGAGGCAGAGTGTCCCTGGTCCTGGAATTATTGGACCTGGAGATTTGGACCCAATAATTCTGGGCCCCAAAACACTTGCAGGTGCCTTATCATGTGCCTCGTTAGGTTAGAATAGGCATATTGTTTATTGCATTAGAATAGTAGATTACTGAACTTTTAATTAGAAGTTGGCCTCTGATACGAAGACTGAGACAGTGGGAGAGAAAGTCCTTTACTGGCAGACCGGTCCGATTTCACATTCAAGGTGGTCCGGATGGTTACCCCTTTGATTGAGAGCTGGGAAACTAGGGAATCTACCTGCTCCCAAGGAACACAGGCTTTGGATTAGTTTGTTTGTTGGAAACTTATAGGAAGAAGCCGTCTAGAATCTTATTTTATGTTTTAATCGTGTAATCTTTAGAACAGCAGAGCAGACCCTGTCCTGCCTTCGCTGAGAGCAGTCTTCTTCTCGTCTCTGCTGATTTCCCTTGCTTAGAGTTTTGAGCTTCATTCATGAGCACTCATACTTTCCCCTCGAAATGTAAACTTGGTTCATCTGATGCCGACACATTCAGCATAAAATTTCCCATTGTCACTTTCGATACTTTAGGGACGTTCCTATAAGGAACCTTCTTATCTGATATTTTGCTTGCTGTATGTGATTTTATTTTGTATCTACTTTCTGATCATATACCAATCCAGTATGCTTGATCATTTAAATATGTATGCTATTAGAATGGTTTTCCTTCAATTTTGCTGACTGAATTAACTTGCAAACTGAACAAAATTGTTAATAGAACCCCCAAAGGCTTGGACACCATCCTCTCTGTCGTTCTTGTGCAGCCACATTGGTTTCACTGTACCTGAAATGTATTGCTGATGTTAGCTCCTTTTCTTACACTTCAAGTCGACAATCAAAGGTCCATACGACCAATGGGGGATTCTCTTCGATGATTTTACTAAGAGATTGGGATTCAAGAAACTCCTCTCTGTCATATGTTGACTTAGATTGGTCTTTTCACTAAACATCAAAGCTCTGCGATGCACAAAAATAAACTTGAAAAAGAAAGTTTAAAAAGTTATGATGCATGTCCCACTAGTCCCAGTAGACATATACAAAATGGCAGACTTTGCTGGTTGCCTAACTAAAAAGGCAACAAATAGAAAAAAAGCATAATAAAAAAAGTTAAAAGTTAACCAATTGCAATAAAAATGTAACTGTCATCCCTGGTCCAGTGCTGCTTAAATAATAAATTTGACACCCTGTTCGGGGAGAACAGTTCAGCAAAGGGCTATTTTGCCCCAATTGTATTGACTGAGGTTGTTTGCCACTGGTATCCTGTGGTCCGTCCGACTATGGATCCGCAAGATGGGCCAAGTACAATGTCTTCCATACTTGACTCTCATGGTAGCAAGGGTGAGCATTCCAAGGTTTCTCAGGGAAGTTGCGTGGGGGCAAGAGCTCAGAACTCAACAATCAATCAAAAGACACAATACCTCCAGTTCCAGCCGAGTGCTTGTCTTTTTGTAAGAAGAAAGTACTTTTAATCTTACAGTAAACTTAAATATTACACTATCCAATTGTGAATACATGGTAGTATCCCTGATTGCAATCTGCCTGTGGCTCTACACCCACCTCTCTTCGTGCTCTCTCCCACACGTGCTCTTTCGTCCTGCACTAGTCTTTTGTAGAGGCATGAATTAGGCTCAGATACAAATTACATTCCCTGGAGGTTCAAATGTGCAATACATTTGCTTCACTCTCATCCCTGTGATGCTTGAGGGTAGAAACAGTTCAAGTCACTGCTCTCTCTTCAGCTGACTGCAGGTAGAGGCTCAGAATACTCATGTGTGAGTCCTTCAGTAGTCACAGGGGGGGTTAAGCACAACCCACGTCTTCGGCGTGGGCCGCCACCCTGTGTACATCCAAGTGCAGCTCAGCAAAGAAGGGGAAGACAGCTTCACATCTTCGGCAGTTGAGGCCCACGTCTGGCTAGTGCAGACAGATCCTTGTCACCTAAAGGCTGGTGTGAGGGAATCCCACGACAAGACAGTTGCAGCCCATCTTAGGCCAGTGGAGACAGATGTGTGTGACTGGCAGTTGCAGTCTGCTTAGGCCAATTGACTGTCCCTCTACGACGTTGAAGTTTCTCATGCTGTATTTGGTAGCAGCAAATCAAGGCCCTAGCGGAGACCAGATGGGGTAAACAGCAGGTGGAAAATTTAGCAGTTTTGTGGTTTCAGTTCTCGATGGGAAGCACAGCGAGAGTCCAGGAGACCCTCTGCAGTATGGGCAACTCCTGGCTTTACTTTCTCAAGCAAACTTCTTTTTCTTGGTGTTTCTCAGGCCAGGAACGTGCTGGGCTACTCCCCCGGGAGACTGGGCAGTCTCTCCTGCAGAGCCAAGTGGACAACACCACCTCAGTGTGATACTGCAACAATCAGGGCAGGTGGGGTCGTGGATCCTTTGTCAAGAGGCCTGCATCTCTGGACATGGCTGGAACGTCGGGAAAAATCCCTGGTTAGGTTCAACACCTGTCAGGCTCTCTGAAAGCCAGGGCGGATGAACTCAGCCGTATCTGCCTAGCCGATCATGAATGGCGACTCTATCCAGAGATTGTGCAAGGTCTCTTTCAGCAGTGGGGAGAGCCTTGGTTGGATCTGTCCGCCACCGCCATAAACGCACACAGTGGCGTAGGAAGGGGGGTGCGGTGGGTGCGGGCCGCCCCGGGTGTCATTACCGAGGGGGTTGGGGGGGGGGTGACAAAATGGCAAAAATGTGTTTTAAACACATATTTTTGCCATTTTGTTAAGCCGGGGGAGACAAGAAATTTTCCGCACCGGGTACCACCTGACCTTGCTAAGCCACTGAACGCACAATGTGAGCAGTTCCGCGTGCTGGAGTTTCCAAGGCGGCTCTCGCTCTGAGACGCTTTTTGTCTCGAGTGTAGCTAAGGCCTACTGTACGCCTTTCCACCAATGCCACTCCTGCCCACAGTTCTCAAGAAGATCAGGAATCCTTGAAGCGCTGCAGCACTGAGGCCGCCTTCTCTCCACCGAGACAGGAGCCATCAAAGAGCATGGACATAAGCAAATCTAGGACATTCCCTGAAAAGCCATTCGTCGTCAGCCAGGCGTGGCACTGTAAGGCCACCAATGAAGAAACCGCTCTGCCTAGCGAATGGGTGGTGTCCAGCCCACATCGGATCGTGAACTTAGCTGCATCTCTCCTGCCTGCCATAGCTTGGGAGACTATAGCCCGGGCCTCCTCCGGGCTATAGTCCGGGACCATGGGCAGCACCTGTGCAAACGTCAGGATATCAGATCCACAAGAAGTGGGCATTCATGGCAAGAGTACATGTTTGTCCACCGTGCAAGGGACACTTCCGTCCCAACAAAATAAGACCCACTGCATGCAGAAACAGAATGCAAACAATTGCGGGGCCATGGAACCAGCTTAATAATATCCAACTAGAAATTCTGTTTTACTTCATGAAGCCATAAATAGCAACCTCGTTTTTACCTAAAATATGTAATACTTTAGCACTGTGACGCTATTAACATATTTAAAACCAACCATTTTGTCTGCTTTAAAAATTGTTTATGGTCTTTAAGAAACATTTTAAAATCCAGGCACAATTTTTTATTACTTTAAAATAGCGATATCACTTTTGATAAATGAAACCATCTATTTTAATGGAATTGCACAGTAAAAAATTTATTTTCAGTTTGTTTTATTTGTTTTGTTTTTGTTATTATCAATGTTTGTGTTATTTCTGTTCGAATATTTTCACTCAATGTTACCTGACTTTCCCTAACCGAGCAACAAGGAGATTTCTATCTCTTTTATTTTGAGCTAACTCAGTGTAATTAATCATTCTCTTCTTTTTGCTGTCAGTGTGTTGACTTAGAATATTTTTATAGGCTTCTCCTTTAAGTAATCAAATCCACCAAGAATGCACGGTCCACCGCCTTTGTAGCACTTGTCTGTGATGCAAGGGCTCAGTGTGTGCAGTGGTCTAGAAAACCGGAGCGCCCGTGCTTTTGTGCTTCCCACAGCAGCAGGCTCTAGGCCTAGGGGCTGATTCCCAAAGCATGCCCTTTCATTTGAGGCAGATCTTGAACTTTTTGGGGGGATTCACACAAAATCTCCGAACTAGTGTCATAAATTTATGATAGTTTTCATCAGGATTGTTATAGAAATCTATGACATTTCCATGAACTGATACCGGGAAAATATACTTGTGTGGATTTTCTACTAGAAAATCCACCTGTGCACATGTAATTTTTTTCCCTCATTAAGAAATTCTTTTTCTCCTGTGGGAAAAAACCCTCCCCTATCCACCCCATGAAATCTGATGGTGTTTTTATTCTCTGCCCCAACCTGTATAGGCAATACTCCTGCATCTACAATAGTAGTTTTACACAGTGCTTAATCTGAGCCGGTGGTTTCCGGTGCTCGGCTCCCGCACATAATTGTCAACACCGGTGTTTGTAACATTCTGCCACAAGGTGGCGCTGTCTGGCCAATTTAGAGGTGACCAAAACAACAGGTAATTATTGATTTAATATATACATTTAAAATGGCTATTACCTTCTGCTAAGCCATTCTTATAGTTTTGGGGGCCTGAAATATTCCGAATTGTCACACTTGTAGGAGTGTGCGGGTTAGTAGTTGTGCTTTTACTATCCTTGGTAACATGGCAGGGGCAATGTGTGGTGCAAGCTGCAGTGACCTCCTGACGAGAGCCATGGCACTTATGTTTTTTTTTACAAATTAAGCACTGGTTTTACACTCACACCCAGGGTGGACAAACAACTTGCAAAACGTTTGTGAAAACTGACAAACTCATGAGCTTGTGTGTTTTCACTGCTTTTTGCACGGCCGGCCCTCAAAAAGCTCCTTTCCTGCCCCAACTCTAAATCTAAGAGATGGTAAGTGCACCATTCTGGCAGATTTTCCCACATTGTAAGGTAAATTTATGACAGAGTTTACTATTGCAATGGCATTTTTGCGTTCCCAAGGTCTACTTGTTTGACTCTGGCCTTCTGTGTGCCTTCATAACCTTGTCACAATAGCATCTCTGGGTCTCAGCATTCCTTTCACAGACACCAGTGACCACCGACCCCTTCCACATCTGAGTAATGCTTGGCCTTTGTTTTCTCTTCACTTCACTGTACTGTAAATCAGTCTTGATGTAACCAAGGCAGCACCCCAAGACACTTGAAAAGGAAGAAGTAAGCGGTAAAAGGCGTTCTTCCAAACCTGCATTGACTCTAGCAATATGGCAGCCGTGATGCGCCATTGTCACCAGCAAAAGAAACGCAGGTGGAGTACTGACTTCAGTTGAAATAACGCAATTCACAATTCATTCATTAAAAAAAAAATGTACATGAAAATATATAAATGGAAAATATTATTACATTTAATATAATCTTAAATAAATATTTTTCTTAATTATGTTAGACTATATATATGACCCTGTTGAAGGCTGCGGATGAAACGCGTTGGTCTCCTATCTGCACTGCTGGTGGATGATATAAATAAATAAAAAAGACTTACAAGCTCATTGGTGCCTGGCTGTGCTGCTTTTCCTTGGCCCCGGATCGTTGGAAGGTCTATTTGGAATGTAAGTGGATGTGTGTATATATATATATATATATATATACACACACACAATAAAATCAGAATATATGTCATTATAACGCGTGCGTTACATCGCATGCCATTACAACGCGGCCGTTACAATGACCGCATTGTTACATCGCATACGATTACATTGCAAGTCGTTACAACGACTTGCTGTAGGGGGCGCGCTGAACTTAGGAATAGTATAATTTACTATTCCTACTCCAGTTTGTGCAACAGCAGGGAAGGTGTTGGATTTACAATCCAACACCTTCTGCCCCCTACAGCAAGTCGTTGTAATGACTTGCGATGTAATCGTATGCGATGTAACAACGCAGTCGTTGTAACAACCGCGTTGTAATGGCATGCGATGTAACTCATGCGAAGTAAACAATGTCTCCCATAAAATCATAAACATAAAAATGTATAGGATAAAATATATAAAGTAATTTATGCAATAAATAAAATATTCAACATTTAACAAAACAAAAAACACATTTACAAAAATACTATAAGCATTAAAATAAATTTTGAAATAAAAACAAATAATGTTAAATATAAAAAAATAAAAGAATTAATGCTATAAGATCTATTTAACCAACATTATTAAAACTATTGGAGTCCAGCAATATTAAATGTACTATTCCCACTCCAGTCTGTGCAACTGTAGGAAAGCGTTGGATTTCAGAGAGGTGAAATGTACTATTCCTACTACAGTCTCTGCAACAGAGGAGAAAACATTTGATTTTGGAGGGGTGAAATTTACTATTCCCACTCCAAACAGTGCAACAGTTGGGAAAGTCTTTGACTTTAAAGGGGTAAAATTTGGTATTCCCACTCCAGTCTGTGCAACAGCAGAGAAGCGCTGGATTTCGGAGGGGCTAAATTTACTATTCCCATTCCAAACAGCAGAACAGTAGGGAAAATGTTGAACTGCAAAGAGGTTAATTTTACTATTCCTACTGCAGCCTAAACAAGAGTAGGGAAAGTACTTCACTTCAAACACATTAGATATAGAAGTAACACCATGAATGCAAAAACAAATTGACAATCTTAAAATAAAAATTATTAATTACCATAAATATATATATATATATATACATATCTGATACCCAAAGTCCATAAAGATATGATAACACCTCCTGGGAGGCCAATTATTTCGGCGATTGACAGCCTTTTTGAAACTACGTCAAGATTTTTAGATCATTTCCTACAGGATTTTGTCAGATCTTTGCCATCACACATCCAAGACACAGGAGACTTCCTGAGGAAAATACATGAGACTGTGTGGGAAGATGGGGATCTGCTAATCACCCTTGATGTCACCTCGCTCTATACGAGCATTGCTCACACGGATGGACTAAGGGCGTTGAGACACTTCTTGGGGAGCAGGCCCTTGCAACTATATCAACATTCTGAAATGCTGTTGAGAATGGCAGAACTATGCTTGGAGAATAATCTGTTTCAGTATGGCAGTGACACCTTTAAACAACTGAGGGGGGTGGCCATGAGTACCTGCTTCGCCCCCAGCTATGCGAATCTTCACATGGGCTGGTGGGAGGAGCAGGTACTCAGGATTGCATACAGAAATGAGTGGGAGAGTAACATTAAGATGTGGGTCAGATTTATAGATGGCCTGTTCATCATATGGAAGGGATCATCAGATAATGCCAAAATGTTTGTTGCTTCCCTGAATGTAAACACTTTGAATTTGAATTTCACTGATAACATAAGCCCCTCCAGTGTACACTTTTTAGACCTTGAGGAGTTCATAAATAATGGCTGTTTGCACACTCGCACTTTTAGAAAGCCTACAGCAGGCAATTCTGTGTTGCACTGTAGAAGTTTTCACCCCCAAAAGCTAAAACAGAGTATTCCCTATGCAGAGCAGCTTCGCATGAAAAGAAACTGTAGCGAAGCAAGCTCCCTGGCACAAGCTCAGACGGAATTGACAATGAGATTTAAGGAAAGAGGATATAGCCAGACCGTCCTTGATCAAGCAGTAGCTAAAGTAGAAAGTGTGTCGAGGCAAGAAATACTCTTTGGGGAAAGTAAGAAGACCAGAAGAAAGAATGATGATCAAAAACAAGATATTAGGATGATAACCGGGTACAATGCCTATCATGCCAGGGTGAGAGCCTGCATGAATAGACATTGGTACCTGGTTAGAGGGGATCCCATCCTAAAAAGTACAGTGCCCAGAAAACCACTCATTACATACAGAAGAGCTAGATCAATGCGAGAACAGTTAGTAAACAGTAGTCCAGAACTGGTTGAAACTGAAAGTTGGCTCAAGGCTAATCCGGGTTTTAACAAATGCCTCAAATGTAAGGCCTGTAAGCATGGGATTAACAAAAAAGAATTACAGTTGCCTCTGATGACCAAACCATGGAGGATTCGTAGGTTTCTTAATTGCAGGAGTGACCATGTGGTGTATGTGCTGCAATGCACGTGCCCCATGGTCTACGTGGGCAGTACCATCCATATGGCCCACGTAAGAATTCTTCAACATCTGAGAGCGGTTAAAAATAAGGACCCATCCTATCCAGTTGCCCGCCACATAAATGAAGTTCACAGGGGCAGGGCAGAGGATTTAACTTATTTTGTGATAGACTCAGTAGCCAAAAAGAAAAGAGGAGGAAATCGGGAGGTCGAGCTGAGAAAATTGGAGTTGCGCTATATTTTAATGCTCGACTGCAAAAGTCCAAATGGTCTGAATTCCGATGAAGGATTACATGTCCATCTATTATAATTGGGAGCACTGAGTCGAGTTCCTTAGACCTTATACCGTTAGGGCATTGGTAGCTGTAACGATAAGCCCCAGTCAAACACAAACTTAGAAATGTGAATCTGCAGAACGCCTTTATATGACTTTTGTAATGAATTTTGTATAGTGTGTAAATTGTATATAGACATGGGTGTGATCACGAGTTGGATGGAAAGCCCTAAAGTGTTTTTAAGTTTAATTATACAAGAGCGCAGAGAAAAAATCCCCCCCATTGTTTTAACCGGGTACAGTTAGGCATAATTTTATTGAATTATTAAGTACAACATTGTGTTTGAATAAATGAAACTTTGTGAGTTTGTACATAGGCAGTATGGAGTTAGGGAGAGAGCACTTGCACTTTATATACAACTGCAGCCAGTACTGTAATTTAATTGTGCACTTGCACTTTATCTTCATTGGCAGCTGTTATCAAAATTTGCACAATCTTCAAACAAATTGCTATTTGCACTATAGTGACATATAGACTCTAGGGTCTAACAAATGCGATTTTGCACATAGGCAATTTTAGATTGAGGGAAAAAGCACTTGCACTTTATCTCCAACTGCAGTTACAACTACAAACTCACCAGTGCACACGCACTTTATCTTCACTGACAGCTGCCATCGCATAATCTGCGCATTGTTTTAAAAGATTTGCTATTTGCACTTAAGCAACATATAGACCTATGGGTATAAAAAGCACTAGCACTTTACCCTTTTCCTTAAAATCCCCCCCCCCCTCTTTCCTGGCAACTGCAATCGAACTTTGCCCTTTTAGGACAGTGGCAAATTTGGTCAGATAAAGTAACCGCTGCCATTCCTTTGCGCAGTCACAATATGTGGTGCTAAGTTCCAATCTAGCACTGATAATACATGGCGCACGCTGTCCCCAAGCGTAAAGTGGAAAAGAGGCTGCGGACCTTATTCAAACATTAACACCCGGTCCATCATGCATTATCTGTGCATCATGTAGGTACTCGTTAGTTAAACACTCAGGATGGGCTTGTCTTTTCGGCACAATAAAGTTCATTGAATTGAATATATAAAAAATAAGTAAATGAGCAGGGAGAGAGAATACATGAGCAGAAGTAAAATCGAAACAACAGACATTGAAATGCAGTATTATCAACATAAAGCATCAGTACACTCCAGCTTGTTTGAACTTAATTAAACTGAAAAACTAAAAAATTGAATTGCAACAATGAACTTTAAAGTGTAAGTTAACGATGTTGTATAGTGTTTTGTCTATGTCTTTTGTATCACGTGGTGTTAGGAAAGCACTTATATTCATGTTGGGAGTTTGGCTCTACATGTGATCAAGGCAGGGGATCCTGCCGAAACGCGTCATAGCCCTTAATCTGCAATAAACTAATTTGGAGAAACCAACCTTGGACTGCTGTGTCGTGTTCTGGTGCGAGGAGGTGACGCGCTGGTTCTGTTTTGGATATATATATATATATATATATATATATATATATATATATTCACTGAAAAAACCATAGGTTTCTGGGACGTTATAGTTAGTTGGACATTTCACTCGTACAAAACCAGCGAAATTCCGCCGTTATAGTTAGTTCAGCTAACTATAACTCGCGCCCCCGCAATGCACTGCTGATGACGTCACATATTACATCATTCATGACATGGTCAGTGATATCACTGATGACATCACTGATGACATCTCAAATGACATCACTGATGACATCACTGATGACATCATCCAGTGACTGTGTGTTTCTATAAAGTTTAAATATGTTTTATATATATGCCAAGGTGTATTTAAGAATGAGTGGGTGTATAAGTGTCTGGATGGAGGATTTAGTAGGCGCGTGACTGACTGTATAAGTGAGTGATTAAATGTGTCTTACTGAATGCATGGGTTAGTGACTAAACTGTGTGAATGTCTGTATCAGTCTGTCTGTTGTTGTGTAAGCTGCTGCATGGGTTGGTGAGTATCTACATGAGTGTCTATATGGGTTATTGATTGGTTGCCTGAGTATTTGTATAGGTGCCTGGGTGTGTGTGTGGGTGGGAGGTGTGTGACTCTGTGCATAGATGTGTGAGTGGTTGATTCACTGGGTGTATGGGTTCAAGAGTGCATGTGGAAACAGCTGTATGGGTGGGTGAGTGTGTGTATGGGTGTGTTGGTGAGTGAATGGATGTCTCAGTGGTACATGTCCAAGTAACTACATATGTAAAAGGCAGTGTATGTGAGAGTTGGAGTATATAAATGACTATACATGAGAGTCAGTGATTGTGAGAGTGGCTGTATGGATGAGTGTGTACTTGTATCAGTGATTGTATAAGAGATTAAGTATGCGTTAGTATCTGTATGAATAAGTGAGGTGGTGTGTGTATAACTGTATAGGTGAGTAAATGGAAGTGTGATTGATTCTTTGCATGACTGACTAGGTGTGTGAGTAACTCTGGATGAGTGGCAGTGTGTGAGTGTCTGTATAGGTGTATGAGTGCATATGATAGTGTTGTATTGATGAGTGACTGCATGTATGAGTGACTGTATGGGTGAATGAGTGGATGTGTGTGTAGACCTACGAATCAGTGAGTGCGTATGTAGTAACTGGTATTGGTGTGTCTACGGTTTCTTAAATGGTAGTCTGTATTTTAGAGTGGGTGTATCAAAGGTTATATTAGGGTGTGAGGAGGTGCATCAGATTTTTACGTGGATGATGTCATCAGTGATGTCATTTGAGATGTCATCAGTGATGTCACTGACCATGTCATGAATGATGTAATATGTGACGTCATCAGCAGTGCATTGCGGGGCGCGAGTTATAGTTAGCTGAACTAACTATAACGGCGGAATTTCTCTGGTTTTGTACGAGTGAAATGTCCAACTAACTATAACGTCCCTGAAACCTATGGTTTTTTCAGTGAATTTCTAGGGTTTTTTAAATGCTAATTTCTAACTATAACGTGCCTAAAACCTATGGTTTTTTCAGTGAATTTCAAAGGTTTTTTAAATGCTAATTTCTAACTATAACGTCCCTGAAACCTATGGTTTTTTCAGTGAATTTCAAGGTTTTTTTAAATGCTAACTTCTAACTATAACGTCCCTGAAACCTTTGTTTTTTTCAGTGAATTTCAAAGGTTTTTTAAATCCTAATTTCTAACTATAACGTTTCTATTAAATCCCCTTGAATCCTGAGGGTCTGTGGGGGCCAACTAGCCCACCAGGTACCTCCAGTAAGCGCCACAGAGCTGCATTGCGGAGAGGTGTTCTGAGGTCACGCCCCTTTTTACACCACGCTGCAAATGTGGCTTGTGGTGCACTGCTGCTCGTAGGATGAAGTCCACTTGTATCCTGAGGTCCTCAGGACACAAGAGGACCTCATCGCCCCACCAGCAGTGCACCAGAAGCCGAGTTTGCAGAGTGGTGTAAAAAGGGGCGTGGCTTCGGACCACCTCTCTGCAACACAGCTCTGTATTGTATTGTATTGTAATTGCATTTGTATAGCGCTTACTACCCCTGACGAGGCGTCGAAGCGCTTTTTCGGCGAGTAGCACGCTACTCCGGGACCCATAGAGGATTAGTGTTGAATTAGTATAGTGAAACATGCAAGTAAATTTTCAGTGGTGGATATGTTAGTCAGTTATTTGGATTCAGAAGGATAGCGGAGGGATAGAAGAGGGAAAAAAGGTTTGCATATATATAGCGCTTCTAACCCCTGATGGGGTGTTGAATTGCTTTTTTTTTTTTTGGGCGAGTAGCACGCTACTCCGGAAACCCATAAAGGATTAGTGGTGAATTAGTATGGTGAAATATGAAAGTAATTTGAGTGGTGGATATTAGTCAGTTATTTGGAGTGAGAAGGATAGTGGAGGGATAGAAGGGAAAGAAAGGTTTGCATTCATATAGCGCCTGTTACCCCTGGTGGGTGTTGAAGCGCTTTGTTGGCGAGTAGCACGCTACTCTGGAACCCATAAAGGATTAGTGGTGAATTAGTATAGTGGAATATGGAATTAGTGAAGTGAACATGCTAGTCTGTTATTTTGATTGAAAAGGATAGTTGTGGGATAGAAGAGTGAAGGATTTCTTTTTGTAGGTCATAGCAGTAGGAGGAGGCTTTTTGATGAGTAAAAAGGGTTTTTGGAGGGGAAGAGTCAGAGGGAAGAGTTTAGAAAGGTTTGTCTTGGGCATTGGTACAGTAAAGGAGGTGTCAGAAGATACAAGGAGGGGTAGAGTAGGAGAGAGTCAAGAAAGGGTTATTTTGGGGAACATAGTAGTGGTATGGCGTTTGCGATAAATGAGAGAGTGGGTGTAGAGGATATAGTGATAGATGTATAGGGTGAGATAGGGTAGTGAATTGGAAAAAGTAGTAGAAAGAAGTTTGAGATGAGTCAAAAAGTTGGGCTAGAAGATATATTGAGGGAAGTATAGGCTGAGAAATAGGGTAGTGCATTGGAAATGCTAAATTAGAAGAAAGTGATAAATATATAGATCCATAAGTACATTGAGAGTATATAGATGCATAAAGGAGGTAAGTATATGCAGATTAAAAATATTGATAGAGGTGGCGCTTACTGGAGGTACTTGGTGGGCTAGTTGGCCCCCAGGGACCCTCAGGATTGAAGGGGACTAAATCCCCCAATTTACAACACGCCAGGGGGCGCGTTTGCACACTTGTTGTTTCAGGCCCCGCCCCCTCGCTGCACCACTGTGCAAACACGCCCCCTGGCGCTTTGTAAGTTGGGGGATTAAGTCCCCTTCAATCCTGAGGGTCCCTGGGGGCCAACTAGCCCACCAGGTACCTCCAGTAACCGCCACAGAGCTGCGTTGCAGAGAGGTGTAAAAAGGGGCGTGTCCTCGGACCACCTCTCTGCAACGCAGCTCTGTGGCGCTTACTGGAGGTACCTGGTGGGCTAGTTGGCCCCCAGGGACCCTCAGGACTGAAGGGAACTTAATCCCCCAATTTACAACGCACCAGGGGCCGCGTTTGCACAGTGGTGCAGGGAGGGGGCGGGGCCTCCGGCGAGATGCCGGCTTTTGTTTTATTTTTTTTTATTATTTTTTTTATGGGAGGGGGGCTGCGTGGCCTCCCTTCTCTGGGTCACGTTTGGCCCCGGGGACCCCATCCCCCGGGGCCTGGCCGCCTTCTTTTTTTTATTGAAAGTTTGTGGATGGGGGCCGTGTAGCCCCCCTCCAGAGGCCAATTATGGTCCCGGGGACCCCATCCCCCGGGGCCTGGCCAACCTTCTTTTTTCTTTTTTTGGAGGGGGGCCGCGTGGCCCCCCTCCTTAGGCCAATTATGGCCCCGGGGACCCCATCCCCCAGGGCCGGCCTTTCTGTTTTTTAAAATTATAATTTCAGGGGAGGGGGGCCGCGTGGCCCACCTCCCAGGCCACTTCTGGCCCCGGGGACCCCATCCCCCGGGGCCTGGCAGCCTTCTTTTTTTTATTGAAAGTTTGTGGATGGGGGCCGTGTAGCCCCCCTCCAGAGGCCAATTATGGTCCCGGGGACCCCATCCCCCGGGGCCTGGCCAACCTTCTTTTTTCTTTTTTTGGAGGGGGGCCGCGTGGCCCCCCTCCTTAGGCCAATTATGGCCCCGGGGACCCCATCCCCCAGGGCCGGCCTTTCCGTTTTTTAAAATTATAATTTCAGGGGAGGGGGGCCGCGTGGCCCCCCTCCCAGGCCACTTCTGGCCCCGGGGACCCCATCCCCCGGGGCCTGGCCTCATGGTTGGGGACCGTGGGGGGAGCCCCAATGCCCCCACGGTCCCGCCGCTCCCCGCCTCCTGCGTGAGCCGGCATTGCTTTTGAGCAAGGGGAGCTACTGACATGCAGTTCCCCTTGCTCAAAAGCAATTCTGATTTGCTTCATTGAAGCGAGAGCAGGTTTCCCTGCTCTCGCTTCAAGGAAGCAAAGCAGAGTTTGCTATGGCAGGGCGGGAGCCGTGCTCCCGCCCTGCCATAGCAAACAGCAGTGTCCCGGGGGTGGGCACCCCGGGGACACTGCAGGAGCCGGCCCTGGGGGGTGGCGGTCCCCAGGCCCAAGGAGGGCTCCCCCCTCCCTCCATCTTCAAAGCCCCGGGGAGGTGGTGGTCCCCGGGGCGGGGGTCCGCAACGGAGCCCCGCATTTAAATATTTAATGCCCCGGGGAGGTGGTGGTCCCTGGGGCAGTGTGGGGAGGGGCAAGAGCCCCTCCCACACACTTTTTTTAAAAATGTTGTGCCCCGGGGAGGTGGCGGTCCCCGGGGCTCGGGGGCCCGCGAGGCCCCCCGCACATTTGCATGAATGCCCCGGGGAGGTGGTGGTCCCCGGGGCAGCGTGGAGGGGGTTGGGACCCCCCCCACGCATTTATAAAAGAAGCCCCAGGGAGGTGGTGGTCCCCGGGGCTGCGGGGGGCCGCACGGGCCCCCACAAATAAATAACTGATTGCCCCCGGGACCTGGCCCACCCGGGGGCTTTTTGAAAACAAAGTGCGGGAGCCCGCACTTTGGCAGGATTCGCGCTCCCAGCGCGAATTCTGCCGTTTAAAAAAAAGAAAATGCTTTTTTGGGCCCTGGGGATCCTTGTGGGACCCCCTGAGCAGGCCTAGGGGGTCAGGGTGTTTCTACCCTGCCCCCTTTTGTTGTTTTTCAACCTTTTTCCCCCTTTTTCTTGTGACTCGGTTACCGAGTCACAAGATGGCTGCCAATACTTCCTGGTTTGGAATGTTGGCAGCCAATCAGAATTGAGCTCGTGCTCCTCGGTGCTCAGATATCGATATTTTTTCTTTTTTACATTTCTCAGGAACTACTGAACGGATTTACACCATTTAACAAAAAGGGCGCAGTCTAAACCAAGACCTACCTTTTTGCCAAATTTGGTGTAATTCCGTTCAGCAGTTTGGGCTGTAGCCTGTAATAAAGTTCCTATGGAAATTAACATGGGGAAAACGCGCTTTGGGACCCCCCTTTTTTCTCGGCCCCCGCTTGACGAATCACCCCGAAACTTTCAACACACAAACTGAGCGGTCCAACCCTGTTTTTTGGAAAATTTCACGAAGATTCGTCAAACGGCGCCAAAGATATTGGCAAATCAAAAAACGCTTTTCCTATGGTAACTAGGTCCTAACTATAACTACCTACTGGCAACCGCCAGTAGGTAATATATATATATATATATATATATATATATATATATATATATGTATAATGTGTGCAATAAAAAAGAAAAATTAATCATTTAACATAATTACTAGTCATTAAAATATTTAATTATCAAGTAATAAATAATTGTCAATCGATTATGAATTAACTTCCCGCACTATACCCCTACAAACCCAGCAGCCCGCATCTAAAATGTAACTTCAAAAATAAGTATTCCATAACTTACATATACACATATAACTAAATATTTAATTAACAATTAATAATAATTGATAATTAATTATTATTTAATTAACTTCCCAGCCTAGACCCCTGCAAACTTAGCAGTCTCCAACCAAAATATAATTAACATAATTGAATTGTCCATAATTTAAACATTTAAAATTCAATTAAATAATTAAATTACTAATACTAATTAATAATAAATTAATTATCAATTAAATAACTACCCACCCAATACTCCTACAAACCTAGCATCCTGCAACTACAATATAGTACAATAATTCAGTATTCCATTTTTACAAATTAATTAAATAATTAAACATTCTTATTAAATTATTGCTTAATTATTACTTAACTTCTCACCCTAGACCCCAACAAAACTAGCAGCCAGCAACTCAAATATAAGTAGAATAAATAAGTATTCCATAAATTACATTATCGAAATCATTTAAATAATGAATTAACAATTCATAATTAGTTGCTAATTACTTATTACTTAATTTACGTCCCACACTATCTCCCTTCAAACCCAACAACCCACTACAACACTATAAATTACTATAACAAAATAAATTAAAAATTCTAAATCACTTAAAAATACAAGCTATATTAAAAAATTACCTTTATATAAACAATAGTAACACATAAAATTAATAAATCAACTAAAACACATTCAAATAATTAGAAAATTATATTTTATACCACTATAATATTGAAAACGATGTTAAAAACATCGATATTATTATTAAAAACGATATTACTCATCTAAAAATATGATATTCTTGTCAATGATATTTGTGTATCAGGATGTTTATTTTCCAATATTTCTTCCTCCTGATATTTTTTCCAAATACTCCCAAAAAACACAATGCAGATAGAATTATACACATCTACTGTGTCTAGATTACTGGACCTGCTTTCCATTCGAATAGGAGTGGGATTTGCGAGTAGGGGTGTGTATAATTGTTTAATAAAACTTTGTGCAATTTACACAAAAGGTCAGAAATTAGGATTTGCCTGCATGTTAAGCGAAACTTTAATGTGAAGGCATACCAAGTCTAAAATAATACACAACAAATACCAGCAGGAGATTGGTTCAAGCAGAAAATGACTCTTTAGAAGATATTTAAGATATGTTCTCTTGAAACAGTCTCAGGCAAGGAAAAAAGCTCAAATGTGACATGTGGATTTCATGAATTTCATGGAATCCGAAATTCACAAATACCTCCAATTTCATGAGCTGAATTTAAAGTTTGCACTGAACTAGTTAGAAGGCCCTTCAGAGACAGTAACAATTATTGTACTTTGTCAGCTTTATTTCAATGCAGTGCACTGAACGCGGAGGAACTGGTGCTGAAAGAATGACACTGCTCCCCACTGTCTCCTATATTTTGATTTTCTAACCTTAACTGCCATAATATTTGGGACATATCTCCACAATGGTTAGTAAGAGAAGACCCTTTTTAGGTCTCACCTGCTGACAGCACAAGCGCTGTCCACTGGGAGGGGTATTGTTTACTATAAAGGACTTGGAACCCACCATTGCTTACCTTTCATTGGCATCATTGTCACTTTCTTTGATGCCTCCTAATTGGTCAGCACATGTCAGGCATCACGTCTGTTTCTTTGTGTGGAGCATGAACCAAGCACAGATTGATTCATCTTAACTAGTGTCCGTCCACTGCTTGAGCTGTGATTCAGTTACTATTTCTTTCACTCCTGCACTTTTAAATATACTTCTTTTTTATATTTTTTTATTGCTTATTGCTTATCCACGTACGCATATGCGTTTCAGGACACTTCCTCTGTTTCCAGTTCTTGTGCTGCTTTCTCTATTCATTCTCTTTTAACGCATTTTTGGACATTATCTATGCCCCTTGCCTTTCAGCCAATCAGCCCCTTTATGCCTCATACCTTTGCGTTGGTTTTAAGTTATGTTCCTTGTTTAAGTTACTTACACCCACAACTGAACTACTCTTCGCCACTCAGCTCTACAATGCTCCGCTCTACACCACTCAACTCTTTGCCACTCCACTCTATGCCTATCCACTCTATGCCACTGCACTCCACTCTCCAGCCCATTACGACATGCTACTCTATGCCACTCCACTCTACCCTATGCCACTCCACTCTACACTACTCCACTCTACGCCACCCAACTCTATGCCACACTACTCTATGCCACTCCACTCTGTGCCATTCCACTCAATGCCACTCCATTGTACTCTACACCACTCTATTCTATGCCACTGCACTCTACTGCACTCCACTCTGTTCTACGCCACTCCACTCTACTCTGTGTCACTCAATCTACTGTATGCAACTCCACTCTACACCACTCAACTCTTTGCCACTCCACTCTATGCCAATCCACTCTATGCCACTCCACTCCACTCTCCAGCCCATTACGACATGCTACTCTATGCCACTCCACTCTACCCTATGCCACTCCACTCTACACTACTCCACTCTACGCCACTCAACTCTATGCCACACTACTCTATGCCACTCCACTCTGTGCCATTCCACTCAATGCCACTCCACTGTACTCTACACCACTCTATTCTATGCCACTGCACTCTACTCCACTCCACTCTGCTCTATGCCACTCCACTCTACTCTGTGTAACTCCAATCTACTGTATGCAACTCCACTCTACACCACTCCACTCCATTTCCATTCAACTCTACACCGCTCCCCTCTCTGCCACTCAAAAATGTAAAGGCCTGTTTATTGCTCATACGCTTCTGAACTCCAGCATGGTTATTTTGGGGATGATTCAGCACCCCCCACTTCCCTACTTCCAGTGCCTGTGGTGTGAGTGCGAAATTGAGGGTGAGGATTGTTTAAGTTAAGCTATTGATAAAGTGCACGGACCCAAATAAAGAAGCTCATAGGCAGAAGATTGTTCCTGATGAACCTGTAGTGGCAGAGATAAGTAGAATCAGTCAAGTAGAAAGGCGGGAGGCAGGAAACCTTTTCAAAGAAATACAGCACGTTTACTGCTGTGAACTAGAGTAAAGGGAAACAACTGAAAACACTTGCTCTTGTGGAGTGCCTCACGAAAAACAGTTCCAGAAAGCAAGCACTTATGGAAGAATACAAGCAGGCAGTAAGAGAAGCGGTAAACAGGCTATGCTCCACGGGAGGGACAAAGACATGCTGGACAGCCTAAAACAAATAAAGGCAGCACAGAGAAAGCAAACAAATGGGAGCTACAAAACAAAAAGCCAATAATAAGTAATGGGCGGAATGCATTCCTAAGGAGCTTTCACCATGGCCTGAATATGTCTTTGCAACCAGACAGCTGTGCGGTCTGGTAGACTTTGACGTAAGAAAGACCTGGTACTAGTTAGGCTACCAAGTTTCATGTGTCATGATTAAAGTTTTAATCAACAAAAGCTAAGGAAAAGAAACGTTTCCAAACGTGCGACAAGGAGTGATCTGCCTAACAAAGACTGATGAGGTGCTTATAACAATGTTGGTCAGAGTTTCCTCCGACCGACACTGTGGCAGAAACAGGACCGACGGACCTCTGGTCGGCAGTCACGACCGCCTAATTACGATGCGACCGCATGTAGTGCAGTCGCATTCCCACATTCCCTATGGGAGCATGTGTTACGGCCGTAAACCGGCCTTAGCACAAGTTCCCATAGGGAAATGGGAGGTTGTGTTCATCCCTGCACCGCATGGCAGGCCCTCAGGGTGCCTGCTACGCAGTGCAGCCATCAACAAGGGGGCACCCTTGGCCCCCAACTGGAGGCCGCAGGGTGAAGGGGGCCCTGCCCCCCCCAAACACACTTTCCGACAGGCTTTCCATGTCAGAAAGCCCGGCATTGAAAGCCTGTCGGAAACCGTGCACCGTAATCCCAACGGCGGAAACGCCGTTGTAGAAGGCTGGCTTAGTATATGGTGCTCACTTATGTAAGTGTAGCACCCTGCACTAATCCAGACACCCCTTATGGTGATTTTAGTGGTCTTAGACAACCTTAGAAAGCTCTCTAAGTGGTAGCTGTGGGGAGCAGCCTTCAGGCTTAGTCTAGAAGGAGTGTAAAGAAGCTTGTTTCACCAGAACATAATCTTATTGGTATAGATTAAGTGAAAAAGAACCACACAGTGTATTTATAAAAATATGTATTTATTATAAGACACTCACTAATACATACAAATATCTCCTACCCGGAGATATACACATTGTACATAAAACTTTTCAAATAAACAGGTAAGTAGCACAAATACACATTGGTCACCGGGGGCGGGGGGGTGGACCAAACCATTTACTACAATAGAGGGATGCGAACCACGACTCAAGTCAAGACTATACCCAGGAGATGTAGAAGTGCCGGGGACCCAAGTAACCACCTGAGGTAGATAACCAGGAACCCCATGGAGGCCGTCTGCAGAGTGGGAACACGACCGCGTGCTCAATTCAAGTCAATGGGTAAGTCGCGGTTGCAATTTTAAAGGAGAAGGGCCCTTCCCAGTAGACCCTGAAGAAACCTCATGAAAGACAGAAGGTTGGAGAGCCACCCCACCCGTGGATACCCTAGGAACCAGGATACCTACACCAGGGAAGCCGGTGCAAAGTGGCATCGGACACCACCGTCAAACTCAATGGAGGACTTCAGGAAGATGCCGCGGGCGAAGAAGATGAAAGTGTCCGGTGGAACCCAAAAGTGGATTCAAGATGAGAAGTACCTGCAAGCAGAGGGAACAGAGTCTATGCCACTCAGGAGTGACCAGGAGGCACGGAAGACGAATGTCCACCGATGTCGGGTGTTGCAGGAGAGTTGATGGTGACCTTGGAACTGCAGCTGTGGGGACCAGGCAATGCTCTGGAAGACCTGGAGCCATTCAAAAGCTGTCCCACATTGGATGTCAAGAGTTGAGGGGTCGTTATCCGTTGGGAGCACCAACAAGCCTTGTCAACTGCAACCAACGTGGAAAGCAAAAAAGGTGCAGTGTCGGGACCAGCAAGGTCCAAGTGACGAACCACGATCAGGGAAGTCAGAGTAGGCCCCGAGCAATCAGGGGAGCCCACTGGAATCAAATAAGACCCTCAAGAGGACCCACAGGCTGGGAGCACTGGAGTCGCAAGAGGACCTCGAGCAGCTCACCAAAGATGCAGGCGCACGGTGACAGAGATGCGGTGAGGATGAAGATCTTGGTCACAGGACATGCTTGAGGTGGTGGCTACTTGGAGCACGAAGATATCTGAGGAAGAGAACCAACAAGCCTTTGCAATGGCAAGTCGACGCGGTGCACAGGGGTTCGGTTTCTGCAGCTCCGAAGAGGGATACTGGCCTCAAACTTAGTGAGAAGACAGTGCAGGCCTCAAAGGAGTTGAAGAACCACCACCTGTGTTGCTGAGCCTTCCGGAAACAGTGGGAGCCCAGGATCAACAGACCGGCCAGCTTAGTTGCGGTGCCTGCAGACGCAGGGAAGTGACTCCTTCACTTCAAGAGACATTCCTTCAGGTGTCTTGGACACCCACAGGCCTTGGAAGGTTCCTGTATGGAGCATAGGCATGGACGTTGTAGCAGACGAGCAGGGCGAAGAGATCAGGAGCAGCAGGAGTCTTCCCAGTTGCAGCCTTGCTGCCCACATCGAAGTCCAGCGAAGTTCAGAGTGCCCAGTCGGTCTAAGTTGAAGTGGTGTCTGAAATTAATCATGTCCCATGACGAATCTAGGGACCCACCCTCGGGTAAGTCCTTAAGTACCCTAAGGAAAGGGTTGGGATGATTCATGGTTCCCTCCCATGGGAGGGGTCGGACAGTGGGGAGGATACTTCCATGTCTTTTGTCCAGTTTCGCGCCAGAGTGGGAGCCAACGGCTCCATGAGCGGTTTGAACTGGAATATGCAAGGAGGGCATCAAATGTGCCCTTCAAGCAGACTGAGTGGCGCTGGCAAGCACCCCCACACTGTCCTAATACACTAAGTCCTGTCTCAGAGGTGGTCACACCTCCCTGTGACAGGATATCTATTGTTCTGCCTTGCCCTGCTCAAGCTTGGCTCTGCAGCAGGAGGGCAGAATCGCGTCTCTGGTTGGCAGCAGCCTTGGTTTGCTGTCGGGTCTAGAAGATTGGTACCGGGAGCACTTAGGGCCTCCCGGAGAAGCTTTACAGTGCATGGAATCATACCTCCGACACCGTTTACGGTGTGGGGGTATGATTCCAACATATTTGATACCGAACACGACAGGGTTTGGTTCAGCCAGTTTAGAGATGGTCATCACGTAATGACGCATGGCCACTCTATGTATCTTAATGACTAATGCACTTACAACCATGGAGAATGGACTCCGAAGGTTGTAGGGGTGTTCTGCTCATGCAGAGGCACCCTCACACTTAGAACCGAGCACCCTGCCTTCAGGATTGAAAGGCCTGCCTTAGGGGTGACTTATAGATTTTAAGTGCAGTGACCTCAGCTATAAGAAATGTATATCTGTCGTAAGTGGTGCTAGTACCAGCTTACACAGGCTGAAATGGCAGGCCTGTAGTCACAATTTGAATGGTCTCTTATGAGTGGCATAATACATGCTGCAGGCAATGGGAGACCCCTGGTGTACCTATGCCCTAGGTACCTCAGAACCATATACTAGGGACTTATAGGGGTACACCAGTAGCCAATCTGGAATGTACCTAAGTACTCACCATAACCAATTTAAGGGAGAAAGCACAGAGACAGGGGCCCTTATTAGCAGGATCCCAGTCAGACTAGTCAGAAACAGCATAACACCAGGCAAAAAGTGGGGGTAACCATAAAAGCAGATCCTACTTTTCTACAGCCGTCCATTGGGATTACGGGCCGGTTTCCAACTGGCCAATGGGCTCCTTGAGCCCGTTGGAATCCAGCGGGAATGACCGTCCGGTTTCAAATCCGACCGGCTGTATTATAAACAGCCGGTCGGAATTGAAAGCGATGATCTCGGTCGGAAAGCCTCCGACCTAAGGTCAGAGGCTTTCGGAGCGAGATCGTAATAGGCCCCAGAGTGTCACTGCTGCTGTTGATAAGTCCCTCCTACTGGAAAAGTAAGGCATTCCAACTGGGCCGCTCAAAATAAGCGAGAGAGTTTCTCTATATAGCTGTTTCAGATTGAAATTAAAGTTTAGATTTTTAGTTGGTGTAGTTTCTATGACAATAATATAATTTTAGCTGATTATATCCAACTTTTTAGGTCGAGCCTGGGCAGCATATGCGCTGCACTGCGAGACATGCTGTACTGAGGTATGGCATAGAAACTCCGCCCATTTCCCGCCCATGTTTTCAATTGGCTCCTGTTCCTGTCCTTTCTAAATCTTTGCTTTTGATTTGTGAATAGGATTAGTAGTCCCTCCTTGGTACCGCCTTGTATGCATTTGTAAACTCCGATAACGACTAGGCTTTTCACTTGTGTTGTTACACGGTCTGCTTTATCTAGTCGGTGAGCATTATTTTCTTTAATGATCTTCCCTATTCCACCCCCAACGTTGCAGCACGCCGCCGCCTTTTATATTATTATTAGTCATGTATTTTTTAATTTCCAGCGCGGTCCGCTTTAACCAAAGCAGCCGCGCTTATTTAATTATTTCATTTACGGCGTGGTCCATTTTCACTTGAGAGGCTGCGCTTATTTATTTATTTAATTTACAGCACAGGCTGCTTTCACGTTAGTAGCCGCACTTATTTATTTATTTAATTTACAGAGCAACCGCTTTCACTTTAGCATCCGCGCTACAAAAGCTTTCTTTCTTCATTTATTTTTACACTTTGTGTAAAAGCACCCCATACGCGCTTTCACTTTAATGTTGGCCGCCCCCCTTTCTTCAGACGCTGCTCACTGTGACCTGAATACGGCGAGCAGCGTCTAAAGAAAGGGGCGCGGCCAACATTAAAGTGTTTGAGCTATCGGCATTAGAAATGACAATGCCTTTTATATATGTGTTGCTTTTGAAAACACATAAATAAAAGGTATTATCATTTACGATGCTAATAGCTTTAAATCTCGCAAGTGCGAGACCTATTGCACTGAAAATGCTTGTTCGCTTTTGTATTTGCTACTTGGTGTGGTTTTCGTCTGAGACAATATAAGGAAAGCTCTCTCCACTGAGGGTGATCTTAGCTTTGATGCAAAGATAATGTTTCTCTGCTATTACACGGTCTTTCTCCGCACACCATATTTAATATTACTGTATCTCAGAATCTGAGCTGGAACCTAACTCTACAAATGCTCCTACACCCTGGTCTTTGAAGGTGTGTGAAACACAAGAATCATACAAAGACATCACCAGTTGCCAGTTATGCAACTCTGTAGTACGGTTCAGTACCTCCAAAGCTGCCATAGGATTAGGCATTGTTTATTTAGACTGTTGTTTTGTTAATACAGTCATTCATAATTATATTATGGGTGTCAATTACATCTGTCAACAACAGGTTAATGTGGTTCTCGTGGACACAAGTATTTCACAACATAAAAGTGCTGGAAAGGAAAGTGCTGAGTAAGATACATTTCAAGTGTAGCATCCCCAAGTGTGCAAATTGATAAAAACAATTCTTATACCAGTGTAATTAAACATTGCCCAATCAATTGGAAATGTTTGATGTACTAAGTTATAATTTAGAGTTGAGTAACTGCCTTTCGGTGATGTTTTTGCATCACTATTCTGGCCCTGTGGGGGATACCATGTGGTACCCATCCCTTGCATGTGTAAAGCGATGGCCTTGGCTGAGAGGACAGAACCCCTTTGCAGGGCTGACGAGCTGAATCAGTACTTAAGTAGGTGTTACACATCACAGCTACATCCTGCTCCAAGCAGGGATGGGCACGGGGTGGTACATTGATTCTATAGTTAATATCCTGCCCACCTGCCTCTTGACTTCCAGTGCTCTGGTCTCTTTGGGTGAGGAAATGACGTATTAGGTTGGCACCCCAAGTCTCCTCTTACACAGTTTGGGTGCTGTAGGTCTGTCCAGTTCGCTCGTGTATACTTAGTACCTGGTCTTGTAAACATGTCTCTTGAGTAGACAGCCCCTCCTGTCTCTTCCATCCGCGCAGCCGCCTCTGGGTGTAAACTGTCTTCTTCACAGTCACATCCTGAGAGCGTTCGGTATGTGGACAGGAGGGCATGTTGTGTTTTATTGTGTCATTTACACAGCACATGCATACATTCCACTGGTGTCTACACACAATAACCCTCCATCCGGGCGATCAATGCATCTGTAAGGCCGCACTGGCAGCAGCCCCTGTTCGTGCCCCGTCGCCGTGTCTGGCACTGCATTGGCACCAGTGCTTTAAATGGGAAAAAATAAGTGCAGGTACTCATTAAAATGAACTAGAGGTGTAGTGAGTGGGCGGGGCTAGGGGCGGGGCTAAGGCCAAGACATGATGATACTTAACAACTTCTATAATAGTTGCAGCACATACCAAAACACATGAGAAATGTGTTTATATAAACAAAGTAGGCTAACTCATTACACAAAATGAAAGACAAATGCGATAATATGTTAACATTTCCTTTTTTTGCAATAGTTGCACCTTCTTAATGCCATACTGTTAATTGCTGCTGTTTGGCACAATTCTATATACTTTTGAACTCGTGAATAGGAAGAAACTGAAAATACCTCCACTTCGAACCAAAGCTCTTATGGCACCAAGCAAATGAAGCAACTCATCATGACCCTCCCCAGAAGATATCTCTTCTCTTCTATCGATCTATCCATTCATCCTTTCATCCTACCATTTACCTGCTGATGTCCACCATTTAACCTTTACATTCTGTTGTCTATTCAGTCTTTCATCCATCATTCAGTTTTTCACCATTCCGTATGTCCACCCTTCCATATTCAAACCTATCCATCCATCCATCTCCAAACCTATCCATCCATCCTTTCACTCATCCATCTCTTTATCCACCACTTCACTCATCCATCAATCCTTTTGCTCACTTATCCATCAACCCTTTCACTCCTTCATTCCATCCACCCTTTCACTCAATCCCTCCTTTCACTCATCCATCATCCACCCTTTCATCCATCCTCCCTCCCTTTCATTCAGCTATCCAATCCTTCATTTATCCACCTATCATCTGCCCTTTTATCCAATCATGCACCCTCTTTCACCCATCCATCCACCCTTTCACTCACCCATCCATCCACCCTTTCACTCACTCACCTACCCACCAACCCTCAATTATACATTATTTATGAACCTTTGTCGCGGAGCAGAAATGTACACACAAAGTGCCACCCATTTTATTTAAAATTCCTCCTCAGAGTGTCTTGATTCTCTCCCTCTTTCTCTCGCTTTTTTTCTTACAAAAACAAGCATACAAATGCAGTCAAACATAAGCAGACACACAAAAGACTCAAATGCAGTCAAACATAAGCAGACACACAAAAGACTCGAGAATGATAAAAGCCTTTTTATAATCTTCACCTACAATGGCTTTTTTAATTGGCACTGCCAGGGGACTGCCACGATTCCTGTGTTTGTACAAAAGCACATGATAGTGTGAATGTGATTGACAGCACAGGGCCTGAATGGACCCTGCTCTGTCAAACACAGCGTGATGGTGAACACCCGGACATTATTCAAATGAGCCCTGCTGAATAGCTCAGCTGGGGCTCAGATTGGGGCTACAGAAGCGCACCCTGGGTGCCAGAGACACGTTCCACTCCGGCTCACCAGCACTCACAGCCAATGAGCCTACCCTTTCATGAGTACCGGTACTCTTTTCTGCAGTAGAGAAGTGCCGGTACTCAGAGTGATAAATCTAAGAAGTGCCGGTACTCAGAGTGATAAATCTAAGAAGTGCCGGTACTCAGTACCGGTGAGTACCGGCCCATTTAAAGCACTGATTGGCACTTTGTACTATCTGTCCATGCAACTGTGCAGAGCCAGTGAATGACACACTAGAGCGCATGTCATGGCCTTGTGCAGTGCCAGCCTGTGCCCCTTTATAATATCTATCCACGCAGGGCAGGGTTGCTGGACCCCAGGCAGCACGTGCCAGTTCAAGGGCACAGCGCCATGTTCACCTCGCCGCCATACCTGCCCTTTCCCCTCTGCACCTCATGATGACGTCACTCTGATCGCGTAGTGCCTATCCCAGCACGTTTGCAGTGCCTGCCAGTGCATGGCAGAGGGGCAGCCCTTGCCCTTGATGAGCAGCAGTGTTTGTCCGTACCCTTGTGCATCATCCTGTATACTGCCTGCCCACGCCCCTGTGCACTGCCTTCACATGCCATTGTGCACTGCCTGACAATGTATCAATACAGTGCCTATCTATCCCTCTGTGCACTGCCTTCACAAGTCATTGTGCACTGTCTCACGATGTATCAATGCAGTGCCTGCCCACGCCCCTGTGCACTGCCTTTCCATGCAATTGTGCACTGCCTGACAATGTAACAATGCAGTGCCTGCCCACCCCCTGTGCACTGTCTTTCCATGCCATTGTGCACTGTCACTCAATGTAATAATGTAGTTCCTGTCTATCCCTCTGTGCACTGCCTTTACATGCCATTGTGCACTGTCTCACAATGTAAAAATGCAGTGCCTGCCCATGCCTCTGTGCACTACTTTTACATGCCATTGTGCACTGCCTGACAATGTATCAATGCAGTGCCTGACTATCCCTCTGTGCACTGCTTCTGCTTGGCCCTGTGTAGTGTTCATGTCTCTGAGCAGTGTTTGTCCGTACCCTTGTGCATCGTCCTGTATACTGCCTGCCCACGCCCCTGTGCACTGCCTGTACATGCCATTGTGCACTGCCTGACAATGTATCAATGCAGTGCCTGTCTATCCCTCTGGGCACTGCCTTTACATGCCATTGCGCACTGCCTGACAATGTATCATTGCAGTGCCAGCCCACGCCCCTGTGCACTGCCTTTACATGCCATTGTGCACTGCCTGACAATGTATCAATGCAGTGTCTGTCTATCCCTCTGTGCACTGCCTTCACAAGCCATTGTGCACTATCTCACAATATATCAATGGAGTGCCTGCCCACCCCCTGTGCACTGTCTTTCCATGCCATTGTGCACTGTCTCACAATGTAATAATGCAGGGCCTGTCTATCTCTCTGTGCACTGCCTTTACGCCATTGTGCACTGCCTGACAATGCATCAATGCAGTGCCTGTCTATCCCTCTGTGCACTGCTTTTACATGCCATTGCGCACTGCCTGACAATGTATCAATGCAGTGCCTGCCCACGCCCCTGTGCACTGCCTTTACATGCCATTGTGCACTGCCTAACAATGTATCAATGCAGTGCCTGCCTATCCCTCTGTGCAGTGCTTTCACAAGCCATTGTGCACTGTCTCACAATGTATCAATGCAGTGCCTGCCCACGCTCCTGTGCACTGCCTTTCCATGCAATAGTGAACTGCCTGACAATGTATCAATGCAGTGCCTGCCCACCCCCCTGTGCACTGTCTTTCCATGCCATTGTGCACTGTCTCACAATGTAATAATGCAGGGCCTGTCTATCCCTCTGTGCACTGCCTTTTCATGCCATTGTGCACTGCCTGACAATGTATCAATGAGGTGCCTATCTATCCCTCTGTGCACTGCCTTTACATGCCATTGTGCACTGCCTGACAATGTATCAATGCAGTGCCTGTCTATCCCTCTGTGCACTGCCTTTACATGCCATTGCGACTGCCTGACAATGTATCAATGCAGTGCCTGCCCACGCCCCTGTGCACTGCCTTTACATGCCATTGTGCACTGCCTGACAATGTATTAATGCAGTGCCTGTCTATCCCTCTGTGCACTGCCTTCACAAGCCATTGTGCACTGTCTCACAATGTATCAATGCAGTGCCTGCCCACCCCCCTGTGCACTGTCTTTCCATGTCATTGTGCACTGTCTCACAATGTAACAATGCAGTGCCTGCCCATGCCTCTGTGCACTACTTTTACATGCCATTGTGCACTGCCTGACAATGTATCAATGCAGTGCCTGATTATCCCTCTGTGCACTGCTTCTGCTTGGCCCTGTGTAGTGTCCATGTCTCTGAGCAGTGTTTGTCCGTACCCTTGTGCATCATCCTGTATACTGCCTGCCCACGCCCCTGTGCACTGCTTTTACATGCCATTGTGCACTGCCTGACAATGTATCAATGCAGTGCCTATCTATCCCTCTGTGCACTGCCTTTACATGCCATTGTGCACTGCCTGAAAATATATCAATGCAGTGCCTGTCTATCCCTCTGTGCACTGCCTTTACATGCCATTGTGCACTGCCTGACAATGTATCAATGCAGTGCCTGACTATCCCTCTGTGCACTGCTTCTGCTTGGCCATGTGTAGTGTTCATGTCTCTGAACAGTGTTTGTCCGTACCCTTGTGCATCATCCTGTATACTGCCTGCCCACCCCCCTGTGCACTGCCTTCACATGCCATTGTGCACTGCCTGACAATGTATCAATGCAGTGCCTATCTATCCCTCTGTGCACTGCCTTTACATGCCATTGCGCACTGCCTGACAATGTATCAATGCAGTGCCTGCCCACGCCCCTGTGCACTGCCTTTACATGCCATTGTGCACTGCCTGACAATGTATTAATGCAGTGCCTGTCTATCCCTCTGTGCACTGCCTTCACAAGCCATTGTGCACTGTCTCACAATGTATCAATGCAGTGCCTGCTCACCCCCTGTGCACTGTCTTTCCATGTCATTGTGCACTGTCTCACAATGTAACAATGCAGTGCCTGCCCATGCCTCTGTGCACTACTTTTACATGCCATTGTGCACTGCCTGACAATGTATCAATGCAGTGCCTGATTATCCCTCTGTGCACTGCTTCTGCTTGGCCCTGTGTAGTGTTCATGTCTCTGAGCAGTGTTTGTCCGTACCCTTGTGCATCATCCTGTATACTGCCTGCCCACGCCCCTGTGCACTGCTTTTACATGCCATTGTGCACTGCCTGACAATGTATCAATGCAGTGCCTATCTATCCCTCTGTGCACTGCCTTTACATGCCATTGTGCACTGCCTGACAATATATCAATGCAGGGCCTGTCTATCCCTCTGTGCACTGCTTTCACAAGCCATTGTGCACTGTCTCACAATGTATCAATGCAGTGCCTGCCCACGCTCCTGTGCACTGCCTTTCCATGCAATAGTGAACTGCCTGACAATGTATCAATGCAGTGCCTGCCCACCCCCCTGTGCACTGTCTTTCCATGCCATTGTGCACTGTCTCACAATGTATCAATGCAGTGCCTGTCTATCCCTCTGTGCACTGCCTTTACAAGCCATTGTGCACTCTCACAATGTATCAATGCAGTGCCTGCCCATGTCCTTGTGCACTGCCTTTCCATGCATTTGTGCACTGCCTGACAATGTATCAATGCAGTGCCTGCCCACACCCCTGTGCACTGCCTTTACATGCCATTGTGCACTGCCTGACAATGTATCAATGCAGTGCCTGTCTATCCCTCTGTGCACTGCCTTCACAAGCCATTGTGCACTATCTCACAATATATCAATGCAGTGCCTGCCCACGCCACTGTGTACTGCCATTCCATGCAATAGTGCACTGCCTGACAATGTATCAATGCAGTGCCTGCCCACCCCCCTGTGCACTGTCTTTCCATGCCATTGTGCACTGTCTCACAATGTAATAATGCAGGGCCTGTCTATCCCTCTGTGCACTGCCTTTACATGCCAGTGTGCACTGCCTGACAATGTATCAATGCAGTTCCTGTCTATCCCTCTGTGCACTGCCTTTACATGCCAATGCGCACTGCCTGACAATGTATCAATGCAGTGCCTGCCCACGCCCCTGTGCACTGCCTTTACATGCCATTGTGCACTGCCTGACAATGTATCAATGCAGTGCCTGTCTATCCCTCTGTGCACTGCCTTCACAAGCCATTGTGCACTGTCTCACAATGTATCAATGCAGCGCCTGCCCACGTCCTTGTGCACTGCCTTTCCATGCAATTGTGCACTGCCTGACAATGTATCAATGCAGTGCCTGCCCACTCCCCTGTGCACCGTCTTTCCATGCCATTGTGCACTGTCTCACAATGTAATAATGCAGGGCCTGTCTATCCCTCTGTGCACTGCCTTTACATGCCATTGTGCGCTGTCTCACAATGTAACAATGCAGTGCCTGCCCATGCCTCTGTGCACTACTTTTACATTCCATTGTGCACTGTCTCACAATGTATCAATGCAGTGCCTGCCCACGCCACTGTGCACTGCGTTTCCATGCCATTGTGCACTGTCTCACAATGTAACAATGTAGTGCCTGCCCACGCCCCTGTGCACTGCCTTTACATGCCATTGTGCACTGCCTGACAATGTATCAATGCAGTGCCTGTCTATCCCTCTGTGCACTGCCTTTACATGCCATTGTGCACTGCCTGACAATGTATCAATGCAGTGCCTATCTATCCCTCTGTGCACTGCCTTTACATGCCAGCGTGCACTGCCTGACAATGTATCAATGCAGTGCCTGTCTATCCCTCTGTGCACTGCCTTTACATGCCATTGCGCACTGCCTGACAATGTATCAATGCAGTGCCTGCCCACGCCCCTGTGCACTGCCTTTACATGCCATTGTGCACTGCCTGCCAATGTATCAATGCAGTGCCTGTCTATCCCTCTGTGCACTGCCTTCACAAGCCATTGTGCACTGTCTCACAATGTATCAATGCAGCGCCTGCCCACGTCCTTGTGCACTGCCTTTCCATGCAATTGTGCACTGCCTGACAATGTATCAATGCAGTGCCTGCCCACTCCCCTGTGCACTGTCTTTCCATGCCATTGTGCACTGTCTCACAATGTAATAATGCAGGGCCTGTCTATCCCTCTGTGCACTGCCTTTACATGCCATTGTGCACTGTCTCACAATGTAACAATGCAGTGCCTGCCCATGCCTCTGTGCACAACTTTTACATTCCATTGTGCACTGCCTGACAATGTATCAATGCAGTGCCTGTCTATCCCTCTGTGCACTGCCTTTACATGCCATTGTGCACTGTCTCACAATGTATCAATGCAGTGCCTGCCCACGCCACTGTGCCAACCGTTTCCATGCCATTGTGCACTGTCTCACAATGTAACAATGTAGTGCCTGCCCACGCCCCTGTGCACTACCTTTACATGCCATTGTGCACTGCCTGACAATGTATCAATGCAGTGCCTGACTATCCCTCTGTGCACTGCTTCTGCTTGGCCCTGTGTAGTGTTCATGTCTCTGAGCAGTGTTTGTCCGTACCCTTGTGCATCGTCCTGTATACTGCCTGCCCACCCCTGTGCACTGCCTTTACATGCCATTGTGCACTGCCTGACAATGTATCAATGCAGTGCCTATCTATCCCTCTGTGCACTGCCTGTACATGCCATTGTGCACTGCCTGACAATGTATCAATGCAGTGCCTCTCTATCCCTCTGTGCACTGCCTTTACATGCCATTGCGCACTGCCTGACAATGTATCAATGCAGTGCCTGCCCACGCCCCTGTGCACTGCCTTTACATGCCATTGTGCACTGCCTGACAATGTATCAATGCAATGCCTGTCTATCCCTCTGTGCACTGCCTTCACAAGCCATTGTGCACTATCTCACAATATATCAATGCAGTGCCTGCCCACCCCCCTGTGCACTGTCTTTCCATGCCATTGTGCACTGTCTCACAATGTAATAATGCAGGGCCTGTCTATCCCTCTGTGTACTGCCTTTACATGCCATTGTGCACTACCTGACAATGTATCAATGCAGTGCCTGGCCACGCCCCTGTGCACTGCCTTTACATGCCATTGTGCACTGCCTGACAATGTATCAATGCAGTGCCTGCCTATCCCTCTGTGCACTGCCTTCACAAGCCATTGTGCACTGTCTCACAATGTATCAATGGAGTGCCTGCTAACGCCCCTGTGCACTGCCTTTCCATGCAATAGTGAACTGCCTGACAATGTATCAATGCAGTGCATGCCCACCCCCCTGTGCACTGTCTTTCCATGCCATTGTGCACTGTCTCACAATGTAATAATGCAGGGCCTGTCTATCCCTCTGTGCACTGCCTTTACATGCCATTGTGCACTGACTGACAATGTATCAATGAGGAGCCTATCTATCCCTCTGTGTACTGCCTTTACATGCCATTGTGCACTGCCTGACAATGTATCAATGCAGTGCCTGTCTATCCCTCTGTGCACTGCCTTTACATGCCATTGCGCACTGCCTGACAATGTATCAATGCAGTGCCTGCCCACGCCCCTGTGCACTGCCTTTACATGCCATTGTGCACTGCCTGACAATGTATTAATGCAGTGCCTGTCTATCCCTCTGTGCACTGCCTTCACAAGCCATTGTGCACTGTCTCACAATGTATCAATGCAGTGCCCGCCCACCCCCCTGTTCACTGTCTTTCCATGCCATTGTGCACTGTCTCACAATGTAACAATGCAGTGCCTGCCCATGCCTCTGTGCACTACTTTTACATGCCATTGTGCACTGCCTGACAATGTATCAATGCAGTGACAGACTATCCCTCTGTGCACTGCTTCTGCTTGGCCCTGTGTAGTGTTCATGTCTCTGAGCAGTGTTTGTCCGTACCCTTGTGCATCATCCTGTATACTGCCTGCCCACGCCCCTGTGCACTGCTTTTACATGCCATTGTGCACTGCCTGACAATGTATCAATGCAGTGCCTATCTATCCCTCTGTGCACTGCCTTTACATGCCATTGTGCACTGCCTGACAATATATCAATGCAGTGCCTGTCTATCCCTCTGTGCACTGCCTTTACATGCCATTGTGCACTGCCTGACAATGTATCAATGCAGTGCCTGCCCACGCCCCTGTGCACTGCCTTTACATGCCATTGTGCACTGCCTGACAATGTATCAATGCAGTGCCTGTCTATCCCTCTGTGCACTGCCTTCACAAGCCATTGTGCACTGTCTCACAATGTATCAATGCAGTGCCTGCCCACGTCCTTGTGCACTGCCTTTCCATGCATTTGTGCACTGCCTGACAATGTATCAATGCAGTGCCTGCCCACCCCCCTGTGCACTGTCTTTCCATGCCATTGTGCACTGTCTCACAATGTAATAATGCAGGGCCTGTCTATCCCTCTGTGCACTGCCTTTACATGCCATTGTGCACTGCCTGACAATGTATCAATGCAGTGCCTGCCCACGCCCCTGTGCACTGCCTTTACATGCCATTGTGCACTGCCTGACAATGTATCAATGCAGTGCCCGTCTATCCCTCTGTGCACTGCCTTCACAAGCCATTGTGCACTATCTCACAATATATCAATGCAGTGCCTGCCCACGCCACTGTGTACTGCCATTCCATGCAATAGTGCACTGCCTGACAATATATCAATGCAGTGCCTGCCCACCCCCCTGTGCACTGTCTTTCCATGCCATTGTGCACTGTCTCACAATGTAATAATGCAGGGCCTGTCTATCCCTCTGTGCACTGCCTTTACATGCCATTGTGCACTGCCTGACAATGCATCAATGCAGTGCCTGTCTATCCCTCTGTGCACTGCCTTTACATGCCATTGCGCACTGCCTGACAATGTATCAATGCAGTGCCTATCTATCCCTCTGTGCACTGCCCTTACATGCCAGTGTGCACTGCCTGACAATGTATCAATGCAGTGCCTGTCTATCCCTCTGTGCACTGCCTTTACATGCCATTGCGCACTGCCTGACAATGTATCAATGCAGTGCCTGCCCACGCCCCTGTGCACTGCCTTTACATGCCATTGTGCACTGCCTGACAATGTATCAATGCAGTGCCTGTCTATCCCTCTGTGCACTGCCTTCACAAGCCATTGTGCACTGTCTCACAATGTATCAATGCAGCGCCTGCCCACGTCCTTGTGCACTGCCTTTCCATGCAATTGTGCACTGCCTGACAATGTATCAATGCAGTGCCTGCCCACTCCCCTGTGCACTGTCTTTCCATGCCATTGTGCACTGTCTCACAATGTAATAATGCAGTGCCTGCCCATGCCTCTGTGCACTACTTTTACATGCCATTGTGCACTGCCTGACAATGTATCAATGCAGTGCCTGACTATCCCTCTGTGCACTGCTTCTGCTTGGCCCTGTGTAGTGTTCATGTCTCTGAGCAGTGTTTGTCCGTACCCTTGTGCATCGTCCTGTATACTGCCTGCCCACGCCCCTGTGCACTGCCTGTACATGCCATTGTGCACTGCCTGACAATGTATCAATGCAGTGCCTGTCTATCCCTCTGGGCACTGCCTTTACATGCCATTGCGCACTTGCCTGACAATGTATCATTGCAGTGCCAGCCCACGCCCCTGTGCACTGCCTTTACATGCCATTGTGCACTGCCTGACAATGTATCAATGCAGTGTCTGTCTATCCCTCTGTGCACTGCCTTCACAAGCCATTGTGCACTATCTCACAATATATCAATGGAGTGCCTGCCCACCCCCCTGTGCACTGTCTTTCCATGCCATTGTGCACTGTCTCACAATGTAATAATGCAGGGCCTGTCTATCTCTCTGTGCACTGCCTTTACATGCCATTGTGCACTGCCTGACAATGCATCAATGCAGTGCCTGTCTATCCCTCTGTGCACTGCTTTTACATGCCATTGCGCACTGCCTGACAATGTATCAATGCAGTGCCTGCCCACGCCCCTGTGCACTGCCTTTACATGCCATTGTGCACTGCCTAACAATGTATCAATGCAGTGCCTGCCTATCCCTCTGTGCAGTGCTTTCACAAGCCATTGTGCACTGTCTCACAATGTATCAATGCAGTGCCTGCCCACGCTCCTGTGCACTGCCTTTCCATGCAATAGTGAACTGCCTGACAATGTATCAATGCAGTGCCTGCCCACCCCCTGTGCACTGTCTTTCCATGCCATTGTGCACTGTCTCACAATGTAATAATGCAGGGCCTGTCTATCCCTCTGTGCACTGCCTTTTCATGCCATTGTGCACTGCCTGACAATGTATCAATGAGGTGCCTATCTATCCCTCTGTGCACTGCCTTTACATGCCATTGTGCACTGCCTGACAATGTATCAATGCAGTGCCTGTCTATCCCTCTGTGCACTGCCTTTACATGCCATTGCGCACTGCCTGACAATGTATCAATGCAGTGCCTGCCCACGCCCCTGTGCACTGCCTTTACATGCCATTGTGCACTGCCTGACAATGTATTAATGCAGTGCCTGTCTATCCCTCTGTGCACTGCCTTCACAAGCCATTGTGCACTGTCTCACAATGTATCAATGCAGTGCCTGCCCACCCCCTGTGCACTGTCTTTCCATGTCATTGTGCACTGTCTCACAATGTAACAATGCAGTGCCTGCCCATGCCTCTGTGCACTACTTTTACATGCCATTGTGCACTGCCTGACAATGTATCAATGCAGTGCCTGACTATCCCTCTGTGCACTGCTTCTGCTTGGCCCTGTGTAGTGTTCATGTCTCTGAGCAGTGTTTGTCCGTACCCTTGTGCATCATCCTGTATACTGCCTGCCCACGCCCCTGTGCACTGCTTTTACATGCCATTGTGCACTGCCTGACAATGTATCAATGCAGTGCCTATCTATCCCTCTGTGCACTAACTTTACATGCCATTGTGCACTGCCTGAAAATATATCAATGCAGTGCCTGTCTATCCCTCTGTGCACTGCCTTTACATGCCATTGTGCACTGCCTGACAATGTATCAATGCAGTGCCTGACTATCCCTCTGTGCACTGCTTCTGCTTGGCCCTGTGTAGTGTTCATGTCTCTGAGCAGTGTTTGTCCGTACCCTTGTGCATCATCCTGTATACTGCCTGCCCACCCCCTGTGCACTGCCTTCACATGCCATTGTGCACTGCCTGACAATGTATCAATGCAGTGCCTATCTATCCCTCTGTGCACTGCCTTTACATGCCATTGCGCACTGCCTGACAATGTATCAATGCAGTGCCTGCCCACGCCCCTGTGCACTGCCTTTACATGCCATTGTGCACTGCCTGACAATGTATTAATGCAGTGCCTGTCTATCCCTCTGTGCACTGCCTTCACAAGCCATTGTGCACTGTCTCACAATGTATCAATGCAGTGCCTGCTCACCCCCCTGTGCACTGTCTTTCCATGTCATTGTGCACTGTCTCACAATGTAACAATGCAGTGCCTGCCCATGCCTCTGTGCACTACTTTTACATGCCATTGTGCACTGCCTGACAATGTATCAATGCAGTGCCTGACTATCCCTCTGTGCACTGCTTCTGCTTGGCCCTGTGTAGTGTTCATGTCTCTGAGCAGTGTTTGTCCGTACCCTTGTGCATCATCCTGTATACTGCCTGCCCACGCCCCTGTGCACTGCTTTTACATGCCATTGTGCACTGCCTGACAATGTATCAATGCAGTGCCTATCTATCCCTCTGTGCACTGCCTTTACATGCCATTGTGCACTGCCTGACAATATATCAATGCAGGGCCTGTCTATCCCTCTGTGCACTGCTTTCACAAGCCATTGTGCACTGTCTCACAATGTATCAATGCAGTGCCTGCCCACGCTCCTGTGCACTGCCTTTCCATGCAATAGTGAACTGCCTGACAATGTATCAATGCAGTGCCTGCCCACCCCCCTGTGCACTGTCTTTCCATGCCATTGTGCACTGTCTCACAATGTATCAATGCAGTGCCTGTCTATCCCTCTGTGCACTGCCTTCACAAGCCATTGTGCACTCTCACAATGTATCAATGCAGTGCCTGCCCATGTCCTTGTGCACTGCCTTTCCATGCATTTGTGCACTGCCTGACAATGTATCAATGCAGTGCCTGCCCACACCCCTGTGCACTGCCTTTACATGCCATTGTGCACTGCCTGACAATGTATCAATGCAGTGCCTGTCTATCCCTCTGTGCACTGCCTTCACAAGCCATTGTGCACTATCTCACAATATATCAATGCAGTGCCTGCCCACGCCACTGTGTACTGCCATTCCATGCAATAGTGCACTGCCTGACAATGTATCAATGCAGTGCCTGCCCACCCCCCTGTGCACTGTCTTTCCATGCCATTGTGCACTGTCTCACAATGTAATAATGCAGGGCCTGTCTATCCCTCTGTGCACTGCCTTTACATGCCAGTGTGCACTGCCTGACAATGTATCAATGCAGTGCCTGTCTATCCCTCTGTGCACTGCCTTTACATGCCAATGCGCACTGCCTGACAATGTATCAATGCAGTGCCTGCCCACGCCCCTGTGCACTGCCTTTACATGCCATTGTGCACTGCCTGACAATGTATCAATGCAGTGCCTGTCTATCCCTCTGTGCACTGCCTTCACAAGCCATTGTGCACTGTCTCACAATGTATCAATGCAGCGCCTGCCCACGTCCTTGTGCACTGCCTTTCCATGCAATTGTGCACTGCCTGACAATGTATCAATGCAGTGCCTGCCCACTCCCCTGTGCACCGTCTTTCCATGCCATTGTGCACTGTCTCACAATGTAATAATGCAGGGCCTGTCTGTCCCTCTGTGCACTGCCTTTACATGCCATTGTGCACTGTCTCACAATGTAACAATGCAGTGCCTGCCCATGCCTCTGTGCACTACTTTTACATTCCATTGTGCACTGTCTCACAATGTATCAATGCAGTGCCTGCCCACGCCACTGTGCACTGCGTTTCCATGCCATTGTGCACTGTCTCACAATGTAACAATGTAGTGCCTGCCCACGCCCCTGTGCACTGCCTTTACATGCCATTGTGCACTGCCTGACAATGTATCAATGCAGTGCCTGTCTATCCCTCTGTGCACTGCCTTTACATGCCATTGTGCACTGCCTGACAATGTATCAATGCAGTGCCTATCTATCCCTCTGTGCACTGCCTTTACATGCCAGCGTGCACTGCCTGACAATGTATCAATGCAGTGCCTGTCTATCCCTCTGTGCACTGCCTTTACATGCCATTGCGCACTGCCTGACAATGTATCAATGCAGTGCCTGCCCACGCCCCTGTGCACTGCCTTTACATGCCATTGTGCACTGCCTGACAATGTATCAATGCAGTGCCTGTCTATCCCTCTGTGCACTGCCTTCACAAGCCATTGTGCACTGTCTCACAATGTATCAATGCAGCGCCTGCCCACGTCCTTGTGCACTGCCTTTCCATGCAATTGTGCACTGCCTGACAATGTATCAATGCAGTGCCTGCCCACTCCCTGTGCACTGTCTTTCCATGCCATTGTGCACTGTCTCACAATGTAATAATGCAGGGCCTGTCTATCCCTCTGTGCACTGCCTTTACATGCCATAGTGCACTGTCTCACAATGTAACAATGCAGTGCCTGCCCATGCCTCTGTGCACAACTTTTACATTCCATTGTGCACTGCCTGACAATGTATCAATGCAGTGCCTGTCTATCCCTCTGTGCACTGCCTTTACATGCCATTGTGCACTGTCTCACAATGTATCAATGCAGTGCCTGCCCACGCCACTGTGCCAACCGTTTCCATGCCATTGTGCACTGTCTCACAATGTAACAATGTAGTGCCTGCCCACGCCCCTGTGCACTACCTTTACATGCCATTGTGCACTGCCTGACAATGTATCAATGCAGTGCCTGACTATCCCTCTGTGCACTGCTTCTGCTTGGCCCTGTGTAGTGTTCATGTCTCTGAGCAGTGTTTGTCCGTACCCTTGTGCATCGTCCTGTATACTGCCTGCCCACCCCTGTGCACTGCCTTTACATGCCATTGTGCACTGCCTGACAATGTATCAATGCAGTGCCTATCTATCCCTCTGTGCACTGCCTGTACATGCCATTGTGCACTGCCTGACAATGTATCAATGCAGTGCCTCTCTATCCCTCTGTGCACTGCCTTTACATGCCATTGCGCACTGCCTGACAATGTATCAATGCAGTGCCTGCCCACGCCCCTGTGCACTGCCTTTACATGCCATTGTGCACTGCCTGACAATGTATCAATGCAATGCCTGTCTATCCCTCTGTGCACTGCCTTCACAAGCCATTGTGCACTATCTCACAATATATCAATGCAGTGCCTGCCCACCCCCTGTGCACTGTCTTTCCATGCCATTGTGCACTGTCTCACAATGTAATAATGCAGGGCCTATCTATCCCTCTGTGTACTGCCTTTACATGCCATTGTGCACTACCTGACAATGTATCAATGCAGTGCCTGGCCACGCCCCTGTGCACTGCCTTTACATGCCATTGTGCACTGCCTGACAATGTATCAATGCAGTGCCTGCCTATCCCTCTGTGCACTGCCTTCACAAGCCATTGTGCACTGTCTCACAATGTATCAATGGAGTGCCTGCTAACGCCCCTGTGCACTGCCTTTCCATGCAATAGTGAACTGCCTGACAATGTATCAATGCAGTGCATGCCCACCCCCTGTGCACTGTCTTTCCATGCCATTGTGCACTGTCTCACAATGTAATAATGCAGGGCCTGTCTATCCCTCTGTGCACTGCCTTTACATGCCATTGTGCACTGACTGACAATGTATCAATGAGGAGCCTATCTATCCCTATGTGTACTGCCTTTACATGCCATTGTGCACTGCCTGACAATGTATCAATGCAGTGCCTGTCTATCCCTCTGTGCACTGCCTTTACATGCCATTGCGCACTGCCTGACAATGTATCAATGCAGTGCCTGCCCACGCCCCTGTGCACTGCCTTTACATGCCATTGTGCACTGCCTGACAATGTATTAATGCAGTGCCTGTCTATCCCTCTGTGCACTGCCTTCACAAGCCATTGTGCACTGTCTCACAATGTATCAATGCAGTGCCTGCCCACCCCCCTGTTCACTGTCTTTCCATGCCATTGTGCACTGTCTCACAATGTAACAATGCAGTGCCTGCCCATGCCTCTGTGCACTACTTTTACATGCCATTGTGCACTGCCTGACAATGTATCAATGCAGTGACAGACTATCCCTCTGTGCACTGCTTCTGCTTGGCCCTGTGTAGTGTTCATGTCTCTGAGCAGTGTTTGTCCGTACCCTTGTGCATCATCCTGTATACTGCCTGCCCACGCCCCTGTGCACTGCTTTTACATGCCATTGTGCACTGCCTGACAATGTATCAATGCAGTGCCTATCTATCCCTCTGTGCACTGCCTTTACATGCCATTGTGCACTGCCTGACAATATATCAATGCAGTGCCTGTCTATCCCTCTGTGCACTGCCTTTACATGCCATTGTGCACTGCCTGACAATGTATCAATGCAGTGCCTGCCCACGCCCTGTGCACTGCCTTTACATGCCATTGTGCACTGCCTGACAATGTATCAATGCAGTGCCTGTCTATCCCTCTGTGCACTGCCTTCACAAGCCATTGTGCACTGTCTCACAATGTATCAATGCAGTGCCTGCCCACGTCCTTGTGCACTGCCTTTCCATGCATTTGTGCACTGCCTGACAATGTATCAATGCAGTGCCTGCCCACCCCCCTGTGCACTGTCTTTCCATGCCATTGTGCACTGTCTCACAATGTAATAATGCAGGGCATGTCTATCCCTCTGTGCACTGCCTTTACATGCCATTGTGCACTGCCTGACAATGTATCAATGCAGTGCCTGCCCACGCCCCTGTGCACTGCCTTTACATGCCATTGTGCACTGCCTGACAATGTATCAATGCAGTGCCTGTCTATCCCTCTGTGCACTGCCTTCACAAGCCATTGTGCACTATCTCACAATATATCAATGCAGTGCCTGCCCACGCCACTGTGTACTGCCATTCCATGCAATAGTGCACTGCCTGACAATATATCAATGCAGTGCCTGCCCACCCCCCTGTGCACTGTCTTTCCATGCCATTGTGCACTGTCTCACAATGTAATAATGCAGGGCCTGTCTATCCCTCTGTGCACTGCCTTTACATGCCATTGTGCACTGCCTGACAATGCATCAATGCAGTGCCTGTCTATCCCTCTGTGCACTGCCTTTACATGCCATTGCGCACTGCCTGACAATGTATCAATGCAGTGCCTATCTATCCCTCTGTGCACTGCCCTTACATGCCAGTGTGCACTGCCTGACAATGTATCAATGCAGTGCCTGTCTATCCCTCTGTGCACTGCCTGACAATGTATCAATGCAGTGCCTGCCCACGCCCCTGTGCACTGCCTTTACATGCCATTGTGCACTGCCTGACAATGTATCAATGCAGTGCCTGTCTATCCCTCTGTGCACTGCCTTCACAAGCCATTGTGCACTGTCTCACAATGTATCAATGCAGCGCCTGCCCACGTCCTTGTGCACTGCCTTTCCATGCAATTGTGCACTGCCTGACAATGTATCAATGCAGTGCCTGCCCACTCCACTGTGCACTGTCTTTCCATGCCATTGTGCACTGTCTCACAATGTAATAATGCAGGGCCTGTCTATCCCTCTGTGCACTGCCTTTACATGCCATTGTGCACTGTCTCACAATGTAACAATGCAGTGCCTGCCCATGCCTCTGTGCACTACTTTTACATTCCATTGTGCACTGCCTGACAATGTATCAATGCAGTGCCTGTCTATCCCTCTGTGTACTGCCTTTACATGCCATTGTGCACTGTCTCACAATGTATCAATGCAGTGCCTGCCCATGCCACTGTGCACTGCGTTTCCATGCCATTGTGCACTGTCTCACAATGTAACAATGTAGTGCCTGCCCACGCCCCTGTGCACTACCTTTACATGCCATTGTGCACTGCCTGACAATGTATCAATGCAGTGCCTGACTATCCCTCTGTGCACTGCTTCTGCTTGGCCCTGTGTAGTGTTCATGTCTCTGAGCAGTGTTTGTCCGTACCCTTGTGCATCGTCCTGTATACTGCCTGCCCACCCCCCTGTGCACTGCCTTTACATGCCATTGTGCACTGCCTGACAATGTATCAATGCAGTGCCTATCTATCCCTCTGTGCACTGCCTGTACATGCCATTGTGCACTGCCTGACAATGTATCAATGCAGTGCCTGTCTATCCCTCTGTGCACTGCCTTCACAAGCCATTGTGCACTATCTCACAATATATCAATACAGTGCCTGCCCACCCCCCTGTGCACTGTCTTTCCATGCCATTGTGCACTGTCTCACAATGTAATAATGCAGGGCCTGTCTATCCCTCTGTGTACTGCCTTTACATGCCATTGTGCACTACCTGACAATGTATCAATGCAGTGCCCGTCTATCCCTCTGTGCACTGCTTTTACATGCCATTGCGCACTGCCTGACAATGTATCAATGCAGTGCCTGGCCATGCCCCTGTGCACTGCCTTTACATGCCATTGTGCACTGCCTGACAATGTATCAATGCAGTGCCTGCCTATCCCTCTGTGCACTGCCTTCACAAGCCATTGTGCACTGTCTCACAATGTATCAATGCAGTGCCTGCCCACGCCCCTGTGCACTGCCTTTCCATGCAATAGTGAACTGCCTGACAATGTATCAATGCAGTGCATGCCCACCCCCCTGTGCACTGTCTTTCCATGCCATTGTGTACTGTCTCACAATGTAATAATGCAGGGCCTGTCTATCCCTCTGTGCACTGCCTTTACATGCCATTGTGTACTGCCTGACAATGTATCAATGAGGTGCCTATCTCACTGCCTTTCCATGCCATTGTGCACTGCCTGACAATGTATCAATGCAGTGCCTGTCTATCCCTCTGTGCACTGCCTTTACATGCCATTGCGCACTGTCTGACAATGTATCAATGCAGTGCCTGCCCACGCCCCTGTGCACTGCCTTTACATGCCATTGTGCACTGCCTGACAATGTATTAATGCAGTGCCTGTCTATCCCTCTGTGCACTGCCTTCACAAGCCATTGTGCACTGTCTCACAATGTATCAATGCAGTTCCTGCCCACCCCCCTGTGCACTGTCGTTCCATGCCATTGTGCACTGTCTCACGATGTAACAATGCAGTGCCTGCCCATGCCTCTGTGCACTACTTTTACATGCCATTGTGCACTGCCTGACATTGTATCAATGCAGTGCCTGACTATCCCTCTGTGCACTGCTTCTGCTTGGCCCTGTGTAGTGTTCATGTCTCTGAGCAGTGTTTGTCTGTACCCTTGTGCATCATCCTGTATACTGCCTGCCCACGCCCCTGTGCACTGCTTTTACATGCCATTTTGCACTGCCTGACAATGTATCAATGCAGTGCCTATCTATCCCTCTGTGCACTGCCTTTATATGCCATTGTATCAATGTAGTGCCTGTCTATCCCTCTGTGCACTGCCTTTACATGCCATTGTGCCCTGCCTGACAATGTATCAATGCAGTGCCTGGCCACGCCCCTGTGCACTGCCTTTACATGCCATTGTGCACTGCCTGACAATGTATCAATGCAGTGCCTGTCTATCCCTCTGTGCACTGCCTTCACAAGCCATTGTGCACTGTCTCACAATGTATCAATGCAGTGCCTGCCCACGCCCCTGTGCACTGCCTTTCCATGCAATAGTGCACTGCCTGACAATGTATCAATGCAGTGCCTGCCCACCCCCCTGTGCACTGCCTTTCCATGCCATTGTGCACTGTCTCACAATGTAATAATGCAGGGCCTGTCTATCCCTCTGTGCACTGCCTTTACATGCCATTGTGCACTGCCTGACAATGTATCAATGCAGTGCCTGCCCACGCCCCTGTGCACTGCCTTTACATGCCATTGTGCACTGCCTGACAATGTATCAATGCAGTGCCTGTCTATCCCTCTGTGCACTGCCTCCACAAGCCATTGTGCACTGTCTCACAATGTATCAATGCAGCGCCTGCCCACGTCCTTGTGCACTGCCTTTCCATGCAATTGTGCACTGCCTGACAATGTATCAATGCAGTGCCTGCCCACTCCCCTGTGCACTGTCTTTCCATGCCATTGTGCACTGTCTCACAATGTAATAATGCAGGGCCTGTCTATCCCTCTGTGCACTGCCTTTACATGCCATTGTGCACTGCCTGACAATGTATCAATGCAGTGCCTGCCCATACCCCTGTACACTGCCTTTACATGCCATTGTGCACTGTCTCACAATGTATCAATGCAGTGCCTGCCCACGCCACTGTGCACTGCCTTTCCATGCCATTGTGCACTGTCTCACAATGTAACAATGTAGTGCCTGCCCACGCCCCTGCGCACTACCTTTACATGCCATTGTGCACTGCCTGACAATGTATCAATGCAGTGCCTGTCTATCCCTCTGTGCACTGCCTTTACATGCCATTGTGCACTGCCTGACAATGTATCAATGCAGTGCCTGTCTATCCCTCTGTGCACTGCCTTTACATGCCATTGTGCAGTCTCACAATGTATCAATGCAGTGCCTTCCCACGCCCCTGTGCACTGCCTTTCCATGCCATTGTGCACTGTCTCACAATGTATCAATGCAGTGCCTGTCTGTCCCTCTGTGCACTGCCTTTACATGCCATTGTGCACTGTCTCACAATGTATCAATGCAGTTCCTGCCCACGCCACTGTGCACTGCCTTTACATGCCATTGTGCACTCTCACAATGTATCAATGCAGTGCCTGTCTATCCCTCTGTGCACTGCCTTTAAATGCCATTGTGCACTGTCTCACAATGCATCAATGCAGTGCCTGCCCACGCCACTGTGCACTACCTTTACATGCCATTGAGCACTGCCGGACAATGTATCAATGTAGTGCCTGCCCACGCCCCTGTGCACTGCCTTTCTATGTGCCTGTTAATTGCCCGTCTATGGCTCTCTGTGCTACTTGCCCTTGGCCCAGCGTGGTGTTCATGTCCCTTAGCAGTGTTTGTCCGTACCCCTGTGCATGTTGCTGTGCAGTGCCAATCCATGCCCCTGTGCAGTGCCTGTCCATGCCCCTGTGCAGTGCCTGTCCATGCCCCTGTTTAGGGCCTGTCCATGCCCCTGTGCAGTGCCTGTCCATGCCCCTGTGCATCCTTCTGTACCTTTCCATGCCCGTGCAGTAGTACCTGGCCATGTGCCTCGTGCTGTGCCTGCCCGTGCCCCCGTGCGGTGCCTGCCCACCCCCGAGCAGTCCATGGCTATGCCTCCATGCTGTGACAGTCCGTGACCTGTGCGGTGCCCGGCTGTACCCCCATGCTGTGCCAGTACGTGCCCCCATGCTGTGCCAATCCATGCCCCCATGCCGTGCCAGTCCGTGCCCCCAGGTGTGCTAGCCCGTGCCCCCATGCTGTGCTAATCCATGCCCCGTGCGGCGCCAGTCCATGCCACTGTGCAGTATCTGTCCATGCGCACATGGTGTGCCAGTCCGTGCCCTCGTGCTCTGCCAGTCCGTGCCCCGTGGGGTGCCAGTCCGTGTACCGTGCGGTGCAAGTTCGTGCCCCCGTGCTGTGCCAGTTCGTGCCCCCAAGCTGTCAGTCCGTGCCCCGTGCAGTACCCGGCCATGCCCCCATGCTGTGTCAGTCCGTGCCCCGTGCAGTATCCGGCCATGCCCCCTGCTGTGCCAGTCCGTGCCTCTGCGTTGTGCCTGTCCGTGGCCCCGTGCCGTACCCAGCCATGCCCCCATGCTGTGCCTGTTTGTGCCCCCATGCTGTGCCTGTTTGTGCCCCCTTGCTGTGCCTGTCTGTGCCCCCATGCTGTGCCTGTCTGTGCCCCCATGCTGTGCCGGTCCGTGCCCCGTGCGGTGCCCGGGCACGCAGGGCACCGTGCAGCCGTTGGACAGCACATTCCTGAGGCATGGCATCACCCGCATGAAGCCAATTAGTTGAACCGCCTCATTCAGCAAATCGTTGGTGGGTTTTGGCTGAAGTCCCGCGGGCGCCCGGGCCTGAAAGAGGCGCCTTCAGCCGAGAGGGCCCCGGGGCCACCGAGGGAGGGGATCCTCGGCGGTGGCGGGGCAGGAGTAAATCTCTCTCCCTCACGCCCGCTCCGCCTGAGAGGTCCATCCGCGCTCAGCTGTACGCTCGGGGGGCAGTGACGGCGGAGGAGGGACCTGCCCCGACCCGGACAGGGAAGAGGGTGCGCTGAGGGGCAGACTGGGGTAAGAGAGGCAGAGGGGCAGACGGGGGTAAGACAGGCAGAGGGGCGGAGTGAGGTGAGACGCACGGGCAGAGGGTCACTGAGGGAGCGCTGAGGGGAGGTGAGAGGCAGAATGAAGTAAGTGGCAGAGGCAGAGGCAGAGGGGAGGAAAAAGGCAGAAAAAGAGAAAGGCAAGAGGCAGAGATCGTGGGACAGAAAGCTGCAGAGCGAGCCTGGGGAGGGACAGGCACTGAGAGCAAGAAAGAGGCAGAGAGTGAGGGACAGGCACTGAGAGCAAGGAAAGGCTGAGAGTGAGGGACAGGCACTGAGAGCAAGGAAAGGCTGAGAGTGAGGGACAGGCACTGAGAGCAAGAAAGAGGCAGAGAGTGAGGGAGAGGCACTGAGAGCAAGGAAAGGCTGAGAGTGAGGGACAGGCACTGAGAGCAAGGAAAGGCTGAGAGTGAGGGACAGGCACTGAGAGCAAGAAAGAGGCAGAGAGTGAGGGACAGGCACTGAGAGCAAGGAAAGGCTGAGAGTGAGGGACAGGCACTGAGAGCAAGGAACGGCTGAGAGTGAGGGGCAGGCACTGAGAGAAAGAAAGAGGCAGAGAGTGAGGGACAGGCACTGAGAGCAAGGAAAGGCTGAGAGTGAGGGACAGGCAGAGAGAGCAAGGAAGAGGCAGAGTGCGGGACAGGCACTGAGAGCAAGGAAGAGACAGACGGACAGTGAGAAGGAGATCGGGGCGGAGGAGGGAGAGTGCAGAGCGCTAGGACTGACAGAGTGAGGAAGGGGCAGAGGCGGCAGCTGAGTAAGAAGGGAGAGTGAGCAGTAAGAGAAGGAAAACGACAGCGCAAGGGTGAGAGGGCCGGGAGTGAGAGAGGGAGGGGCGGAAGGCGGGGAAAGTGAGAGAGGGGCACCGAGGGGAGAAAGAGACAGATAAGAAGAGCATTAAAAGAGGGGAGGCCGGAGGGCCGTGGCGAAGAAGAGGAGGAGAGAGAGGCGGCCACAGAGAGACAGGGTGATTGAAGGGTTAAGAGAGTACGAGAGAACGAGTGAGCCACAGAGAAACACCAGCGCCGACAGAGAACGAGGGCTACAGAGAACAGAGAGCACGCACGGCGTGTGTATGTGAGAGAGACAGAGACTCGGAGAGCTGCTCTCAGACAGGGGGAGAGTGGGGTCCCACAGCCGCCCCCATCCCTGCGGCCCGGAGCTGAAGCCAGCGCCAGGCGAGGAGGATAGAGGGATGAGTAGCGCCGCGACGGTAGCGCCGGAGTGATTGGCACTAGACTCTTCTTCTTCGAAGCAGAAACCTCGCTGGAGGGATCAGAGACCCCTGCACCGGTGACAGCGGCGTGGGCCACGTCATTGACACTTCTACACTTGTGCCGAACTGCTTTGTACCGTCGTCGGCGCCGCGCTCCTCGCACTGACTTCTAGCGCCTGTGGCACTCGCGGCGCTGTTCTTCGCCACCTCCACATCCGCGTGAAGCCCTCTCCATAAGTGCCGAAGCGCTCTCCACCGGGGCAGAACCCCTCTGCTGGCTCTCCTCGGCGACCCCGGCTCTCCACCGACCCCTCGCCGGCCTCTCCACCTGCGCGGGAGGGACACCCCTGAGGGAGCAGGTAAGAGGCCCACCCGCAGCGCGAACCACCCCCTGGCGCATCCTTGCCATTTAAATAATAGTGTCTATGACAAACCTTGAGAATTGAGTGCTTTAATAATAGCTGTCCCTCTCACCCTACGTACAGATTCTGGGGCTTATTTACAAGACCCTTGCGCCACTTTTCCCATATACAAAGCTTCGCACCGGCTTGTAATTAAGCCCCTCTGGTTTTATTCACCTTGCAAGCATGAAGGACAGAGTTAGCCCATCTTCATTCCCTCCTGGAACCTGCAGGTTGCACCCGAGCTCTCTCTGCAGCAGGTGCTCAACCCCCTTGCTGGGGAGGTCTGCTCTGGTGGGCCTCAGAAGGAGTGGATTGATCTGAAGGGGGGTGGGGCAGGGGAATGCAGCAATGGGATAGTTTACAAACAATAACCTGATTTTTGCTGTGCCAATGTAATGACTTCCTCATAATCATATTGGATCAGGCTGGGAGTGACGTCACAAGCAGTCTATAATATAGCCTTATAGCCCGCTGCTGCTGAGGGCTATACCGGGTGTTAAAGGCCCCGAACCTGAGTTAAAGCCCCAAGCTGCAGACGAGGGCCTTAAACAGCCGGTATAGTCCAACGCAGAAGGGTTATAAGGCTATATGAACATTTCACCCATTAAGGTTGGTATGTTCTAAATTAAAAACTGAGAAACAAAAAGACAATTGCAATGTTGGGGAGAATGCTTATACCAGCCATTATAAGCCCAGAGTTACTCCATTGTCTTCATCATCATCATTATTCGGTCATCCAGTGACCATAAAAGATTCACACTACAGTAAAATCACATAAAATACATACGAAGAGTATTCAAAATCCGCGTTGTATAAAATCATGTGAAATCATCAGAATAAAAAACTACAAACACATCGCACAAAGGTATCAATTCATTAGACACTTGCAGAGCGCATACGATCGATCGCTGTATATCGGTTGCAAACGCAAAGATTATTTTCTCAGTCGGTAGTGTTAGTAAACACTCCAGAGCAGCCTGGCACGGTCTACAGTTCGCCTTCTTCCAGAAAGGTAAAATAAGCTCTCTCCTGAACGAGGAATAAAATGTACAAAAAAGGATAAAGTGCTTCGTGCAGACCGTCCATCACATGTGCAGACCGTCCATCACATGTGCAGACCGTCCATCACATGTGCAAACCGTCCATCACATGGGCAAACCGTCCATCACATGTGCAGACCGTCCATCACATGGGCAAACCGTCCATCACATGTGCAGACCGTCCATCACATGTGCAAACCGTCCATCACATGTGCAAACCGTACATCACATGTGCAGACCATCCATCACATGTGCAGACCGTCCATCACATGTGCAAACCGTCCATCACATGGGCAAACCGTCCATCACATGTGCAGACCGTCCATCACATGGGCAAACCGTCCATCACATGTGCAGACCGTCCATCACATGTGCAAACCGTCCATCACATGTGCAAACCGTCCATCACATGTGCAGACCATCCATCACATGGGCAGACCGTCCATCACATGTGCAAACCGTCCATCACATGTGCAGACCATCCATCACATGGGCAGACCGTCCATCACATGTGCAAACCGGCAGGTTAGCAGCAAACGAACCGTGACTGGGAATTCAGTGGTCGAAGTGGGGGGGGGGAAAAAGTAGGGGAACTGTGGGCGGAGAATCAGAGGGCAGGAATAACCCGTGGATTGGGTCAGTGGGCGGAGTCAGAGGTGTGGCAGAAAGAGCAAAATATCCCAATTTTTAGTATTTGTTTCCCATTTCACTAACTGGTTACAGCTTATTACGTTATTTAATTTAACCAATGGATGCACATGTTTATTTAAGGTTTAATATGAGTTATTGACATTAAAATACATTCACAAAATGGGATACGTTTTTAATCACAGAATGTCCCAAATATCCTTAAAAGTGCAATCGCAAGCCATTTGTCTCCCAGCCATGGAGTTTCTGTCATCAACACTTCCCCTCCCTTATTCCACAAGAGCAGTTCAAACATGAATAGCAAAATATCCTAGTTTGCAAATATTCTCCACATAATTATGGCTCTGCCATATTTGCCACATAATACATCATCTGCTGCATAATCTGACAATTTTAACTAGTAAATTGTTTATAGCTCAAACGGATCAAAAGTTACTAAAAAATGTGACTTGTGCTGCTGTGAAGTGGAGGGCCCTTTGCAAAGGTTGACTGGTCACCTTTCTCACTGCTGCAGTTGTATGTTCCACTGGTACTAATAAGGAACAATCTTTGCAGAGACTGTTAGCATGTGTAAAATGTCAAAATAATAAAGTATCAGAAAATTTACAGCACCACTAATACCAGTGTAGGGTGTCAGAGCACTTTACATCACACATATTACACAGAGACAATCAATCATACGTGTGTAAATCACTGTATAGGAAATGTTACATAAGACAAAGGACTACAAGGTGTACGAGTCACATGACAACCATACTAGTAAGCAGCATAGTTTAATAGTGATTTGTCTGGAGAAACACAAGCTCTGAATTTAGAGTGTAATACCATGGTTGGTGGTTCTCTTTAATAATCAGAATTGATTTCTACCCAAATGAACCCTTTTTTGCAACATTAGGATAATCAAAGACTGGGGAAAAAAACATCAAATCTCTAACTTATACCTTGCAGTTTGCATGCAGCTCTTACATGACAGTTAATAGCTCACTGTTCTATGTTAGGATTCTAACTTATTAACTGCAAGTAACAATAGGGTCTCTCTGACAAAAGCAGTCACCCACTGACCTATTTACATTATGAGCACTTTGTGATCTGCATGGTACATGTTCTTAGCAGCAGGCACATTAACCCTCTGCGCTTCCTTTCCATGATTCAAAACGTCCACTAGACAAAACACCATCTCTCTCTACTAAGAACATTAATCGCTGGAGTTATCATGAGATTTTTATTGTTGCCGAAAATTGATGGAGGCCAGGAAGGAGGCAGCAAATGCTTTTAAAACCATATTATACTTGCAAACACGGCGCCCCCACCTGAAGTCAGCGCCAGCCGCGGTCCATGCAGGTAACAGCGGTGGGGCGGTGAGGCCGGGTAAGGAGGGATTTCAAGGGACGATGCAGAGGGAAAATTAATTATTTATTTAATTTTCCCTCCGCATCGTCCCTCGAAATCTCCCCTTACCTGGCCCCTCTGCCCCACCGCTGTTACTTGCACGGACCGTGGCTGGTCAGCGCCTGGTGCGGTCGCACTGCCCTAGAGCCACCCTGCTCAAGGGTCCTGTGACCTCAGTGACAGTCACTGTCACTCTATGGTGTGCTACTTCATAGGCCTGCCTGCAAGACTGGAGGTGAACTTCAGAATGAATTGTGGCGGACAGGCCTTCAAGGTTAACCCACACTTGCCACTGCTAGGGTCCACCTGCTGGTGCTAAGACACCAGGGCTTTTAAGATCTTGCTGGGCCTTCTAAGGTCTAGCATGGGAATGTGCTCCCTCAGGGAGAGTGGTCTGGTGGACTGGTCATGAAGGCTGAACCTGGTTCCCCAGTTCCAGATTCAGCAGCTCTGACCATAGTGCCACATCCTCTCCCCCACTGAACACCATACTGCCCCACTGAGAGAAACTTGCACTGCACTGCACTGACCCGCTATAAACACCTGGATGTGACTCAATTCAAATTACGCACTAGACAAGAGCAATATGCTGCCTAAAAAAAAATGAACAACATCCTAGAAAAAGCAAACACTCATAGGGAATGCAAGATTAAGTAAAGCATGTGAAATGTAAGCAGGAACAACATGGTTACCTTTTTCTTTTTACACTCATTATTCAGAAATTAGTGAGTGCTTTTGCTTGACAAGTTAAGGACATGACTACAGGTACCAGAAGGGACCCGTTTCAATGCCCATTGCTTATATCCTTACAAAACGTAAGCAGTATTGTTTAAAAAGACCACATTGGTGAACACACAGCCGCTGTACACATTTTGTTTTCCAATTCACCCATCAAGCAGGTATTTCAATACCTCCAGGAATAGTGCACTTTCCCACCCAGGGAAAACAATGTTGTTCAAAGAGATGCGAGAAAACAAAAGTAGCGCTTCACTGGCAAACACTGTAAAGTGGCGCTAATGTGTTTAGGTGTGAATAACTCAATCCGGTCACCTTGGAACCACTCTGTCTTGCTTTAGTTAGTTATTTTTCATATTTTGAATGTTTTATTTCTCTCCACCCCGAGGCTGCATTTAGAAATTCAAAAATGTCAGAAAAAGACGTTTCCAGCAAAAGTGTTTTTCTTTTTTGGATCCATTTCACAGGGGAGCCAATAAACGAAAGGAGGAAAGGGAAGGTAATACCTGTTTTTTGAATTCTCCGTTTTCATTAAATGAGGAGGAGCGAGACAGAAAGAGAGGGGGGGGGGGGAGCAGCTGCCAGCAGCAGGAGAGCTGGACACTGTCCTTGTCTTCTCTGGGCACGAAGGAAAAGACAGAGTCCCTTTCCTTCTCTGCCCGTTCCGCCCGTCCCCAAAAGTCGAGTCTTAACTATCGGCCTTGGCGATTTCTGCCGTCGGGAGGCACAGTGCTTTAAATGGGAAAAAATAAGTGCAGGTACTCATTAAAATAAGCTAGAGGTGTGGCAAGTGGGCGGAGCTAGGGGCGGGGCTAAAGGCAATATATGATGGTACATAATGGCTTCTGTACCAGTTGCAGCACATATCAAAACACATGAAATGCGTTTATGTAAACGAAACAGGTTAACTCATTACACAAAATGAAAGCCAAACAGGAGATGTTAACATATCATTGTTTTGTAATATTTGCTGTTTCTTAATGCCCTACTGTTATTTATTGTTGTTTGGCATAATACTATATATTCTCAAGCTCGCACACAGAAAGAAACAAGCAGACATGTACACAAAAGCATTCACATTCCCTCTAATATATCTCCTGAGAGTGTCCTGATACTCTCCCTCTTTCTTACTCAAAAACAGGCACACACAAGCAGGCAAGCACACAGACATAAGCAAACACTCACACTTAAGTCCATTAATGATTTCAGAACTCAGCAAATAAGTTTGCGCTATATAAAACTCGCCCAAAAAATATCTGGCATTTTTATCTGAAAAAGCGGTAAATCCTAACTTCACCTGTCACCTCACTTTACATTCCTCCCTCTATATTCGGCTCGTCTTTCCCCCAACCAAATGCATCAACAGTTGTCATGGGAGCTAATTCCTAGAGTGTTCCAACATTCCCTGCTGTGCATTGCCCTATGGGCAGGGCTAAATTCACACCCATTGTCCCAGTACCCTAGTCAGTCCCTGTTATCTTGTAAATGCAGCAATTAGTGTTTGCGGGGCACACAAAGGGAAGCAGCTCCTGTGCTAAACAAAGGAAAAGAAAAACGTCTTTGATGAAGGTCGAGTATTGTAGTGCGCTGCCACATGCTTTAGTAGGGCCAGTGCAATACACTAAATGGGACTGGATGACGGTCTGGCAGTCCCAGCTCATTTCACTCACCTAATGGAGAGTGGGGGGGGGGGGGGGGGGGCGAAATCACTTTCAGCCGAATTGTCTTTGCGCATCTGATCAACAGTGCAGGGTCTGTCTAGACCCTGCACTGTTAATCACAGCGTGATGTAAGCCCTCTCAACACCCTGCAGTCTTTGGACATTAAAGTGGGCGCTGCTGGAGTCTTCAGCAGCGACTGCCCTTAGCTGGAGGAGATGCCTAACCTGCGCCTGCCGTGCCGCTGATGAGGGTACCGGTACTCTCTCTGGCTAAAGAGAAGTGCCGGTACTGACGGCAAGAAAATTCGGAAGTGCCGGTACTCAGTACCAGTGAGTACCGGCCCATTTAAAGCACTGGGGAGGCATGTTTAAAATAAGAAAGTAGGGGAACGGAATCTATGAAATTAGATAAGTAGGGGCACGCCGTGCCCTGCCAATCCCGCCCACTTCGACCACTGCCTGGGATATGCATCGAGGAAATGAACGGCCTTCACCGTAGTCCGATACGAAGGAGCCTGTGGTGTATGGTATTAACCCAAGTCAAGTACGGCTCAGTGACGCAATAACTGCGAATCTGAACATGGGCGGCAATTGTAGACATCCCAGCATTTCTTAACATCATTTCCTCTGCACATTTAGCTAAAAATAATTTCACCAATGTTCTGGAAAAGCTGTCAGAAAAGGCACAAGGGTTCAAAATCAACTCATTTAGATGCAGCCAATTGTAAGTCTTAGATACATATGTGATCAATGAAATTTTAAAACTCTTTTCCCTTTCCAGACAGTCAGCTACAATTGTGTGGTGTAATATGTTTTCCTCCTAAGTTCAAATTTTCAACCCTAGCAGGAGAGGTTGCAGCCCCACAAAGTCACATATACCCAAGTCCGACTTCCACATGACATATTCAATTACTGGTGGATTTCAATGGAGCTCTCAACATTCTGATGTTCTAATACGTTAATAGAGTTGAATTCTGACTTCAGGGTTGCCTGATACCTTAGAGCCATTGGGGTCTGGTATCACCATGGCTTCTGTCAGTGCCGACTTGACCCTTTTAAAGTGTCATCAAGTACTCTAGCGATCACCACTTAACCGTTTATGATGTGCTTCTCAGAAAGTTCACCGCCATTGACTGACATTTCTATTCATCTCTTGTGAGTCGCTCTAAGCGGCGTTGGCGTGTCTGGACAAGGCGCTACAGGTGCATATCTGCGCCTCACTGGTGAGCCCGACATGGCCGAAACATGTTTGGAGTTTTGTGTTCCTCTAAGAGTGGATGTGGCCCAGGAGTTCACGAGGAGCTGTCCCACTGTCCCCACTGGGTTGAGGCCCAAACTGGTTTGTGCTTATGCGATTACAAGGGATACAATTGCAAAACAAATAACACTGTGGAAAGACACTTACAATAAACCCTCTACGGCTAAACATTTAGCTAATATTGCATATCTGTAACCAACAAACTTCAACAAATTCCTAGACAACTAAGTTGTTTTAAACAGCTTCACCCAAACTCACACATGCTATAATCTCCTCCAACTCCTAACTTCTAGCCTTAATCCCAATTGTAATTTTTGACTATACTTTAACTCTTACCATAACCTCAAAGCTAAATTACCCATAACTAACCTTTTAACTTCCTTATGTGAGTTACATTATTTAATATTGTAAAAGTCTATTTCTTCAATGTTGTTTCACCTCTTCGTGGTTGTCATGTCATTGTGCTGGGTTGCTTTGTAAAGTTACATCAGAAACTACTTAACCTGAACATACTTCAGCCCTGAACTCTGAGTAACAAAATTCTGGACAGGATTGCGTCCAACATAATGGCCAATGGTTGAGTAATTAACGCTCTTTGTGCTACAAGTGTGCCCAGGCACTGGTGTGTCTGCTCACTGTGCCACAGGGACTCAAGCTGCACCCCACTGACGAGGCCTGACGAGGATGAAACCCTTTTGGGATTGCTGTCTTTCTGTTTTGTGGGGACTTGGCCTGGCAATGCAGTCTGGACTGTCCCTTGCATGTTGGGAGCAAGGCTGATTTGCATACTGCTGGTGTCTGTCTGAAATGGCATAGATGAGCTCAAAACAATGAACAGGAATGCAGCACAGAGTGATTTCCAGTGGTTGAGATTAATTCACTCATTCCACCTGGCACTTTTTTGTTTCACTGAGGGAGATGCTCTAACGGTGACGTGTACGCACAGCCGTGCGTCCCTTGCGTGGTGTGGCACAGGAGCTGGGGCATTAGCAGTACATCACTGATGAGGCCTAACAAGGCAGAAACATGTCTGGGTGCTGGGCTTCCTTGGAGAGGGGACGTGGTCTGGCAGTTTGAGCTGAAACATCCCGTTGGGGGCAAGGCCAGGATTGAATTGCACAGGGTCCCTTTCTATAATGGGAGAGTGAGCAGAAAATCCATAGGATGGGACATGCCCAGATCAATGCCCGACAGGTTAAGATTAACACATTCCATCCATTACACCCCAGGCGTACATTATCCATAATTTTTTTTATATTGTGTGTTTCCAATTAATGGTGTCTTAGTTCTAAACAGCAAGGACTGTTTCAAATACGCTTGAGTATGCTGTTCATGTAGCACACAGAGTGATCTCATTGGCTTCTAGGTGCTTTGAAAATGAAATGTGAGAAACTGAGGGTGCTGGAGGCAAAATTATGAAACACCCCCATCTTATTGAAAAAACACAATAGGGAGAGAATCAGAGATCTCATAAACTCCAAGAGGGCTTGACTCGTGTTTGTGCTGTGTAAGTATGGGACTCGTGTTTGTGCTGTGTAAGTATGTGACTCGTGTTTGTGCTGTGTAAGTATGTGACTCGTGTTTGTGCTGTGTAAGTATGTGACTCGTGTTTGTGCTGTGTAAGTATGTGACTCGTGTTTGTGCTGTGTAAGTATGTGACTCGTGTTTGTGCTGTGTAAGTATGGGACAGTCAAGGAAAGTTGGCTCAAATGTTTTCTAAATTGTTAAACGCGCGGCCTGAGTTCACCAAAGTTCACCAAAGTTCACCGAGGCCAGTATCAGAGGCCAGTATCAGAGGCTCTGGAACTAGGGGTGCTGCAGCACCCCCAGAATAACCTTGCAAGAGTTCAAAAGGTGAAGGGTCAATAAACAGGCCTTTCGTTGTGTTCTTATCTTGTAGCATTTGTTGTGCATTCAAAGACAGAGGGCACATTTCAGGCAATGTCTTCCGACAAATTGCTGCTTATATATTTTTTTGGACATGTTGATTGGTATTTATTTCGTCCTTCTCTTACTGCAAAGAGAGTGAATTTTGCACCCAAGTGACAATCGTCCTGTGGTGCAGAGCGTGAAAGGAGAAAGCTGCACCATGCACGATGTTGAACGTTTTCTAGCACACAGCGCAAAATTGCAATGCTTGTAAATTAACTTTACAAATATTTCAAAATATATCAGCAGCAAGTAAAGGGGAAATGACTACTGAAGAAAGAGCATGTCAAACATTAGAAAAATATACAGTTGCAAACGAGAGATATTATTTTTTCTAATTCTGAAGTGTGATGGAGACAAAGATTTTGACAGGACCAAAACAAACCCTTTACTTGTGTGACAAACAGGCACTAAAACCAAACTGCCTCACATTGCTTCTGCTCCACATAGGTCTGGCAGTAAAACTGCATGCCTGATGCACATTTAATGGCCATTTCAGATGGACATCCCATATTTTGGGACAATATGCTGCAAACTGCACCCCTGGACACATATTACAGCCCTTCCTCCCATTCTCCTGCTGAACGGACGGGGCTCATTTGCTACACTTGTCCTTTATGTAGCGCTTTGAATTTTCACAAACCCTGTGACTTAAATGACGTAATATTGATAGCAGCCCCCCCACTCTGAAAACTGTTCCAGCACCAATGCCCAGTCCTTTGTGTTTCCGGACCCTGGTGCCCCCGGGTGAAAATCTGAGTCCACTGGTTACAAATAGTTTCTACTGGACCAGTTGCTGGCACATGGTTTTTTGAATAATACGTTTGGAGCGGGTTATTGATGTCTAATGTGTCCATTTGCTTCAATGGTATTTTCAATTAACTGGGACCTTCCTGAGTTAACTCCCAGAGTTACATTTAGTCAAATGTCCAAACACATACACACTCAACCCTTTCAACAGGTTTTAGGGATCTTGGACCCTTAGTATGGCTGGGCCGGTCATACTGGTGCCTCTGTCAGAGAATCCAGTTGTCTGACAGTAGCAAACTCTCTGGCGCAACACAACACAACACAACATGACACTGTAGATGTGCTCGCATCGTCTAGGATGGCACTTGAAGTACCTGTGTGTAATCCATCCCTGTTGTGAACACAGACCCCTGTATCCTGTCACTCACTCATCTTTCCTCCAGTGCAGTGTCAAGCGATGCTACACATCCGATATTGCGCTTTGACGTCTTGGAAAGGGTTATGAAGCACTATACAAATGCAACTGCAATTACAGTTCAGTGAATCTCATGTCATAGAGGAGTTTTGTGGCCTTTTTGAAGGTAAAATGACAAGGGCCCAGGTCTCTCCTAATGCCACAATGTATCTTCTAATATAAAACCATCCATATACCGCTCCTTTTTTATGGTCTGACTTGACAGCATAGCGGTCACCAGACAATTATGTGAGCATCACTAGAGAGGGGCTTTGGCATCTCCCACCTGTTGGGAGCCAGCCGTACATGTTTTGATTGGCCAGAAGTTGTGTGCTTCCACATAAAAAAGTGCTTGCCCATCCACACAGCTGCGATCATTATGTTTATTTATCCTGCTGCCTGAGCTTGAACTTTCAGGGGCACACGCATGACATTGTAATGCTATTAAAATGTCCTAGATAACTAGATCATGCATGTTGTTTTTCTCTGGCAACAGCACAGATCAGATAAGGTCAGTCATTAACCTACCTGGATTGTTAGGCCTGGCTCGAAGGTGCAACTGACACTTGACCTTTTAACCTATACCAATATTATTCTGCAATTCTTTGCTTCACACAAAGACATATTCATTCCCATGCTATTTACTTGTAAAGTTTCACATTACCAACAGCATTAAACTCCTGTCACCATCTCTCTTTTTTATGGGGCCTTTTTGTGGTGCAGAGCTAAAGAATAAATTAAAGGTTCACAGTTTTAGCTCTGAAACAAACAACCTAATTTGGCCCGGAATTTGTTTCCTGCAAACATTTCAAATAATTTACTTTGTTTTAATCGGTGCTCATAAAGTGCCTCGTGCTGCAGGTCGGCCACTTCCGGGCTCTTGCACAAGTCCATAAACCTGTGAGCAGTAAACACAGATGTGCCTGCTGCTCATGTTTGACGCAGGCCCCTTTACTGCACTTGCAAAATGTTATGTTTCCTGAATTCCAGTAACAGTCTCAGTGTCACGCTGAAGGAGTCTGCAAAGAACCCTTTCATTAAGGGTTTACAGAGGTCATGTAATGAATGACGTCATCAGGCGGTGGCACTTCTGGAATCCTGATTGCCAGAGATTGCTGTAGACACAGGGTTGGAAAAGAGAGCCAATGTTTGCACTGGGTAGACCCTTCAGGTCAGGGTACAAGTCCTAAAAAAAGAAGTGGGGGGACTAACCTAATTAATCAGTATGCAAGTGGCATCACGGCGCGTGACATCGCGGCGCGTGACATCACAGAGCGTGACATCACAGGAAGTGGCATCACAAGAAGTGACATCAGATCTTAAGCCCCCACATATATGTTTAGCAGGTGTATCATGAGTACATTTGAGCACGTTTCGAGTATACTTGCAAACCCTCCTGATTTAGGCAGAAGATTCACACTTTTGTACGCTACACATAAAACTATGTTGCCTTTTGTCAGCGTAAAGCTTCCTCTAGCCATACTGCTTTAAAAGAAAAAAATAGTGATATATAAATTACTACAACGCCTCCTCAGGGGTAGTAAGCACTATAAATGCTATTTATTTTGTGCAAATACTGGGAAAGATCAACACATCTCATGTTCTTACAGTGCATGCATATCTCCTAAACAGGGACTGAACAAAGTGAAAAGCTGCCTCTCTTCAGTATGTGTGAAGTGCTAAAGGTGTGAGCCTTTGTTTCCCCTTTGCTGCATTTGCATCAGTTGTGAGGCTCCTGACTGGTCCCAGCCAGGAGACTCGAACAAAAGGAGGCCTGATGACCCCTCAAATTCGGCCTTTGTTATGGGCCCAGCAGAAGTCAGAAAGAAGAAAGCCCCGTCCCCGCCTGCACGTTGTTGCTTATCAAAATCAGACAACAACGTGCAGGCGCTGCTGAATGTGTCCCGGTGTTTGCAAATTACACCGGGACGAATTCAGCATCTTTTTCTGTGAAGACCAACTTCTTGGCAGGGTGGACGGTGTCCACCCTGTGAAAAAAGTGGGTGGACGCCGTCCACCCGCGTGTACCCCCGACTCGTGCCCTGCTTCAGGTGGAAGGGAGAGGCCGCCCCTGAACTCGGGGGCTGCTGGACAGAGGCCCCCATCTACGCATAACGTATTTTTTGTGCAGAGCAGTGGTGTGTGGCCACGGAGAGATTGTCTTATTAGAGAAAGGCTATATGAAGGCACACAGGCTGTGGGGGTGCTATATCAGAGCACACAGGGACTGAGGTACGATTCTCTTATCAGAGATGTTATAACAGCACACAAGGCCTGAGGAAAGGTTCTCTTATCAGAGATGTTATAACAGCACACGAGGCCTGAGCAAAGATTCTCTTATCAGAGATGGTTTAACAGCACACGAGGCCTGAGGAAAGGTTCTCTTATCAGAGATGGTTTAACAGCACACGAGGCCTGAGGAAAGGTTCTCTTATTAGAGATGTTATAACAGCACACGAGGCCTGAGGAAAGAATCTCCTATCAGAGATGTTATAACAGCACACAAGGCCTGAGCAAAGATTCTCTTATCAGAGATGTTATAACAGCACACGAGGCCTGAGCAAAGATTCTGTTATCAGAGATGGTATAACAGCACACGAGGCCTGAGCAAAGATTCTGTTATCAGAGATGTTATAACAGCACACGAGGCCTGAGGAAAGAATCTCTTATCAGAGATGTTATAATAGCAAATGAGGCCTGAGGAAAGAATCTCTTATCAGAGATGTTATAACAGCACACATTGGCTGAGGAAAGATTCTGTTATCAGAGATGTTATAACAGCACACGAGGCCTGAGCAAAGATTCTGTTATCCGGGATGTTATAACAGCACACGAGGCCTGAGCAAAGATTCTGTTATCAGAGATGTTATAACAGCACACGAGGCCTGAGCAAAGATTCTGTTATCAGAAATGTTACAACAGCACACAAGGCCTGAGCAAAGATTCTGTTAGCAGAGATGGTATATCAGCACACGAGGCCTGAGCAAAGATTCTGTTATCAGAGATGTTATAACAGCACACGAGGCCTGAGGAAAGAATCTCTTATCAGAGATGTTATAACAGCACACATTGGCTGAGGAAAGATTCTGTTATCAGAGATGTTATAACAGCACACGAGGCCTGAGCAAAGATTCTCTTATCAGAGATGTTACAATAGCACACGAGTCCTGAGCAAAGATTCTGTTATCAGAGATGTTATAACAGCACACGAGGCCTGAGGAAAGAATCTCTTATCAGAGATGTTATAACAGCATACATTGGCTGAGGAAAGATTCTGTTATCAGAGATGTTATAACAGCACACGAGGCCTGAGCAAAGATTCTCTTATCAGAGATGGTTTAACAGCACACGAGGCCTGAGCAAAGATTCTCTTATCAGAGATGGTATAACAGCACACGAGGCCTGAGCAAAGATTCTGTTATCAGAGATGTTATAACAGCACACGAGGCCTGAGGAAAGATTCTCTTATCAGAGATGGTTTAACAGCACACGAGGCCTGAGCAAAGATTCTGTTATCAGAGATGTTATAACAGCCCACGAGGCCTAAGGAAAGATTCTCTTATCAGAGATGGTTTAACAGCACACGAGGCCTGAGGAAAGATTCTGTTATCAGAGATGTTATAACAGCACACATTGGCTGAGGAAAGATTCTCTCATCAAAGATGGCATAACAGCACACATTGGCTGAAGAAAGATTCACTTATCAGAAATGTCATAACAGCACACAGGGCATGAGGAGGGATTCTATTAGATATGTCATAGCTGAGTGCACTGGAGCTCAGGAGAGATTCTCTTAGAGATATTATAACTGAGCACACAGGGGCTGAGGAGAGATTCTCTTAGAGGTATTATAACAGAGCACACAGGGGCTGAGGAGAGATTTTCTTAGAGGTATTATAACAGAGCAAACATGGGCTGAGGAGAGATTCTCTTAGAGATGTCATAACAGAGCGCACAGGGCCTGAGGAGGGATTCTATTAGAGATGTCAACGCAGAGTGCACTGAAGCTGAGGAGAGATTCTCTTAGAGGTATTATAACAGAGCACACAGGGCCTGAGGATAGATTCTCTTAGAGATATTATAGCAGAGCACACAGGGGCTGAGAAGAGATTCTCTTAGAGATATTATAGCAGAGCACACAGGGGCTGTGGAGAGAATCTCTTAGAGGTAGAGATTCTCTTAGAGATATTATAGCAGAGCACACAGGGGCTGAGGAGAGATTCTCTTAGACATATTATAGCAGAGCACACAGGGGCTGAGGAGAGATTCTCTTAGAGGTAGAGATTCTCTTAGAGATATTATAACGGAGAACACAGGGGCAGAGGAGAGATTCTCTTAGAGGTAGAGATTCTCTTAGAGATATTATAACAGAGCACACAGGGGCTGAGGAGAGATTCTCTTAGAGGTAGAGACAGGGCCGGACTGGCCGTAGCGGGCACCAGGCGTTTCCCCGGTGGGCCGCTAGGGTGGGGGCTGGTTTTGGGCCCCTGTGGGGCCGTTTTTGTTACCGGGGTCGGCCCCCTGTAACAAAATCGGCCAAAACCGGCGCTCGCAAACTGCTCGGCTGCACCCCCCTCACCCCAGGGGGGGCCGGCCGAGCAGTTTGCCAGGGCCGGTTTCAGTTGCCAGTCCGGCCCTGGGTAGAGATTATCTTAGAGATATAGCAGAGCACACAGGGACTGAGGAGAGATTCTCTTAGAGGTATTATAACAGAGCACACAGTGGCTGAGGAGAGATTCTCTTAGAGGCAGAGATTCTCTTAGAGATATTATAACAGAGCACACAGGGGCTGAGGAGAGATTCTCTTAGAGATATTATAACAGAGCACACAGGGGCTGAGGAGAGATTCTCTTAGAGATATTATAGCAGAGCACACAGGGGCTGAGGAGAGATTCTCTTAGAGGTAGAGATTCTCTTAGAGATATTATAACAGAGCACACAGGGGCTGAGGAGAGATTCTCTTAGAGGCAGAGATTCTCTTAGAGATATTATAACAGAGCACACAGGGGCTGAGGAGAGATTCTCTTAGAAATATTATAGCAGAGCACACAGGGACTGAGGAGAGATTCTCTTAGAGGTAGAGATTCTCTTAGAGATATTATAGCAGAGCACACAGGGACTGAGGAGAGATTCTCTTAGAGGCAGAGATTCTCTTAGAGATATTATAACAGAGCACACAGGGGCTGAGGAGAGATTCTCTTAGAGGCAGAGATTCTCTTAGAGATATAACAGAGCACACAGGGCCTGAGGAGAGATTCTCTTAGAGATATTATAGCAGAGCACACAGGGACTGAGGAGAGATTCTCTTAGAGGTAGAGATTCTCTTAGAGATATTATAGCAGAGCACACAGGGACTGAGGAGAGATTCTCTTAGAGGCAGAGATTCTCTTAGATATATTATAACAGAGCACACAGAGGCTGAGGAGAGATTCTCTTAGAGATATTATAGCAGAGCACACAGGGGCTGAGGAGAGATTCTCTCAGAGGTAGAGATTCTCTTAGAGATATTCTATTAGAGATGTCAACGCAGAGTGCACTGAAGCTGAGGAGAGATTCTCTTAGAGGTATTATAACAGAGCACACAGGGCCTGAGGATAGATTCTCTTAGAGATATTATAGCAGAGCACACAGGGGCTGAGAAGAGATTCTCTTAGAGATATTATAGCAGAGCACACAGGGGCTGAGGAGAGATTCTCTTAGAGGTAGAGATTGTCTTAGAGATATTATAGCAGAGCACACAGGGGCTGAGGAGAGATTCTCTTAGACATATTATAGCAGAGCACACAGGGGCTGAGGAGAGATTCTCTTAGAGGTAGAGATTCTCTTAGAGATATAACGGAGAACACAGGGGCAGAGGAGAGATTCTCTTAGAGGTAGAGATTCTCTTAGAGATATAACGGAGAACACAGGGGCAGAGGAGAGATTCTCTTAGAGGTAGAGATTCTCTTAGAGATATTATAACAGAGCACACAGGGGCTGAGGAGAGATTCTCTCAGAGGTAGAGATTCTCTTAGAGATATTATAGCAGAGCACACAGGGGCTGAGGAGAGATAGAGATTCTCTTAGAGATATTATAACAGAGCACACAGGAGCTGAGGAGAGATTCTCTCAGAGGTAGAGATTCTCTTAGAGATATTATAACAGAGCACACAGGGGCTGAGGAGAGATTCTCTCAGAGGTAGAGATTCTCTTAGAGATATTATAACAGAGCACACAGGGGCTGAGGAGAGATTCTCTTAGAGGTAGAGATTATCTTAGAGATATAGCAGAGCACACAGGGACTGAGGAGAGATTCTCTCAGAGGTAGAGATTCTCTTAGAGATATTACAACAGAGCAACAGGGGCTGAGGAGAGATTCTCTTAGAGGTATTATAACAGAGCACACAGGGGCTGAGGAGAGATTCCCTTAGAGGTAGAGATTATCTTAGAGATATTATAGCAGAGCACACAGGGACTGAGGAGAGATTCTCTTAAAGGTAGAGATTCTCTTAGAGATATTATAACAGAGCACACAGGGGCTGAGGAGAGATTCTCTTAGAGGTAGAGATTCTCTTAGAGATATTATAACAGAGGACACAGGGGCTGAGGAGAGATTCTCTTAGAGATATTATAGCAGAGCACACAGGGGCTGAGGAGAGATTCTCTTAGAGGTAGAGATTATTTTAGAGATATTATAACAGAGCACACAGGGGCTGAGGAGAGATTCTCTTAGAGGTAGAGATTCTCTTAGAGATATTATAACAGAGCACACAGGGGCTGAGGAGAGATTCTCTTAGAGGTAGAGATTATCTTAGAGATATTATAACAGAGCACACAGGGGCTGAGGAGAGATTCTCTTAGAGGTAGAGATTCTCTTAGATATATTATAACAGAGCACACAGGGGCTTAGGAGAGATTCTCTTAGAGATATTATAACAGAGCACACAGGGGTGAGGAGTGATTCTCTTAGAGGTAGAGATTCTCTTAGAGATATTCTATTAGATATGTCATAGCAGAGTGCACTGGAGCTCAGGAGAGATTCTCTTAGAGATATTATAACAGAGCACACATGGGCTGAGGAGAGATTCTCTTAGAGGTATTATAACAGAGGACACAGGGGCTGAGGAGAGATTCTCTTAGAGATATTATAACAGAGCACACATGGGCTGAGGAGAGATTCTCTTAGAGGTATTATAACAGAGGACACAGGGGCTGAGGAGAGATTCTCTTAGAGATGTCATAACGGAGCGCACAGGGCCTGAGGAGGGATTCTATTAGAGATGTCATAGCAGAGCACACAGGGGCTGAGGAGAGATTCTCTTAGAGGTAGAAATTCTATTAGAGGTAGAGATTATCTTAGAGATATTATAACAGAGGACACAGGGGCTGAGGAAAGATTCTCTTGGAGATATTATAGCAGAGCACACAGGGGCTGAGGAGAGATTCTCTTAGAGGTAGAGATTCTCTTAGAGATATTATAACAGAGCACACAGGGGCTGAGGAGAGATTCTCTTAGAGATATTATAGTAGAGCACACAGGGGCTGAGGAGAGATCCTCTTAGAGGTAGAGATTCTCTTACAGATATTATAACAGAGCACACAGGGGCTGAGGAGAGATTCCCTCAGAGGTAGAGATTCTCTTAGAGATATTATAGCAGAGCACACAGGGGCTGAGAAGAGATAGAGATTCTCTTAGAGATATTATAACAGAGCACACGGGCTGAGGAGAGATTCTCTCAGAGGTAGATATTCTCTTAGAGATATTATAACAGAGCACACAGGGGCTGAGGAGAGATTCTCTCAGAGGTAGAGATTCTCTTAGAGATATTACAGCAGAGCACACAGGGACTGAGGAGAGATTCTCTTAGAGGCAGAGATTCTCTTAGATATATTATAACAGAGCACACAGGGGCTGAGGAGAGATTCTCTTAGAGATATTATAGCAGAGCACACAGGGGCTGAGGAAAGATTCTCTCAGAGGTAGAGATTCTCTTAGAGATATTCTATTAGATATGTCATAGCAGAGTGCACTGGAGCTCAGGAGAGATTCTCTTATAGATACTATAACAGAGCACACATGGGCTGAGGAGAGATTATCTTAGAGGTATTATAACAGAGCACACAGGGGCTGAGAAGAGATTCTCTCAGAGGTAGAGATTCTCTTAGAGATATTCTATTAGATATGTCATAGCAGAGTGCACTGGAGCTCAGGAGAGATTCTCTTAGAGATATTATAACAGAGGACACATGGGCTGAGGAGAGATTCTCCTAGAGGTATTATAACAGAGGACACAGGGGCTGAGGAGAGATTCTCTTAGAGATATTATAACAGAGCACACATGGGCTGAGGAGAGATTCTCTTAGAGATGTCATAACGGAGCGCACAGGGCCTGAGGAGGGATTCTATTAGAGATGTCAAGGCAGAGCACACAGGGGCTGAGGAGAGATTCTCTTAGAGGTAGAGATTCTATTAGAGGTAGAGATTCTATTAGAGGTAGAGATTATCTTAGAGATATTATAGCAGAGCACACAGGGACTGAGGAGAGATTCTCTCAGAGGTAGAGATTCTCTTAGAGATATTACAACAGAGCAACAGGGGCTGAGGAGAGATTCTCTTAGAGGTATTATAACAGAGCACACAGGGGCTGAGGAGAGATTCTTTTAGAGGTAGAGATTATCTTAGAGATATTATAGCAGAGCACACAGGGGCTGAGGAGAGATTCTCTCAGAGGTAGAGATTCTCTTAGAGACATTATAACAGAGCACACAGGGGCTGAGGAGAGATTCTCTTAGAGGTAGAGATTCTTATAGAGATATTATAACAGAGCACACAGGGGCTGAGGAGAGATTCTCTCAGAGGTAGAGATTCTCTTAGAGATATTATAGCGGAGCACACAGGGGCTGAGGAGAGATTCTCTCAGAGGTAGAGATTCTCTTAGAGATATTATAACAGAGGACACAGGGGCTGAGGAGAGATTCTCTTAGAGATATTATAGCAGAGCACACGGGCTGAGTAGAGATTCTCTTAGAGATATTATAACAGAGCACACAAAGGCTGAGGAGAGATTCTCTTAGAGATATTATAGCAGAGCACACAGGGGCTGAGGAGAGATTCTCTTAGAGATATTATAGCAGAGCACACAGGGGCTGAGGAGAGATTCTCTTAGAGGTAGAGATTCTCTTAGAGATATTATAACAGAGCACACAGGGGCTGAGGAGAGATTCTCTTAGAAGTAGAGATTCTCTTACAGATATTATAACAGAGCACACAGGGGCTGAGGAGAGATTCTCTCAGAGGTAGAGATTCTCTTAGAGATATTATAGCAGAGCACACAGGGGCTGAGGAGAGATAGACATTCTCTTAGAGATATTATAACAGAGCACACAGGGGCTGAGGAGAGATTCTCTCAGAGGTAGAGATTCTCTTAGAGATATTATAACAGAGCACACAGGGGCTGAGGAGAGATTCTCTCAGAGGTAGAGATTCTCTTAGAGATATTATAACAGAGCACACAGGGGCTGAGGAGAGATTCTCTTAGAGGTAGAGATTATCTTCGAGATATTATAGCAGAGCACACAGGGACTGAGGAGAGATTCTCTCAGAGGTAGAGATTCTCTTAGAGATATTACAACAGAGCAACAGGGGCTGAGGAGAGATTCTCTTAGAGGTATTATAACAGAGCACACAGGGGCTGAGGAGAGATTCCCTTAGAGGTGGAGATTATCTTAGAGATATTATAGCAGAGCACACAGGGACTGAGGAGAGATTCTCTTAGAGGTAGAGATTCTCTTAGAGATATTATAACAGAGCACACAGGGGCTGAGGAGAGATTCTCTTAGAGGTAGAGATTCTCTTAGAGATATTATAACAGAGCACACAGGGGCTGAGGAGAGATTCTCTTAGAGGTATTATAACAGAGCACACAGGGGCTGAGGAGAGATTCTCTTAGAGGTAGAGATTCTCTTAGAGGTATTATAACAGAGCACACAGGGGCTGAGGAGAGATTCTTTTAGAGATATTATAGCAGAGCACACAGGGGCTGAGGAGAGATTCTCTTAGAGGTAGAGATTCTCTTAGAGATATTATAACAGAGGACACAGGGGCTGAGGAGAGATTCTCTTAGAGATATTATAGCAGAGCACACAGGGGCTGAGGAGAGATTCTCTTAGAGGTAGAGATTTTCTTAGAGATATTATAACAGAGGACACAGGGGCTGAGGAGAGATTCTCTTAGAGATATTATAGCAGAGCACACAGGGGCTGAGGAGAGATTCTCTTAGAGGTAGAGATTATTTTAGAGATATTATAACAGAGCACACAGGGGCTGAGGAGAGATTCTCTTAGAGGTAGAGATTCTCTTAGAGATATTATAACAGAGCACACAGGGGCTGAGGAGAGATTCTCTTAGAGGTAGAGATTATCTTAGAGATATTATAACAGAGCACACAGGGGCTGAGGAGAGATTCTCTTAGAGGTAGAGATTCTCTTAGATATATTATAACAGAGCACACAGGGGCTTAGGAGAGATTCTCTTAGAGATATTATAACAGAGCACACAGGGGTGAGGAGTGATTCTCTTAGAGGTAGAGATTCTCTTAGAGATATTCTATTAGATATGTCATAGCAGAGTGCACTGGAGCTCAGGAGAGATTCTCTTAGAGATATTATAACAGAGCACACATGGGCTGAGGAGAGATTCTCTTAGAGGTATTATAACAGAGGACACAGGGGCTGAGGAGAGATTCTCTTAGAGATATTATAACAGAGCACACATGGGCTGAGGAGAGATTCTCTTAGAGGTATTATAACAGAGGACACAGGGGCTGAGGAGAGATTCTCTTAGAGATGTCATAACGGAGCGCACAGGGCCTGAGGAGGGATTCTATTAGAGATGTCATAGCAGAGCACACAGGGGCTGAGGAGAGATTCTCTTAGAGGTAGAAATTCTATTAGAGGTAGAGATTATCTTAGAGATATTATAACAGAGGACACGGGCTGAGGAAAGATTCTCTTAGAGATATTATAGCAGAGCACACAGGGGCTGAGGAGAGATTCTCTTAGAGGTAGAGATTCTCTTAGAGATATTATAACAGAGCACACAGGGGCTGAGGAGAGATTCTCTTAGAGATATTATAGCAGAGCACACAGGGGCTGAGGAGAGATCCTCTTAGAGGTAGAGATTCTCTTACAGATATTATAACAGAGCACACAGGGGCTGAGGAGAGATTCCCTCAGAGGTAGAGATTCTCTTAGAGATATTATAGCAGAGCACACAGGGGCTGAGAAGAGATAGAGATTCTCTTAGAGATATTATAACAGAGCACACGGGCTGAGGAGAGATTCTCTCAGAGGTAGATATTCTCTTAGAGATATTATAACAGAGCACACAGGGGCTGAGGAGAGATTCTCTCAGAGGTAGAGATTCTCTTAGAGATATAACAGAGCACACAGGGGCTGAGGAGAGATTCTCTTAGAGGTAGAGATTATCTTAGAGATATTATAGCAGAGCATACAGGGACTGAGGATGATTCTCTCAGAGGTAGAGATTCTCTTAGAGATATTACAACAGAGCAACAGGGGCTGAGGAGAGATTCTCTTAGAGGTATTATAACAGAGCACACAGGGGCTGAGGAGAGATTCTCTTAGAGGTAGAGATTATTTTAGAGATATAGCAGAGCACACAGGGACTGAGGAGAGATTCTCTTAGAGGTAGAGATTCTCTTAGAGATATTATAACAGAGCACACAGGGGCGGAGGAGAGATTCTCTTAGAGGTATTATAACAGAGCACACAGGGGCTGAGGAGAGATTCTCTTAGAGGTAGAGATTCTCTTAGAGGTATTATAACAGAGCTCACAGGGGCTGAGGAGAGATATTATAGCAGAGCACACAGGGGCTGAGGAGAGATTCTCTTAGATGTAGAGATTCTCTTAGAGATATTATAACCGAGGACACAGGGGCTGAGGAGAGATTCTCTTAGAGATATTATAGCAGAGCACACAGAGGCTGATGAGAGATTCTCTTAGAGGTAGAGATTCTCTTAGAGATATTATAACAGAGGACACAGGGGCTGAGGAGAGATTCTCTTAGAGATATTATAGCAGAGCACACAGGGGCTGAGGAGAGATTCTCTTAGAAGTAGAGATTCTCTTAGAGATATTATAGCAGAGCACACAGGGGCTGAGGAGAGATTCTCTTAGAGGTAGAGATTATCTTAGAGATATAACAGAGGACACAGGGGCTGAGGAGAGATTCTCTTAGAGGTAGAGATTCTCTTAGAGATATTATAACAGAGCACACAGGGGCTGAGGAGAGATTCTCTTAGAGGTAGAGATTCTCTTAGATATATTATAACAGAGCACACAGGGGCTGAGGAGAGATTCTCTTAGAGATATTATAACAGAGCACACAGGGGCTGAGGAGTGATTCTCTTAGAGGTAGAGATTCTCTTAGAGGTAGAGATTCTCTTAGAGATATTATAACAGAGCACACAGGGGCTGAGGAGAGATTCTCTTAGAGGTAGAGATTATCTTAGAGATATTATAACAGAGCACACAGGGGCTGAGGAGAGATTCCCTTAGAGGTAGAGATTATCTTAGAGATATTATAACAGAGAACACAGGGACTGAGGATAGACTGTCTTATTAGAAAAGTCATAACAGAGCACACCGGGGCTGAGGTGGGCGTCTCTTATTAGAGACGTTATAATAGAGCTACCAGTGGCTGAGGAGAGATGGTCTCATCAGAGTTGTTATAACAGCGCACACAGGGGCTGATGAGAAATTGTCTTCTCGGAGATATTGTAACGGAGCACAGGGATGAGAAGAAATTGTGATACCAGAGAGATGTGATAGAGCACACAGGGGCTGAGGAGAGGTGGTCTCACCAAAAGAATGTCATCACAAGACACCCAGAGCTGTGGAGGAATGGCTTTATCATTGGAGCGATATAAACAGGGCACCCAGTGGCTGCGGAGAGCTGATCTTATCATGAAGTATTCAAAGTAACCCCGTTGTATAAGTCATGCATCTTTAACTCCTGTGTCTTATGAAGGATATTTGTGCTTTTTATTGCATAACCCTTTTAACCCGGGATGGCTCCGCTCTGTAAGCCAACACCTTTTAACGTCCTCTATGTGAAGGATAGCTCCGCTCTGTAACGCATCACCCTTTAACTTCTTGTATTGTGAAGGATAGCTTCGCTCTGTAAGGCATCACCGTTTAACTTCCTCTGGCATGTGAAGGATAGCTCCGCTCTGTAAGGCATCACCTTTAACTTCCTCTGTCATGTGAAGGATAGCTCCGCTCTGTAAGGCATCACCCTTTAACTTCCTCCGTCATGTAAAGGATAGCTTCACTCTGTAAGGCATCACCCTTTAGCTTCCTCTGGCATGTGAAGGATAGCTCCGCTCTGTAAGGCATCACCCTTTAGCTTCCTCTGGCATGTGAAGGATAGCTCTGCTCTGTAAGGCATCACGACTTAACTTCCTGTCATGTGAAGGGTAGCTCCGCTCTGTAAGGCACCACCCTTTAACTTCCTGTCATGTGAAGGATAGCTCCGCTCTGTAAGGCGTCACCCTTTAGCTTCCTCTGGCATGTGAAGGATAGCTCCGCTCTGTAAGGCATCACCCTTTAGCTTCCTCTGGCATGTGAAGGATAGCTCTGCTCTGTAAGGCATCATGATTTAACTTCCTCTGTCATGTGAAGGATAGCTATGCTCTGTAAGGCATCGCCTTTAACTTCCTCTGTCACGTGAAGGGTAGCTCTGTTCTGTAAGGCGTCACCATTTAACTTCCTCTGTCATGTGAAGGATAGCTCTGCTCTGTAAGGCACCACCCTTTAACTTCCTGTCATGTGAAGGATAGCTCCGCTCTGTAAGGTGTCACCCTTTAACTTCCTGTCATGTGAAAGATAGCTCTGCTCTGTAAGGCATCACGATTTAACTTCCTCTGTCGTGTGAAGGATAACTCCGCTCTGTAATGCTCCACTCTCTAATTTCCTCTGTCAAGTGAAGGATAGCTCCGCTCTGTAAGGCATCACCCTTTAACTTCCTCTGGCAGGTGAAGGATAGCCCCGCTCTGCAAGGTACCGCCCTTTAACTTCCTCTGTCTTGTGGAGGATAGCTCCGCTCTGTAAGGCACCACCCTTTAACTTCCTGTCATGTGAAGGATAGCTCCGCTCTGTAAGGCACCACCCTTTAACTTCCTGTCATGTGAAGGATAGCTCCGCTCTTTAAGGCATCACCCTTTAGCTTCCTCTGGCATGTGAAGGATAGCTCCTCTCTGTAAGGCATCACCCTTTAGCTTCCTCTGGCATGTGAAGGATAGCTCTGCTCTGTAAGGCATCATGATTTAACTTCCTCTGTCATGTGAAGGATAGCTATGCTCTGTAAGGCATCGCCTTTAACTTCCTCTGTCACGTGAAGGGTAGCTCTGTTCTGTAAGGCGTCACCATTTAACTTCCTCTGTCATGTGAAGGATAGCTCTGCTCTGTAAGGCACCACCCTTTAACTTCCTGTCATGTGAAGGATAGCTCCGCTCTGTAAGGCGTCACCCTTTAACTTTCTGTCATGTGAAAGATAGCTCTGCTCTGTAAGGCATCACAATTTAACTTCCTCTGTCGTGTGAAGGATAACTCCGCTCTGTAATGCTCCACCCTTTAATTTCCTCTGTCACGTGAAGGATAGCTCCGCTCTGTAAGGCATCACCCTTTAGCTTCCTCTGGCATGTGAAGGATAGCTCCGCTCTGTAAGGCATCACCCTTTAGCTTCCTCTGGCATGTGAAGGATAGCTCTGCTCTGTAAGGCATCATGATTTAACTTCCTCTGTCATGTGAAGGATAGCTATGCTCTGTAAGGCATCGCCTTTAACTTCCTCTGTCACGTGAAGGGTAGCTCTGTTCTGTAAGGCATCACCATTCTGTAAGGCATCACCCTTTACCCTACTCTGTCATGTGAAGGATAGCTCCGCTCTGTAAGGCATCACCATTTAACTTCCTCTGTCATGTGAAGGATAGCTCTGCTCTGTAAGGTACCACCCTTTAACTTCCTGTCATGTGAAGGATAGCTCCGCTCTGTAAGGCATCACCCTTTAACTTCCTCTGTCACGTGAAGGGTAGCTCTGTTATGTAAGGCATCACCATTCTGTAAGGCTTCACCCTTTACCCTACCCTGTCATGTGAAGGATAGAATAGCTCTGCTCTGTAAGGCGTCACCCTTTAACTTCCTCTGTCTTGTGAAGGATAGCTCAGCTCTGCAAGGTACCGCCCTTTAACTTCCTCTGTCATGTGAAGGGTAGCTCTGTTCTGTAAGGCGTCACCATTCTGCAAGGCATCACCCTTTAACTTCCTCTGTCGTGTGAAGGATAGCTCCGCTCTGTAAGGCATCACCATTTAACTTCCTCTGTCATGGGAAGCATAGCTCCGCTCTGCAAGGTACCACCATTTAACTTCCTCTGTCTTGTGGAGGATAGCTCCGCTCTGTAAGGCGTCACCCTTTAACTTCCTCTGTTGTGTGAAGGATAACTCCGCTCTGTAAGGTATCACCCTTTAACTTCCTCTGTCGTGTGAAGGATAACTCCGCTCTGTAAGGCATCACCTTTAACTTCCTCTGTCGTGTGAAGGATAGCTCCGCTCTGTAAGGCATCACCCTTTAACTTCCTCTGTCGTGTGAAGGATAGCCCCGCTCTGTAAGGCATCAGCGTTTAACTTCCTCTGTCGTGTGAAGGATAGCTCCGCTCTGTAAGGCATCACCCTTTAGCTTCCTCTGGCATGTGAAGGATAGCTCTGCTCTGTAAGGCATCATGATTTAACTTCCTCTGTCATGTGAAGGATAGCTCTGCTCTGTAAGGCATCACCGTTTAACTTCCTCTGTCTTGTGAAGGATAGCTCCGCTCTGTAAGGCACCGCCCTTTAACTTCCTCTGTCATGTGAAGGATAACTCCGCTCTGTAAGGCATCACCCTTTAACTTCCTCTGTCGTGTGGAGGATAGCTCCGCTCTGTAAGGCATCACCTTTTAACTTCCTCTGTCGTGTGAAGGATAGCTCTGTTCTGTAAGGCGTCACCTTTAACTTCCTCTGTCACGTGAAGGGTAGCTCTGTTCTGTAAGGCATCACCTTTAACTTCCTCTGTCGTGTGAAGGATAGCTCCGCTCTGTAAGGCATCACCTTTAACTTTCTCTGTCGTGTGAAGGATAGCTCCGCTCTGCAAGGTACCGCCCTTTAACTTCCTCTGTCGTGTGAAGGATAACTCCGCTCTGTAAGGCATCACCCTTTAACTTCCTCTGTCGTGTGGAGGATAGCTCCGCTCTGTAAGGCATCACCTTTTAACTTCCTCTGTCGTGTGTAGGATAGCTCTGTTCTGTAAGGCGTCACCTTTAACTTCCTCTGTCACGTGAAGGGTAGCTCTGTTCTGTAAGGCATCACCTTTAACTTCCTCTGTCGTGTGAAGGATAACTCCGCTCTGTAAGGTATCACCCTTTAACTTCCTCTGTCGTGTGAAGGATAACTCCGCTCTGTAAGGCGTCACCTTTAACTTCCTCTGTCATGGGAAGGATAGCTCCGCTCTGTAAGGCATCACCCTTTAACTTTCTCTGTCATGTGAAGGATAGCTCCGCTCTGTAAGGCATCACCTTTAACTTCCTCTGTCATGTGAAGGATAGCTCCGCTCTGTAAGGCATCACCTTTAACTTCCTCTGTCATGTGAAGGATAGCTCCGCTCTGTAAGGCATCACCTTTAACTTCCTCTGTCATGGGAAGGATAGCTCCGCTCTGTAAGGCGTCACCCTTTAGCTTCCTCTGTCATGTGAAGGATAGCTCCGCTCTGTAAGGCGTCACCCTTTAACTTCCTCTGTCTTGTGGAGGATAGCTCCGCTCTGTAAGGCGTCACCCTTTAGCTTCCTCTGTCATGTGAAGGATAGCTCCGCTCTGTAAGGCGTCACCCTTTAACTTCCTCTGTCTTGTGGAGGATAGCTCCGCTCTGTAAGGCGTCACCCTTTAACTTCCTCTGTCATGGGAAGGATAGCTCCGCTGTATTTTCCTCCATAGCTTTTCTAAGGCATCCTCCGTTACCTACGTTGTTACATGAGAGATAGCTCTGCTGTATAAGAAATCATCCTTAAAGGCTTCTGTTACGTGACGGATCGCTCTGTTGAATCAAACGCCTGCCTTTACCTCAGTATTTTTGCTTAGTCGTCGCCCATGAACTTCCCCGTAACATGAGGGACAGCTCTGCCGCATAAGCCATCACCATTAAACTGCTCTGTCATTTGCGAGCTAGCTCTGCTGTGTAAGGTACACTCAATGATGTCTGCCACAGGAGGAATAATTCTACCGTGTAAGGCAGTGCCTTTACCACTTTTGTTCTATGAGGGGTACTAGCTCTGCTGTATAAAACATCACTTGTTAACCCCTATGAGGTGCTGGAGATAGGAAAAAAGCTACTCTGGGATCCCATACATTGGAGGCCAAGGTGTGGCAGCAGAAAGAGGGTGCAATCCCTCAGAGGGGGGTCATGAAAAGTGCAGTCTGGCAGTCAACTTATATCTTTATTTTTTTAAACTCAGCCAAACAGAAATTGGCAACAAGGACACGTTTGAAAGTAAATTTGTTTGGCTACTAAGTTAGCCACAAACAGGCTGCATTTTGGAATACTTTACAGGGCCCGCTGCAGAGATCTTCGTGTGCTCAACAATTGTCCGGGGATAAAAATAATAGTAAGAAACTCTGGTGGTTAATGCACTTGATAGAGAGATCTGAGTTTTGTCTAATCACAGTTTTGAAGCCAGTACAAAATACTCGTTTAGTCATAGTTTAAAACTTTTCTAACTTTGTGTATGTGTTCCACAGTGGAGCAAACATGCAATGTTTGAAGTTTTGAGAAAAGAAGATTTTTTCAAACGCTATGCCTGCTTCAAGGAGGTGTAAAGTTTTGGCGCAAAGACATGCGAGGGTGTTGCACCGCAAAGCATGGGTGATTGCATGGGAACACCCATGTACCACCCATGAGACGCCCCCACGAAACAAAGGCGTATAGAGCTACTTTGCAGGGAAAAGCCAGTTTTGCACTTCAAAATAAATCCCATTTCAACCCTTCATGCCAGTTTGTGTCCCCTTTGGTGACACTGCACCGGTGCAAAGTTTGTTATAAATCTGCCCCAAAGAATGTACCCCTAAACTGAAAGTGTAGGTGTCTGATTGATTCACTTAACATTATATTAAAACACTGTGGTCTCAGGAGGGTTCAGTCACAAACCATCTAAATATAAATGTACAGATTCTAATTTTTCTTTTACTTAAAACATTGAAAAATGATGTCGTTTGGTTTCTGCAGTGTATTTTGTACTTGTCGGGGACGGGAATATCCAATCATATCTCTTTTTGAAATAACCACTATGAATTAATTATGGAAACTCAAAACGAATAGTAATTTATTTCTGATCCAGAGAGCATTGTGCATAATGAGAAACAGCAAGCAGGCAATGTATAAGCCGAAGAAAGCACCCTTTCTTTCTGTTATTAGAGGTTCCTCAGCAGCTCTCTCCGGTGTGTGCTTCATATATCTTAACTCTGGGTAATCAAACACCGCAAGCTTCTCCAATATGTGTCCATTAATCAGGCTAAGGGGCTGTAAAGAGCCACTTCTTATTGTCTTAAGTTTCCCCGCCATTGATAGACCTTTTAATTGACAATATTGGGCCAAGACATGAAGGTACCGGTGATATCTCACTGAAGGAGTAGGCGTGGCGTCATCTGCTCATATATAGACAGAGGCAGTGAGGGGCAGGAGAGAGGGGCAGGTAGGGGAGTGGAGGAAGAGGGCAGAAGGGAGAGAGAGCGTGGAGGGGGCGATGGAGACGGAGGCACAGGGGAAGAGACTGAGACAGGCTCAAAAGAAGGAAAGAGAGACAGAGGGAATGACAAGGAAGGGTTAGAGAGATATAGGCTAAAGTGGAGAAGGACAAATAGGGGAGAGTGAGACAGAGTCTGGAATGGAGATAGAGGCAGACTGGGGAAGACAGAGACAGGAGCAGAGAGGAGATAGACACAGAGGCTGGGTGGGGTGACAGAGACAGACAGATAGGGGGATAGAGGCAGACAGGTAGGGGGTTAGAGCTATAGGCTGGACGGGAGCCAGAGCGGGGTTAATAGAGATAGACAGGTGGGGGATAGAAACACACAAAAGGTGATGAGAGGAATGCTTGCAGTTTGTCTAACCACTGACAATCACCCGAGGAACCATCCAGCCTGATCTGCCAGGCCAGGTCCTCCCTGAAACAGAACACAAGCAACCCAGGACCAGTTTTGCCCTAGTTATGGGCTCATCAGCCAGGCACAGCTTGGTTTCAGTGACACAGTGAGCACAGGGTTCACATCTGGGCATGCCGCTTAGGGTGGTATATGAAACACACACATTTCTCCCATTATTAGGCCACTGGGAGTATTTTTCACACCTCGTTAAGGTCAAGTACTTGTTTGACAGCTGTTGGAGAGCTAATGTAAATTAGCCTTTAGGAGCTTTAGTCAGGGAAAAGGTAACTTTCTAAAATGTACTTTATCTAAATATTTATTGAAAATACAACTTCACCTTTCAATTACACTTTTATTAAATATTAAAAAAAGAGTTGTTTGGAGGAATGCTTATGATTTGTCTAATCACAAGCAATCGCTCGGGGTAGCATCCGAACCCATTGTTCTATTGCTCACCATGCCAACTCAGTTTGGACCCAGCCATATGCAAATCAGTCTTGACCCTGCTCCTTACGGGAACAGTCTAGCCCGACTTTCCAGGCCAGATCCACCCAGAACCAGAACACATGCAACCCAGGACTGTTTTCACCCTAGTTATGGGCTCATCAGCCGGGTACAGCTTGGTTCCAGTGACACAGTGAGCACGGGACCCATGCCTGGGCATTCCCATGCCACCTACAGTGGGCCTTATCTGAGGTGGCATGATGGGTAAAAGAAAGTTGGGTTGGAATGCTATCCCGAGTGATTGCCAGTGGTTAGTCTTATTGCAAACATCCTTCCATCACCTTTTGTGTATTTGATTTACTGCCCTAAGTGGAGAAGGGTATGCCCAGATGTGGGTCCCTCGCTCATTGTGCCACTGGAACCAAGCTACACCCAACCGAAGAGCTCTAATCAGTGAAAACAGTTTTGGGTTGCTTGTGTTCTGGTTAGGAGAGGGCCAAGTTTGGCAGATATGGCTGGGTGTGATCTGAGATGGCATGGTGGGCAAGAGAACGTTGAGTTGGAATGGTACCCGAGCAATTGCCAGTGGTTAGACCTATTGCAAGCATCCTCCCATCACCTTTTGTGCTTTTGTGTAGATAGAAGATTTGTCTTCTACTGTAGAGCTGGCTGGGCTTTGTGGTAAGGGGTTGCAAAGTTTGGATACCATTAAACTGCCACAGTACAACATGCCCCAGAATATCCTCTACACCTCTACTGCCAGCTGTCGGTGCTAGGTGCGGTTCCAACCAAAGATGGTAGGGTTTTGGTTCCTACAGCACTACAACACTGCAATGCAACATGTGGACCTAATAGCTTCAAAGCAAGACACCAGGCGCTTGCAGGAAGATCACCACCTGCAGGTGTTCCGCCTCTTTATATTCTGTGAAACCACTTAGCATCACAGCTTTGGAGGAAGCAGTGAGTGTGGCCAACTCGCATAGGTGATGCCTCCATGCAAATAAGCTTTGACAGAAGTTACACTAACTTTCCAACACCCTGTATGGCTGGGAAGTCACCTTCTGTTGTTTGTTCGGTTTGCAAGGAGGTTTATCCAACTCTGGTGACGTGGGCTCCATTGGCCTCAGTAGTGGTGGAGATCAGCTGTTGTTTATAATTTGCATGAATTTTTTGGCGTTCATTGGGCATTTTGCAAGGTTTTTTCGTGTTTCCTGATAAGACGAGGAGATCCGCATTGAGCGTGTTTTTAAGGTTTGATGCGTAATGGCGCTTGCACCATTCATGCAATTTATATTGTAAGGAATACATCTACAAAGAGTACATCTATACAGAAAAGGGGGCTAAAACAGCCATTTTAGTCATTGGTTACTTGTCCTGTCATTCTAATTTCGGATTGGCTCACAGTGAAGCATTCACAGAGTGGACAATGGATCCGCCCACTTCATGTGCCAGGGTCCCTTCCTTATTGAGACAGCCCACAGGAATGGCATTCCGTGTTTGACATGCCAAACTCTGCGAGTGATCACATGTTTTTTCCATTTACATGTAATTCTGAGACACAAAAGAGTTCCTGTCTGATATTCTCAGCTGCTTGTGCTTTTTAGGTCGAGCCTCGAGTAGCGCGCAAGCGCTGCTTAGAGGCGAAGACTTTTAGTAAGCGAGTTTGAAAAGCAGTCCCAAAAACGCTCGTGCGTCGTGGCTGGCCTTTTGGGATGGGTACGCGCGGCAAACATGTGTTTCCAACTATCGTGCCCAGACGCGGGCGCGATAATTGTAAACATATGCCGGCCGTGCGGGAAAAGGCCATGACGCACGAGCGTCTGGTCCGCTTTGAAAGCCCAGGCTGCCGCGCTCGCCCCGCTCCTCTCTTGTCTTCTATCCGTCCACTCGTCGTCTCCCTTAATCACGTAGGGCTCTGGCCGCACTGAACGTCCTCACCCATTATGGAATCTGAGCCTTCCTCGCTCTGCAACACACATGAGCGACTTCGGCGCGCTATAGTTGTTTCTACCACTGTAGGAAGCCGACACGCATATACTTCTGGCTTTGCTTAGGCACTCCAGTATTCACTGAACTAGGGCTCAAGACGGAGCGGCTGCTCGTCCCACATCTTCGACCGACTTAATGCGGTCGGACTCAAGTAAGTGTTTGTCCGCTTGGGCGGGATGTGACTGAGCGTTCACAACCCGCCCTCCCCTTTTTAATACTACCTTAACTTTTCCTACAGAGTCTAATACATGGGCACACCAACTACGTGGTGTGATGCCTCCAACCTCACCGTTGGAATTGGATACTGCTACTGCGGGGTAATCTGCGAATTACCTGCACTCCCGCCTCCTCGATAGCCGGCCAACTCCTGGCTCCTGGAGCACCTTGACTAAATCACTGCACCGTAAGAGCTTCGGTTCTACCTTCATATCGTGTCACTAGTGCACACCTCCGTCCTCTACTCATTTTCACCCGCCCCCTTCTTTAGGACGTTGCCCAGGTCCGGATGCACACCCGAGACCTTCCTTGGATTTGTACCTACGGGTTTCTGAATACAGGCCTCACTCGGTTCGCCCGATAAGTAAGTCCGCATTGCTCATGTTTTGTTGAGACCTTTCACCATTTTAGACTTTCCAACCAGAGACAGAACTCAGCTCTCAGGCGCACTTGCACCGCTTTTCTCTTCTGTGTTTCCGATTACTCATGCTTTGTTTCTACTGTTCTCTTGATTGAGTCATCACCGTGCCGCATGAATTAGGAGCACCACGCCACCCTAGGCTGAATCAATTTCACCCATTTTAGGCGCTCTGCACCGCCTTCCTGTAATTCCTAAATGTTATCATTCGTATGTGTGACTGACTCTAGTCTTCGCTCTACTTACTTACGCTTTGATCTCCAGTATTGGTTTCGCTCTCTCCACGACCTGAATTGTTGTGCACCAACTGAATTCTTTCATGAATTGAACTATCAGTCTTGCTGGTTTTTCCACTAACTTCGCATATACAGCCTAATAAGTATAAACTGACCTACATATTTAAGTATTGAGGGACCACCTCTAAAAACAATGTTTTTTCCTTATGTATAGATTCCTCATGCTCACAATTTCGTCCTGATGATGATCTGAAATTATTGAGATTGAAACGCCGTCGACCTTTTCACAACAAAAAAAACTCCCTTACTGTTTAAAATTTATCTGCATGGAGTTTTTGCTAATGTTGTCAATGCCATGTGTATATATTCATGTCACCTTCACTCGTCACCCCTCTGACCCGCCTTGCCCCCGCAGTTAATCTCTGCAGCACCCCAGTTGTGAGCCGCAGTGAGGAGGCAACACAATAATAACAAGCATTGGCATAGCCAAATTACTTTTGCAAAGGCAACATTAAACAAGCATTGGCATAGCCAATAGGTCTGGCTTTTGGGACCTTATAAGTGTTTAGTTATGCAGCACAATATCCTTGGTGCAACAACATCAACTGTTGCATGGCTAAACACTTATAAGGTCCCCAAAGGCGAGACCTATTGGCTATGCCAATGCTTGTTAATAATACCTTTGCTCTGCTGCCACATGATACAACCAACTACTAAAGCACAGTGAAAAGATTGCTAGATTTTCAGTGTTTCAGCCGTACGTGCACTTCTCTGTGCTTGCGCTATTGATCTGTGTCTCTTGGCCGAGGCCCTAAAAAGTTGTTTTTTGAGCATGCCCCATTGAGCTGTGACTTTCGTGCAGGCTCTAGAAAGTTGCTTCTTTACATATGCTCTGTAGGAAATTTACTTTTTCTGCGTGATCACCCCAGATTTTTTGCCTTTTTCTCGACCCTATTTTTGCTGTACATAGAACTCGATCACTGCTACCCATGATAACCAGAAGCAAAGTGGCGGCGCTCCCCCTTTAAATATGGTTAAATCAGCTTACCCCTGCTTGACCTATATAACTTGCTTATAAGTCCCTAGTATGCGGAATAGGAAATGTACATGGGGTCTGGAAGTTAAATGCCACCTGTGGACTGCAGCACCTATTGTGCCATCCACAGAGTGGATCTATAAAGCATGGATTCTGGCCTATCATTGTAGCTTCACTGCTGCAATGTAAAATCTTCAGTGATTTGTCAAAATGCCCCTTTTTGACAGGCAAAGATCTCATGTTTACTTTTTAATACTAATAAGGCATCCCAGGTAGGCATTGTAGCCCACAAGGTACAGTGCATGGTATTTAGAAGTCTCCCTACAATGACAAGGCCCCAAAATGTATTTTTACTATGGCAGGCCTGGCTTTCCTGTAAACAAGAATATAGATTAAAATATTAATTCTGTATCTCTAGTTTGGGACCAGCTAAAAAGTCATTAAACCACTCGTTTTAATATTTAATAAAAGTCTAATTGAATGGTGAAGTTGGATTTTTAATAAATATTTGGGAAGAGTGATTTTTAAAAAGTTACCTTTTCCCTGCTTAAAGCTCCTAGAGTCTAATTTACATTATCACTCCAGCAGCTATTAAACACGTACTTGACTTTAATGAGGTGTGAAAAATACTCCCAGAGCAGGGACAGTGGCCTGGGGATGGGGAGATGTTTTTTCCCTATGGCAGGAAGACTAGTTGGGTGGGCCTACAAAGTTAATTAATTTCATTGGGGACTGCCATGTAACAAGTAAATGTCAGGTGACACCTGGAAAAGCAAATCCTTTGGCCGCCATAGTCAGGCTAGATCCAAAGCCAGTGGAAGGAATGCCACCCCTAGAATTGGTTTTGAGTACCACAGAGGAGAGGACTGCTCATTACCCTAGCCACACCTCTGGGTGGGTACTCAGGCTCTTCACAAGGGGAGAATGGCCTTCCATCTTTGATTTTGGGAATAAGGTGCACTGTAAGATTGTTTACAGTAGGGCAAACAGGAATTGCTGCAAAAGTGGGTAGGGTTTCCCCTAGGATCTTTTACCCCATTAGTTAGGGAAATGCCAGGAAACACCCCCACCCACTATCCGATGTTAGGCATAAACATGGCAACCCAATGACAATCCTCAGAACATGTTTTGGACCTTTGGATGATCAGAAGAGGACTGGACTTTTTTGTCTGTGACCTGAGTGGAGCTCTGCAGGGCTGGACCTGGTCTCTCTTGTACCCAGGAAAAAGACGTGGACTCCAGGGTTGGGTGCCTCCTGTGTGGCTGCAGGGACACAACAAGCTAAAAGAGGTTTTTCCCCTGAAGGGTCCAGCTGACTAGCGGCATATGGACCTGGTCTGGACTTTGCTGTAGGCCTCTGCCTGACACCTGAGGGCTTTAGAAGTGTACTCCTATAGTTGTATGGCCAACAGAAGTAAGTTTGGAAACTTTTTAAAAGTCTTCCTTCTGATTTCCAGAGCTTCACCAGGACCCGCCGGAAAAAGCTTCCGATCAACATTTCCACAGCATCGGATTGAATTTCAGCTTTGTCCCTCTGTACTTGAAAATGATAGAATCCATTCGGTGTTGGGACTTAGAGTATTTTCAGCGAGAAATCTCTAAGGCTCCAGAGCACCACGGGAGCCAACCTGCTTCATGTACCTGGCCTTCTGTTCCACCATGGTGGCTACAATTTCAGTCGTGCAAGAAATTTCAAAGCTGTCTTTAAAAAAGTAACAAAGTCCCTTTCTGAAGAGGGACTTAACAACTTTTTTTTGAAAGTTTGACTTCCATACCTTCACCTGGACCATTCCAAAAAGTGTATCTGACCCGGCACAGTTGGCCTTAAAGCACGCCTAGGTACCGGTCTACTACATCCACAGACTATCATTGGCGCTGAGTGCTTTTTGGTGCTATTTTTACTAAAAACTTTAAAGATTCGAATTTTCAGTCTAACTTATTGGATTTTTGTTGTCATTTTATTTACTACATTTTGCCCTATTTTTCAAATTCAGTTTAGGATTTTTATTGCTTGGAGTTTTGAATTTATTTCTGTTTTGGTACTGAATAAATACTTTACACGTTGCACTAGTTAAGTGTGTCTGCCATGTGGCATTTCTATCGGGGGGTTGAGTTTGGGTTAATTCAGTGATGTTGAGGATTCATCACGACAAGGAGTGTTCTTAATTCTTGAGGTGGGCAGTTTCCCACCCCATATAATAATCCCCTTTCTTACATGCTTTATTGAGCTGTGTCTCTTGTGTAGGCGCTGAAAAGTTATTTTCGTTGCGCATGCTCTGTTGAGCTGTCTCTGTAGGCGCTGGAAAGATGTTTTCTTTGCACATGCTCTATTGAGCTGTCTCTCGTGTAGGCCCTAGTAGGTTGCTTTGTTTGTGCATGCTCTATTGAGTTGGTTCTCTTGCGGACGCTCAAGAAAGTTGTGTTCTTTGCATGTGCTTTATTGAGCTGTGTCTTTTGTTTCAGATCTAGAAAGTGGTTTTGTTTGTGCATGGTCTATTGACCAGTAACCTCTTCCTGTCGTGTTCCAGGTAAACAGAATGCCAGAGCTCTTCACTCAGCCGAGTGTATAGGTTTTTAGAAGTGCATCTTTGTAATAAAGGTGCTTTTGCAGTCCCAAACCACGTGTGTAACTTGTGTTCAGGGCTTTCACAGTGAAAGTGACATGCACTCTCTACTACCCAAGTGCTTCTTTCTTTATTCTGAGTGCGTCATCTTGCATCTCAGCAATGCATCATGACCACGGCCACTGGAATTATGCGAGTGTATGGCAGTGGTGTTTTGTGCAGTTATGGATTTGCAGCATTTGCAACATAATCTGTCATCTGCTGCATAATTTGGAGATTTTAACCCAAAAAAAGCATTATGGGCCAGATGTAGATGGCCAAATAGCGAGCGCTAACGCTGAAATTCGCAGAATTTCAGCGTTTGCGATCGCTATTTGGCAGCGAGCAATGTAGGTAAGTTGAAACCTACTAGCAAAATATGGAATCGCAAATTGCGATTCCTTAAATGCAATGTAAGTAGCACAAAAGAAAGTGCACTTTAGCTTTAGTGAATCGCTAATTACCACCAACTTCAAGTTGGTGGTAATTAGCGATTTCCTTAAAAAGCACTTTTTTGCTTTTTTTAAGTGCCATGTGGCACACATTCATGCCCTTAGGGCATGTATGTGCACCACATGTGCACACATGCACATTTCAGGGGTGCAACAGGGTGTCCTTTGGAACCCTGGCACCCTTGAAGTAGCGCCGCAATTTGCGAGTGCCTCTTGGTGACTCGCAAATTGCGGGAGTAATTCCTATTCATTCCTATGGGCCTATTGGCCCATAGGAATGAATGGGAAGGTATTCTTAATTGCGAATCGCAATTTGCGATTCACAATTAAGGAATATTAAGGAATCGCTAAAAATATTGCAATTCCTACCTACATGGCATTTTGCGATTCCTTAATAGCGATTCCCTAAAAATCGCTATTAAGGAATCGCAAACATGCATTTACCTACATCTGGCCCTATGTTTCTTGCTCAAACAGATCAAAAGTTACAAAAAAAGTGCAGCAACATGTGTTGCTGTGCAGTCGAAGGCCCTTCGCAAAGGTTGAAGTATCGTCACCTTTCAGTAGCTTATTGCTGTATTTGGGTGTTAAAGTGCTACTAATGAGTTAAAACCTTTGTTAAGGTAGTGTTAACATGGGTAAAAGTGTAAAAATGATGAAGTAATAATACCACAAAATGTGCCGCATTAGGCCGCATAATTTGCCTTTTCTTGCCGCTTATTTTAGTCAACCCTGCTGCATAATTTGGTACTCGCCTGCCGCATAATTCCGGTTGCCCTGATTATAACACAGCTATTGCCTTTCTCAGCCAGGCTGTTCTTCGATTCCTCTTTCAGATTGTACTCTCGGGTTCCAGTGAAGCTTGCATCTCCTCCCCATCAAGCGCTGCACTCTCCTCACTGAATTGCAGCCCCACCCCCCAGTGTCATCCAGTGAAGTCATTGTCATTCATTTTGCACTGCTCTGGCCAACGATCCCTGTACAATTTGGATTCAAAGAAAGGAGTTTTTAAGAATCCGTATCAGATGAACTGTTTCTTTTGTTTTTAAAAAACTTCTCTTTTACCAATAAGTTGTCAACAGGCGCCTAGAGGATGCTGCAGTTTGCTTTACTGTGTACGTGATGACGTAAGGCGTGGATGTGTTGCCCTGGCACGCGCTCCGCACCGAAAAGCCTGCCCCTTGGCTACAGTTTTGATATCACCTCAGCTCCTAACAAGCTCGCTTGGCCTCTGAAACGTTTCAGTGCAGCCAAGCCTGGCTTCCCGGAGGGCCCCACCAACACCTTTTCACTTATCCTATTGTTTGCAGTATGCACTGTATTTTTCTAAAGTAAAGTGCGTTGCACAATCTTTTCTGTTTACGTGTCATTGCCAGCTTCCAGGGCCATATCTATCGATGGTGCAGCAGCAGGTATGGTGGCACCGGGGTCCAGAGCTGCAAGTGCCCTCTGTACTTCCCATCTTTGCATTTGGGCCGGTGGCACCCCTGCTACACCACTGTTAGCTTCACCCATCCTGATCTCTACATCCAGACTGCCTTTGAGATGCAAACTATTGTTGTTATGAGTGTAGTGACCAAAGACAGCACCTGTCATAAGGCTATTAACTCATCTTTATTAATTTCTCAGCTTTTATACATGGCCTACTGATGTGGAGTTACTCTCCACACGTCCTCTTCTCTCTGCTTCCCTCAATGTAGTGAGAGGGAAAACGAAATACTTCCTGTCTCCACTCAGGAAGTTCCTGGCATCTCACTTCTGTCTGGACCAGCTAGACCGCTGACCTACGTATATAACAATGTCCTTTCCTGGAGGACATGACATCTCCCTCCCACTTACAAAGAAATTCAGTCAATCTCTTCAGTGCAACCTTTGGGCTCTGTAGTTGGTTTCTTTGCTCTGCAAATGTTGAGAGTGGTTCTGCCGATGTTGAGAGTGATGTCTGTTGCGGGGAGTGTTCGTTAATGAGGTGAGAATCCTTTGGGCTCCTTGATTGGTTTGTTAGCTCTGCTGACCTACTTATATAACAATGTCCTTTCTTAGAAGACATGACGTCTCCCCCCCAATTACAAAGAAATTCAGTCAATCTCTTCAGTGCATCCTTTGGGCTCTGTAGTTGGTTTCTTTGCTCTGCGAATGTTGAGTGGTTTTGCAGATGTTGCGGGTGATGTCTGTTGCGGGGAGTGTTCGTTGGTGAGGTGAGCATCCTTTAGGCTCCTTGATTGGTTTGTTAGCTCTGTGGATGTTGAGTGGGGTTTCTGTTGAGAAAGGTGTTTGTTTGTTCGATGCTTCACAAGAACAAGGGTCGGCTCTGGGACCCATTTACTTGTTTTGTTTGCCTCACCCACTCCCAGTTGCGTTTGGGAATGCTGAAGTCTTTGAACATCCAGGCATCTGCATTTTCCTTTCTCATCCCCCTTTCCTTGAGAATGACATGTCTCTGTCAACACGTTTCTGCCTTTCTTACAGAGTGATGAGACAGCCTTTTCCCAACATTTCTGGGTAATGTCCCATACGTTCGTTCTTATTCTGCGAGCTCTTTGAGTCAGCTGAGCTGTCCCCATCAGAGGTGAAGGTATAATATTCATGTCTTGATGTGAATATAACTGACATGACATGTTGCGTTGTAGGGTAAGTGATTGTTCTGAGTCATCGGCATGTGATGTTTGGCTTTGAACGGGGAGAATGTTCTATGATTCCTCTGTGCATTTGGGGGATTGACGGCATGGGCGTTTTCTCGATCTTGACGTGCCAGATGATTCTGTTGACCTGAGTGATTGTGCTGACATGCTTTCTGAATCAGATGAATCTTCTGCTGATTTCCTTTGAGGAAGTTCTTTTGGGTGTGGTCTGACTGGTGAATCTCTTGAGCAGATGGACTGTGATGAACTGCTCCTTGAGTCGGAGCTATGTTTGGGACATTTCTTTGGGTACATCTCTCGAGGTGTCTTATGTGCTCTTGTAACGGGGGGATAATTTGATAGCTGAGTGTTTATTTCTTTTGTTTGGCCCCAGTGCATTTTGTCTCTGCTCCTCTCATGTGGTGTTAACTGTCTCCTCTCAGTTTTCTCCTTACTGTCGTGGGTGTCTTGAGTGCGTTTGCATACCGTTTTCCGGAGTCTGAGTGAATTGCCCAGTCTTATGTGGTTTGTTTCTTCTTCTCGCTTGTTAGGCGCACTGTCATCTGTGCCATGTGTGTGATATGTCCCACTGGTTGATGCTTCTTCAGAAAAGTCTAAGAAGCTTGATGAACAGTGGGTTGCTCGGGTATGTTTGTATACCGGTTTCCAGAGTCGGTGTAAATTGCCCAATCTTCTGTAGTTTGTTTTTTCTTCTCGCTTGTTGGGTATGCTGTCGTCTGTTCCATTTGTGTGATCTGTCCCACTGCTTGATGCTTCAGAATAATCTGGAAAATTTGATGAATGACTCCTTGAAGTTATTTCAGTTTGGCTGTCACAATCCCGGATTGTCCCGGTCTTTTGTTTGCCATCCTCCACTGCCGATTGTATTGTTGAATCTGAGTATTTCATGTCACTTTGTCTATTGTGATATCTTGTCTCTGGTCTGCCTTTGCCCTCACTCTTTCTGGCTCTTTTGGTCTCTTGGGCTTTACTCACTGACATGAGAAACATCTAATTTCTCTTGTCTTCCTTTCTTGCATTGAGGTGCAATTCTCTTGCTTTGGCCCTCTCTCCAGCTTCGGCCCTCCTGATGATTTCCTTTAGGGAGAGCTGCTTTTGAAGGAGCATGCGCTTTGTGTCTGGTATTGAACAGCCCTCAATTACCCTGAGTCGAATTGCTTCCTCATTTGTGAATGTATTGAAATCGCAGTATTGTACCAGACTTTGTAACCTTGTAATGAAATTTGTTAATGATTCACCTGGTTCCTGCCATGCTGCATTGAAGATGAGGCGTTCTTGATCCACGTCTTTCTTTGTGTTGAAATGGGCACGTAGTGTCTCTTTGAGTTTTTCATATGTCTCTACGTCCTTTGTTGGAAATGTTCTGATTAGGCGTCGGCCTTCATGCCCCACCAACTGAAGTAGTAGTGGCAGACGTTTTTCGTCTCTTCGCTCACCGGTTGTTGCAAGAAATTCTAAAAATTCATCCAGTGACTCCAGCCACCGGTTCCATTTGGGACCCAAACTCTGGGTGCCGGTCTGTGTCACTGGGGGTGGCACTTCAATGCAGGGGTTAGCTTTCTGTGTTTTTTTCCCACCAACATGATGGTTTAATGTGCTAGTATGATAATGCCACAGGACTGTTCACTATACTTTATGTATTATTTGTTGGCCCTCTTCGGTAGAGATCTTGCGTATAGTTGTTTTTCTTTTGATTTTGGGAAAGCTCACTCAAAGGTGACCGTCGTATTCTTTCTGGCAGCTTCACATTTTCCTTGTAGAGCTGTTCCAGCTTTGATGCCCCCCAGCTCTGTGTATTCCTTTCAAAAGCCAACCTGGCTTGGTGTCTGCCCTTAGTATCGCTGTCTCAGTAGGCTTCAGTGAGTTAGGTTTGGATTGCCTGGTTCCAATATGGCTGCCTCATTGATTTTAGTGGATTTGTCTCAGGGCGCCTGACTTCAAGATGGCCACTTCATAGACTTCAATGGACTGTCCCTCAACTTGCCTGACTTCAAAATGGCCGCCACTCGGCTGCAGCATGCATAGCTTGTAGTTCAGAGAATTCCTGCTTTTCTTTAATGCTGCATGCTAGCTGCAGGTAATGTGTGCTTCCTCAGCACTGGTACTTTATGTCACTTGCCTCCTTTATCTGCAGGCCTGATCTTCGATCCCATCCTCGTCACCAGTTGTCCTGTTCTGGATTGGTTTCTCTTCACAGCACTGGAAAGCATAACACTCTGCATAAAAGACAACACCTGTCATAAGGCTATTAACTCTTCTTTATTAATTTCTCAGCTTTTATACATGGCCTACTGATGTGGAGCTACTCTCCACACGTCCTCTTCTCTCTGCTTCCCTCAATGTAGTGAGAGGGAAAACTAAATACTTCCTGTCTCCACCCAGGAAGTTCCTGGCATCTCAATTCTGTCTGGACCAGCTAGACCGCTGACCTACTTATATAACAATGTCCTTTCCTGGAGGACATGACACGGCTGGCCACTGTTCTAGTGTTTCTTGTACCAGCCACTCCCGAGGGCTGGTTTACATTACAAACCCACACCCATCCATCACAGGCGTCACAGGACATGTGACCCTGCCAATAAAAGAGGCCGGGCGCATGTGTCCTGGGCAGTTACAGATACCCTCGCACTGTGTCTGCGTGTTGCTTATTACTGTATGGGGGCCTAGGGCCCCAACCCTTTACAATCAGTAGCATGTACACTTCAACTTGCTTCCATTTTGAATCAGACCATTTTCCTCAAAAACATTTTACTGTGCTTAGGAGAACCTGATTACATGTTTGAGAAAAGGAATTGCAATCTGCAAAAAATGTTTTTATTGTTAACACAGTGGCTTTTAATAAACATTACTAATTGTATATGTTTTAATGGCTAAAAGCAGTGTTTTGTAAGCATGAACAAGCATCTTTTAATCCAACCCCACACTGTTTTTATGGAGCTGTATAGAATGCTCCAGTGCATTTATGCTTGGCAGTGTTCTGCAGCTCTTATGTAATAGACATGTTATTAGCTAACAAAACTGCCTATATGCTTAATAACCAAATAATACATGGGAGTCTGCAATCCCTCTATAAAGAGCTGTGTCTAATTTACTTATTACACTCAGTTGTGATGTCTGTCGTCACCTGTAATAAGAAAATGGTGTCACTGCTCAACTGTAATAACTTATTACAGTTGATTTGTGAACCCTTAATGCCTGCTACCAGAGCTAGCAGCCAGGCTGAAAAGCAGATCACGTAGCATAATTACTCCTGCAGTTTAAACAATGACAACGAGAACTAGATTTTTGTTCTTCTGATCTGTTTTTCCAAAATTAACAAACATCAGCAGAATGTAAAGATTTATTGAAAAATTTCTATTTTTGCATGCTCAGGTCATAACAGAAAAGATAGAATCCCTCTGCATGTTTCTACACAATCCGAGTACAGTATTTTTTATTCTGACGTACATGAAACTTATTCTAATATCTTTTTGTGACAATTTACTAACAGCTTTTTGTGTGTTTTAATTTCACATTACATTGTCACGGGCACCTCAGTGGCCTCTTAGGATCGGTTCGTTGCTCAGATTGGTCCACCTATTGACACCCTCAATTCCGATCTGCTATTATAGCACAGAAGGTTAAGGTGGTCAATCGGGGGAAGGGAAGGAAGGGAACAGTGGGGAAGGAGACCTGTGGAGAGAAAGACTTGTTTAGGTACTGAAGTAAGAAACATCCTAAACACCTGTAAAATACATTCTCCCTACTACCTTTAAAGAAAAATAACAAGGATCCTGCAGTAGTATTAAGAAGGACGATTGGTATTCATCGAGAGCATCTTAATGGCTAAAGCATTTCCAGCAGATTAAATGCATATAGGTATGTACCCAGATTCCATTCGATAGGTGCTGTGAACAGAAACAAGAAGGTTACCACTAGGCCTCTCTACTTGGCACAAGGAGATACATATACTAATAGGCTGGCGTGTACCCACCTATGTTTGTAAATGGTCTAACTTCACAGGGGAGGAAGGATATGGCTAGCTTCAACCTCTCACTGTCCCCCTGTTAGAAACATGAACGAAAAACACACAACACTTAATACACCCTTTGTGGCAAATGGTAGATCATTCTGGGTAACATTCCTTGCGGTATATACAGTATCGGTATACATAACCCATCCTGTAATTCGGTTGGTATAAGTAGTTGAAGTAAATTAAATAGTATAGCCTTGTGTAATGCAGGTTCTATACCACCTGGTATTTTCGAAGACTTAGCGTTTCTCTGGCAGACATGAACATTCACAGTAGCATTCCAACTTTAAATGCGCCCAAAAACCCCTTGGTTCCTGGTCCTACCTCCTTCGTGGTATTTTATCCCAAATCGTATGTTGCAGAACTTTGTACCGCTTACCACACCAGTCTTAACCACGTAAAAGAAACAGTAGGTGGTGTCAGAGACACCCTTACCGCACCGAACCCACAGGAACTCCAAAGCTCCCTCTTCCTTTGAACAGCAAAACGCTCTGAATAATCTGCAGCGTTTCCTCCAGCTTCGATGGCTTACGTAGCCATCCGGGTCACAAAACGCATCATTTCCTGACGCGCGAGCGGCGCGCTGCACGGGCTTCTGGGGAACGTAGTTTTTTCCTTCCCTACAGCTGCGTCGTGGTTGTAGCCATGGTTTCTTCCGGCCACCTTGCCTGCAGCGCCTGGTAGACCGCTGCGTACTTCCTCCAGCTTGTTTCCCGTCTCTCCGAGCGGTCTGGAGGCGTGACAGCGTTCATCTGGGTGAGTGCCGTAATAGCACATCCCTCTTCCGAAGAACGCTGACACGAGCCAGGTTTATTCGGATATTTGGCATGAAATGACTTGATGCACCTTGGAGCATGCATTCCTGCCGCAGGTTCCCACGAGTTCTCTTCTACGCCATATCCTTTCCAGGAAACCAAATACCAAAGTCGCGAACCTCTCATCTTGGAATCCAATATTTTATGTACCTCGTATTCCGGCTCATTGTTAACCCATATAGGAGAAGGTCGTTTCTTGACTGGTGTGTAAGAGGGTTTTAGAAGTGATACATGAAAGACTGGGTGTATCTTCATGGACTTTGGAAGGGCTAAAAGCATTGCTACTGGAGAGATGCATTTCTTGATTTTGTATGGTCTGATAAATTTAGGGTTGAAGATGCTGTACTTGTGAAAACGAATGTTTTTGGTGGACAACCATACAACATCACCCACTTGGTATATGGGGTTTGGTTTTCGATGTTTGTCAGCCCCTTTTTTATATTGCATCTTGGCATCTTTGAGATTCCTGTAGGTAATGTCTTAGGGTCTGTTGTATGTGGGTTATCCTTGTTTGTACTTCAGGTAACTTTTGGTTGACCACAGGATGTACTAAAGGCAGGAACCGGGGATGAAAACCATAACTACTGTAAAAAGGAGCTGTTTTGGTTGACTGGTGTTTTGCGCTGTTGTAGGCTATCTCCGCTAGGCATAGCAACTCAACCCAGGCGTCTGATTTTTCTTCAACATAGCATCTTAAGTACTGTTTCAGAGTCTGGTTGAGTCTCTCAGTCTGTCCATCTGTTTGAGGGTGGAAGCTGGTTGACTTAGAGGACTTCATATGTAAGGCCGCACACCAGGCCTTCCAGAAACGAGCTGTGAACTGGGGGCCCCTATCCGAAACAATAGTAGTCGGAAGGCCATGTAGTCGGATCACATGCTGCATAAGCATCTTTGCCAATTGTCCGGAGGTGGGTTCCTGTGCACATGCAATGAAACGGCCCATTTTGGTGAGACTGTCCACCACTACTAAGATGGCGGTACATCCGTTGTCTTTTGGTAATCCAACTATGAAGTCTAAAGAGATTGTCTCCCAGGGAACCATAGGGGTCGGAAGTGGTTGTAGCATTCCTTGGGGTTTAACATTATCTACCTTGGCTTGTACACATGTCTCGCACCTATGTATCATGTCCGTTACATCGGTTCGAACTGAAGGCCACCAGAATTGACGACTTATTCTGTCAAGGGTTTTGTCTATACCATTATGTCCTGCACTATGAGCGTTGTGGCACCACTGAAACACCTCTTTGCGCAAGGCCTTGTTGGGAATTAACAGCTGATTACCCTTTATTGGAAGTCCTTTGACCAGGGTCCATTGGGGATGTTTCTTTAGCATTCCTTCCAACTGTGGGTCCGCACACACTGTGCTATCTTTCGTAGAAACAAGTCTGTTTGAAGTAGCCCTACCACTTGTTTTGGGCTCAAGATAGAATGATGTTATTCGATCCTGCTTTCTTGGGCGGTTTCTTGTCTGGTAAGGGCATCAGATTTTTTGTTTTCTGCTCCTGGCCTGTAAGTAACGATGAAGTGAAATTCAGCAAAAAACAGCATCCACCTTAGTTGTCTGGGTGATAGCATCCTTGCAGATCGCATGAATTGTAGGTTACGGTGATTGGTATACACCGTTACTACATGCTTAGCCCCCATCAAGAGATGTCTCCAATCACTGAAGGCGTTTTTTATTGCTAGTAACTCTTTTTCTGCAATGGTATACCTTACCTCCGCTTCGTTCAGTTTACGTGACATGTATGCCACAGGGTGTAACTGGCCAGTGCTTATGTGTCTTTGGGAGAGAATGGCTCCAACTGCCACTTCCGAAGCGTCAGCTTCCACTACATAGGGTCTTTCTGGGTCGGGGTGAGCCAAAATGGGAGCAGTAACAAAGGCTTGTTTCAGGCTCTGGAATGAGGTTTCGGCTTCGCTTGACCAAAGAAAGGGTACGTTTTTTCTTAGCAGTTTGGTTAGGGGGCCACTGTGTCAGAAAAGTGGCTTATAAATCTGCGGTAAAAGTTCGCAAACCCTAAGAAACATTGTATGTCTCTGATATTGGTAGGTCTTGGCCACTCTGTAACGGCCAGGATTTTTCGTTCAGACATTTCCTGCCCTGTGTGTGATAACATAACACCCAAGAATTCCACTTTGTACACGTGAACCTCACACTTACTGAGCTTACAGTACAGTCCATTTAGTCGAAGTGCCTTGAACACCTTGCAAAGATGCCTATAGTGGTCTTCCATGGTGGATGAGTAAATCAAAATGTCATCAATGTATGCCACCACAAACTCATCTAAGAACTCCCGCAGCACCTCGTTCACAAAGTACTGAAATGCTGCGGGGCATTGCATAGGCCGAAAGGCATCACCGTATACTCATATAATCCGTACCTAGTACGGAAGGCGGTCTTCCACTCATCGCCCTCCCATACGCGTACCAAGTGGTAGGCCCCTTTCAGATCTAATCGTGTGTAGATGGTGGCTGTTTTGACTTGCTCGAGTAAGACGGGTATCAGGGGTAAAGGATATCGGTTCTTTATAGTGACGTTGTTGAGGGCTCTATAGTCTGTACATGCTCTTTTCTCGCCATTTGCTTTTGGTATAAAAACAGTGGAGGGGCTGCTGGTGACTTGGAGGGGCGTATGAACCCATTCTCAAGGTATTTATCAAGGTATTCTCTTAGATGGGTGTTTTCCGGTTCAGTCAGAGCGTATAGTCTCCCACAGGGTATCACTGCTCCTGGTACTAGGTCTATCTGGCAATCGTAGTGTCTATGTGGGGGTAGCGTGTCGGCTTGCTTCTCACAGAACATGTCCTGGTATTCTGTGTAACATAAGGGCAGTGTAACATCCGTTTCTGCAGCCGTGGCAACACTGTATACTGTAACCAAGTTTTTCACTGGAGTCGACGTAAAAGAATAACAATGCTCCTTACACCAAGGACTAGTAAAGGCTACTGTTTTGTTTTCCCAATTAACAGTGGGGTTATGCATTACCAACCAAGGAAGACCCAGAATGACACCGTATTGGGGAGCCTGGATGATGCTAAACCTCACGTGTTCTGTATGACCTTCTCCACAACTCATTTCCAAACTATCTGTGTGGAATCGTATAGGGCCTGTACTCAATTCTGTCCCATCAACCGCTAGCACTTCATCGGGTTTTTCTTTCATATTCAAGCTAAAAAACAGCCTTTTAGCTACAAGGCTGTCCATAAAAAGCCCTGTGGCTCCGGAGTCAATCATCGCATCTACTCTCTGCCAACCCTTCTCAGTCCGTAATCGAATGGGTATAAAGAAATGGTCTGTGGAAAGGCCTTTTTTTTGTTTAATGGAAGGGATGTTCACACCACCCAAAGATCTCCCTTCTGGTACCTTTGAGTTTTTTAGTTTTCCTGCTTTGTCTCTGTGATGGCTACTTGCAGTTTCTTGAACCCGGCATTGGTTCATGATTTAGCCAGGCATTCTTTAATGAAATGGCCTTTTTTGCCGCAATACATGCAGAGACCGTTTTTTCTCCTCATTTCTCTTTCTGCTTGAGTTAGCGAGGCGCGCACTGCACCTATTTCCATAGGTTCAGAGGGTAACCCGGATGACCCCCCTATGGATCGGTTTCTGTCGAACCTGGTAGGCAGTCGCTCAACCCTCTTCTTATCCCCTCTGCGTTCCCCCATACGGTAGTCCAACCGTAATGTGAGATTGATACGGTCAGTGCAGGTAGAAGGCTGGGGATCGATCTGGGCTAAGACGTCCTTAATCTCGTCTTTTAGTCCTTGGTAAAACAAGGCGGCCCTTTTTTCTTCAGGCCACTGTGTTTCTGCCACTAAACGTTGGAAGGTATTAATGTGCACTACAAGGCCCTTGTTGCCTTGTTTTAGTTCTAGCAGCTCTCTATCAGCTGAGAAAGAAGCTGCTCTGCGATCAAACACTGTTTCAAATTCCTTCCGGAACTCATCCCAGTCATATAACAAGGGGTCATCTCGGCGCACAAAGGGTACGGCCCACTGAGCTGCCTCCCCTGTCAGATACGAGATCATAAAGGCTACCCTAGCCTGATTAGTAGAAAAAGCCCTGGGTCTACAGGAGAAATGTAACATTACTTGGGTCATAAAAGCCTGTACCTTGGAAGCGTCTCCCTGGAAACGCTCAGGAGCAGCAAAGGGTATGGGTGTAGGTACCTCCACGGTAATTGGAGGATTGGAAGCGGGACTTCCAAACTGCCATGGGCCCCCCCCATGTTTTGTCCCGTATGGACATCAAAAGGGTTTCTCTGTATTCTGTCTACTTTGTCTTGTAATGCCGCTGTCTCAGCCCTAGAGGCCGTGATCTCCTGCTGTAATATAACTAAGGTGGCTAACACATCCTCCGAGGTGGCCATATTCTCAATGAACCGACCGGGAGAGGTGTTTATCCTTGGGCAGATTATTCTGTCACGGGCACCTCGGCGGCCTCTCAGGATCGGTTCGTTGCTCAGATTGGTCCACCTATTGACACCCTCAATTCCGATCTGCTATTATAGCACAGAAGGTTAAGGTGGTCAATCGAGGGAAGGGAAGGAAGGGAACAGCGGGGAAGGAGACCTGTGGAGAGAAAGACTTGTTTAGGTACTGAAGTAAGAAACAACCTAAACACCTGTAAAATACATTCATATATGCCCTCTCTCCCTACTACCTGTAAAGAAAAATAACAAGGATCCTGCAGTAGTATTAAGAAGGACGATTGGTATTCATCGAGAGCATCTTAATGGCTAAAGCATTTCCAGCAGATTAAATGCATATAGGTATATACCCAGATTCCATTCGAAAGGTGCTGTGCACAGAAAGAAGAAGGTTACCACTAGGCCTCTCTATTTGGCACAAGGAGATACATATACTAATAGGCTGGCGTGTACCCACCTATGTTTGTAAATGGTCTAACTTCACAGGGGGAGGAAGGATATGGCTAGCTTCAACCTCTCACTGTCCCCCTGTTAGAAACATGAACGAAAAACACACAACACTTAATACACCCTTTGTGGCAAATGGTAGATCATTCTGGGTAACATTCCTTGTGGTATATACAGTATCGGTATACATAACCCATCCTGTAATTCGGTTGGTATAAGTAGTTGAAGTAAATTAAATAGTATAGCCTTGTGTAATGCAGGTTCTATACCACCTGGTATTTTCGAAGACTTAGCGTTTCTCTGACAGACATGAACATTCACAGTAGCATTCCAACTTTAAATGCGCCCAAAAAACCCCTTGGTTCCTGGTCCTACCTCCTTCGTGGTATTTTATCCCAAATCGTATGTTGCAGAACTTTGTACCGCTTACCACACCAGTCTTAACCACGTAAAAGAAACAGTAGGTGGTGTCAGAGACACCCTTACCGCACCGAACCCACAGGAACTCCAAAGCTCCCTCTTCCTTTGAACAGCTAAACGCTCGGAATAATCTGCGGCGTTTCCTCCAGCTTCGATGGCTTACGTAGCCATCCGGGTCACAAAACGCGTAATTTCCTGACGCACGAGCGGCGCGCTGCACGGGTTTCTGGGGAACGTAGTTTTTTCCTCCCCTACAGCCGCGTCGTGGTTGTAGCCATGGTTTCTTCCGGCCACCTTGCCTGCAGCGCCTGGTAGACCGCTGCGTATTTCCTCCAGCTCGTTTCCCGTCTCTCCGAGCGGTCTGGAGGCGTGACAGCGTTCGTCTGGGTGAGTGCCGTAACATACATGCTCTGCATTTATTCTTCATGTCTGTAATCACACTTTATCTTTCATATGAAAGAGCAAGACAGAAGATTTCAGCAGTTTGTGTGAAGGGTGATGGTGTGACTATGTATTATAAGGAATAAAATACCCTTTGCCAAACGTTAAAAGGATATTGGAAGTCACCTCAGAGTTCCATGACCTTATACAGGAATTCAGCCTTCTTCCTCATTCCTCTATTGTGGTCACAGAATTCCTTGGTGACTTGGAAAGTCCTTATAATGTATAGGAGGGAATCTTTAATCTCATATATCAGTCACACTCTCTAAATACAGTGCCCTCTGTTGTAGCTCACTACTGCCTTGGGACATTGAGGCTAATTACTTTGCTGGTTATTGCCATGAGTTTGTTTGCACGAGTGCCAACATGCAAAGGAGTACTTGTTTCTAGCCATAGATATCTATCATTGCTGTGTTTGCATAAATGTAAAATCTATGTTGTAGTGTCTTGCGAGTTAGAAATGATGAAACCCTTTTGGCTCCTGAGCGAACCCGTAGAACTGTGACGTAAGTGTTAGAGCAGAATGCATTGAAGGCTGTTTTAGAATGTGGAGTTCGCAGTTAGAAGCAGATGAATAAAGACTGGTAAAACTAAGCTCCATGTGTGGCATTGCAATTGGCGGAACCCCGGCTGGGGGAAGATGCTACATATGTCAATGTGTTCTAGGATATTTTGTGTCCATGTGCATGCCTGCATGCATTATACAAACGTCACAACTATCGGCTTTGCCAATGGTTGTTTTAAATTTGCTGGGGAAGGTCTGGGGAGACTATGAATGAAAGGGGTGGAGAGTGGTAGAGGAGGTGAGGCCTACACCCACTAGGATACTCAATCCTGCTCACAAACACAGAGATGAGAGATTGCAATCCGAGGATATCCACCATCCCCTGGACTGGAACGGGCTCACTCTTGTCATGAGAGCAACAATCACCCAAGAGACAATCCACAGATTCCGCAAGATGCTCCTCTAGGAGCAGGAAGACGCTCTACGCAGATTAGGTATGATCTACGAGTCAGAAGGACCATACCTCTATACCAGTTGCCCGGAGCCTCCTGTAAGACTGTAATTTGATTTATTCACTGTCCTTGTGTACCAACCACCACACCAACCACCACCTGGGTTTACGTAACCCAGAGCTTCATGCTGCTCTTGTTGTAGTAGTGGTGTCTCTAACCAGTCAATGAACCAGTCAACCAACAGATCTATGGATGTTGACACTACTCGTATCACCCACCACAGACAAGAATTTAGGGTGCCCTCGCATCGCTGAAGTGAGAGTACCATTGTCGCGGTGTGGACACCGCCTCTCCACACTCATCCGCAGGACGGCACTTGAATTCAGATTGAACTGGCTCCGCGGTGGAAAGCGAATACCAGGAAGAAAGCTGCGTTATTGATTTCCAAAGCCCACACATATCAGCCATCATCAATTTAGAGCCAGAGCCAGACCGAATGGGTAAATTAGATTACATTATGGACTCTCGCGGCTGCGAAGGGGCTTGTACGCAGCACAATTTGTGGTTTCCAGCTCGGGAAGTGATACATATGGACCTGGGGGAGGGTAGTTAATTAAACAGGAATGATGAGGAGGAAGGGGGAGGGGAGCAACATTACAAGCTTTGCAGATGTGATTATTGTGCAGTGTGCCTAGCAAGGGGGCCGTGTGCCTTAGTGCAAGTGTGGACTTGCGGCCTCTCGCCCCCGGTTGGGTAGTAAACGACAGCTATGGTGTGGGGTGTGCTGGGTCCCGCACACCAGTGGGCTTCAGTGCCGCTGCATCTACTGCACCAGTGATAGCTGCACCCCTCTGATCTGGTGCAGTAGGAGTTTCATCAGATCTGGGGTGCTCTGCATGACGCCACCCACTGTCATTTCATGGGACTCCTCATTGTCATTACAAAGCATTGACTCTCAAGGTGCAGGGCGTGGCCTCCATGGGTGGGGTGTAAACCCTGCCTCCTTGAGCTCACCAACACACACATGGCCCCTCTTCTTTTCAGAATGGCCTCATATTGTTGGCTTGTAGTGTAACAATTGGTGATTTAGCAGTGTTCTGTGTTCAGATTGCAGTGTTGTGTTGTTACAGCTGTGTTGAGGGGTTGTATCTGTAGCCTGTTGCATTGTTGTTATGTTATGTGCTGTAGTTTTAGTGACGTGATCTTGAATTTGTTTTTTGCAGCTGAAGTGTTGCAGTGGTGTAGCATCTTTACCATTGTTCTGTTGTAGTGACCGTATTGTGGTGGTATTGAGGTAGTGTTGTCACTGTAGTGTTGATAGCTTTGTTGTGGCGCCCTGCTGTGATGTTGTTGCAAAGTTTTAGTTTCAATGTTTTAGGTAGAGAGCTGTAATCACACTGGTGTTGTAGTTATAGTGTAGTGTTCATGTTGTGTACAATGTAGAGGCAGAGTTATAGGTGCAATCTTGGAATGTAGTTGTAGTTTTTAGTTCTAGTGCTCCAACCCTGCAGTCGAAGTGTCATATGTTTGAGTTTCACTATTGGTGTTTTTACTGCTGTGTTGTGGGGTGTAATGTAGAGTTGGAGTTTACAAGTACTTTGATGACGTACTTGTACTGTTGCATTTGTAGTGGTGCAGCTGTAGTGCTGCAGTGCATTTGTAGCAGTGTACTCGTTGTGGTGTTGTAGCACTGTAGGGGCAGTGATGTCACAGGCTTTAGTTGTGCTGCTGGTGTTGTAGATTATAGAGTTGATGCTGTAGTTAGTATTGGTGTTGTAGTTGTTCCATTGGTGTAATTGTAGTCTTGTCTGTATATGATGTGTTATCTTCTTTGTTCTGTCTACAGAAACAACCAAATCTAGGACAGAATTCCTAAAATATAGTGCAGTGCAGTGCAGTGCAGCAACCAAAGATGCTGCACCTCGTTACACAAGGGACCAGAGGGGCGCAGAGCCATGGTGCAGTGGTGTGTGCATGCTGGAAGGGAACTCTTGCAGCACCCATCCTGTGCCTGGACAATTTAAAAACATTTCACACATTGGATGTGTGCTGTACATGTACAGGAAGGATCAGCACTTGAGGGGACAGTCCAGGCAGCATGAACGGATGAATGGAGAGACCTGGCGGCAGGGTGCAGGGGCAGAATGAGTGGCTGATTTGATAGCCCTGGCAGCAGGTCTAAAGGGGCAGAATGAGTGGGTGAGAGGATGGTCCGGGCAGCAGGGTGCAAGGGTAGAATAGGAGGCTGGGTTAATAGCCCTGGCAGTAGGATGCAGGGGCAGAACGAGTGGGTGAGAGGATGGTACGGGCAGCAGGGCGCAAGGGTAGAATGGGAGACTGGGTTAATAGCCCTGGCAGCAGGTCTAAAGGGGCAGAATGAGTGGGTGAGAGGATGGTCCGGGCAGCAGGGCGCAAGGGTAGAATGGGAGACTGGGTTAATAGCCCTGGCAGTAGGGTGCAAGGGCAGAATGGGAGGCTGGGTTAATAGCCCTGGCAAGAGGGTGCAGGGGCAGAATGAGTGGGTGAGTGGATGGTACGGGCAGCAGGGCGCAAGGGTAGAATAGGAGGCTGGGTTAATAGCCCTGGCAGTAGGGTGCAGGGGCAGAACGAGTGGGTGAGAGGATGGTACGGGCAGCAGGGCGCAAGGGTAGAATGGGAGACTGGGTTAATAGCCCTGGCAGCAGGTCTAAAGGGGCAGAATGAGTGGGTGAGAGGATGGCTTAGGCAGCAGGGTCCAGGAGCAGATGAGTGGTTGAGTGAATAGTCGAGGCTGCATGGTCCAGGAGCAGATGAGTGGTTGAGTGAATAGTCTAGGCTGCATGGTACAGGGTCAGATGAGTGGATTAGTGGGAAGTCCAAGCAGCATGGTGCAAGGGCAAAATGGATGGACCAGTGCATCTTCATGGACTTATGGTGAAAGATGCTCGGTGTACCAGCTACAAATTATACAATTTTGAAGGGAGTGTGAGCACTAAAGTGTGAGGTTAGGTTGCGTGCCATTACAAATGTATAAAAGTTATAAAAGTGTAAATTAGCCAGGGCCACTGGAATTATGAGATTCTGAGGCTGCAGTTTTTTTGCATAACCATGTGTTTTTCTGCATTTGACAAAAACAAATTTTGTTTCTAGCTCAAATGGATCAAAAGTTACTAAAAACTTGGCGACGTGCTCTTGTGCAATGGAAGGCCTTTCGCAAAGGTTAACGAGTCATTTTTCAGTTGCTTATTTCTCCATTTGGTTATGAAACTGGTACTAATGAGGTGAAATCTTTGCCCAGACAGTATTATCGTGCGAAAATGACAAAATAATGAACTATTAAACTATTAAAAATATGCCACATGATGCCATATAGCTTGCATTTTCTTGTTGCTAATTTAGTCAACGTTGCTGCATAATTTGATACCCCCACCACATAATTTGGTAGCCCTGCCACATAATTCCACTGGCCCTGAAACTACCTCTTTATGTTGATTGTAGAGGATGTGCTGGTGAAATGCACTTCACCATCGGCTGCTGACTTGGGGCTCCGCTCCAGTTTAATAGGGGTCCGTTGCATGCAGGTGGGGGTCGTAAACCAGTCGGTGTGTTTTTAGAAAACAGACAGGTTTGCGGCCCAGGTTTCATTTTGCAATGCGCCTGATGTACTAGTCTCTCGCCGCGCCAAATGACCCTTCACAGGGAGTTGCAAACTCTCCTGCAGGAGACATTTTGCAGCTGCCTGTGAATGGTAAAGGGGCTGAGGGATCCCCCTGCCACCCCGATGCCAGCTGTAACCACTCAAAAGATGGAAGCTGTTCCTCCGGAACACCTTTCACTTTGCCAACCTGTCACTACCCTCTTTTGCCAACAGCCATCGCAAACCATTGATCCATTACATACCGAGCGGCGAAGGCAATGGGACGCCCATTGCAAGCCCTTTTCCATTGCAAGTTGATATGGGTCATGAAAGGCGCTTTGTGAGTCGAAAAAACTTCCAACTTGCGATTTGCCATTAATATATTTCGACTTGCTCTTTTGCTGTTGCAAAACCTCTCGTTTTGCTAATGACAGGTTTTGCAACCACAGAGGTGTTTATTACACGGGCCCTTATTTCGTATTCAGACACAGATCTTACCGTCTCTCTCAGCGGCCCGAGACGCAAAGCTTTCTCCATACGTACAGTAAATTTATGCTAAGCACATTAATAATGTATGTATGTATAACGTGTGAGTCACAAATGTAAACAGACTTTAATGAATGTGCATAACTTCAAAAGAGATGGGCTTAAAGTGCATACATTAGGCATTCACCATGAGCTCTTGAAATGCAGCTCGGATGGGAGCAGTGGGTGAACCTCTCGGCATGTCATGAGAGCAGCCAGAGAAGTGCAGTGCAGCAGTGCACTGCACTCACGAGCCAAAGTCCCTTCGCTTGTATGCATGCTCTTGTTACCGAAATATGCACGGGGACACATGCGCCAGCCCCGGGGCGAAGTAGTGTAGAGTTATGCGCCACTGAGGCGCACATTAATACCCCGTAGCTCAGTGTGCTCCTTGGGAGAGGGTACAGAGGGCGAAGCCGCTGGATACCTTCCAAATATTGGTCCTGAAGTGCACAGGTGCAAACATTGGACATGATTTAGATCTCGGTGAACCGGTTACTCCGTCACAACGGTGACGGATATCCCGTCCGTCGAAATATACATCCCATTCTATCCTATGGGATTTATATATCAGTGGACTGGATATCCGTCACCGCTGTGACGGAGTAACCCGTCCGCTGAGATCTGAATCAGGCCCATTGTTAGTGTGCGGAGGATGTGGTGAAGGATCTGCGGATTGGTACCCTGCACCCGTATAGTGAGCGGAGCCCTTCATCGCATATTCAATGGTCACGACGGCCACCTGTACACAGTACTGAAGAGGGGATTTCACTCGCTGCTCGGTGACCACTTCTACACACTTCCCTTTGCATGCACTATCACCACACAGGCATCATTGGAGGGCTTTTTATGGTATGGCTTGACAGAGCAGCTGTCACCAGACAATTATACGAGCATCACTAGAGAGCGGCGTTGGCTCCACCCACATTTTGGGACCCAGGAGCACATGTTTTGAAGTAGTGTGCTTCCAAAAAAAGTGCTTGCCCTCCGCACAGCTATTATCAGTTTGTTTATGTATCCAGCTACCTGAGCTTGACCTTTCAGGGCCACACACATGACATTGCAATACCATTAAAGTGTCTTCGATTACTAGAACATTTATGGTGTTTTCTCATGGATGTTTAGGCCTGGCTTGTCACCTGACCTTTTAACCTACAACAATATTGTTCTACAGTCCTTTGCTTCCACAAAAATACATACCCATTGCCTTGCTATTTACTTGCAATGCTTCCTATTACCATACAACATTGCTTTAAAACCACAGCTATTGCCTTTGCCAATGCTTGTTTATACTGTTGCATATGGTTCCATTGTGTGCATGATGACCCCATTTTGGAATTTGCATGTGTATCCCTGTGTGTTGGTTCTATAATTCATATTTATTAGTTTTTACCCTGGTGCAAAAACCTCTCCGAAATAGGGACTGGGGCAAAATGTTTGCTCATATTACGCATACAGCCGAAGAGCACCGAATGGATTTGCCCTCTCTTATTGCCAGTGCAAGATATTATTGGCTCTGGCATAATGGTGTGGTTCCTGGTGAATAATGGGCATTAATGGCCTGATGCCCACCCATTGTAATATGCTGGTCCCGGCATACCGTTGTAACTCTTGGCCTGTTTTGGGTATCTGTGGTATCATGGCGCCCAGTGCTGTTATAGTTCTGGCCCTGGCACAATGGTGGTAACTCCAAACCTATCGTGGACACTCCTGGCATGAGGGTACCCACGCTTGGCATAATGCTGACGCTAAGATATTAGTGTTAATTCCTGGTAAAGTGTGGACACTCTTGGCATGAGATGGTGATAGAAGGACATCCAAGGAGGAGTCTGTCTGTCTGTCATAGGAGTGAGTACATGTGAGTACTTGAAAGTGGCACATTGATGTTTGGGCACCAAACGCGTTAAGGTATTTCAGGGCAGAATTTGTGTTTTGTGAAGAAAGCAATAAGCATGTGTAAGGAGGAATGCAGATTATGTTTACAAAATTAAAAGCTTGTATTCGACAGAGTAACTGACCATCTGCTATTGGGGGTACACAATCATTGCATTTCCAAATATACATTTCAAGCTCATATTTGAGTGATTGTCACTTCTGAGACCCTTGTCTGTGAAATCAGTGTTCAGCCTCAGCCATTAACTGAGCACCAGGACTGCTGTATGAACTGTACAGTCTGTCTGGACCCTGTCTTCAACATTTGTGTATTTTTTTATTTCGCCCTGTCCCTTCCAAGGAGGTCCTCAGTCATAATGTATCCTTGGAAGGGGCAGGGCGGGAAAAGGAAAGGGCTGACATTTAGAAGTGTAGATGGATGGATGCTATTAATAATGACAGATTGCTTAAAATCACATTTTCTGATCTGCTTGTATCACCTACAGCTTTTCAGTTATTGTTTTAGAAATTATATTGAAATACGCACAATTTTCCAATACTTTCTTGGGGCAGACCAACTTACAACACACATGGGGAGAGTCACACTTGCTTGCCTGGCAACCACTGGAATATTTCAGGAGTGGCCTTTCAGAACCCATGGCTTATATGCAAATCTGTGTGAAACCTGTGCTGTAAAGCACACTAGTTGGTCCCATTTTAAACACATATTTTTATAGGGGTGGCAACTCTTCCTACCAGCTCTCCCAAAGGAAGTTGGGCTTGCTCGCTGACAGTCTGGCAGGAAGTAACCCCCCACTTTTAAAGCTGCCCTTGATGCACAGCAAAAGGTCTTGGCCCCATTAAAGGATTGCCTTATACTAGACCTGTGCTAGTCATCTAAGTCCACCCCCCCCTCCACACCACTCACTTTGGTGAGTACTCGCCCTTCTTTTTCCCATTAAAAGCTCTGAAAAGAGCCCCTGGTGTGGAGCTAAGAGAGTGATAAGGAAGAGCATAAGCTGGGTTACTGCACAGAATTCAAATGGCTTGATCGATTTCCTGGGAGATAAAAAAAGCCTAAATGAAGCTACTCAGGGTAATAAGATTCTTCTCCCAGGCAGACACAATCACATTTCTTGTATTGATCGCTTTCCAGAGGGGGCTTCTCTAAATGCTGTGGGATATTCTGTGCTCAGAGGTACACTTCTCTCTGTATTTAATGATACCGTACAGGCCGGCGTTAAAGGCGCAGTGCTGCCTGGACCGTGAGGGACGTGATGGGTCCACGTAGAAGGTTCAGTCTCCATAGTCTGTGTTTAATACTCAGGGTCAGTGCTGGACAGTAGGGGGAACCCACCAGCTCCCAGTTCCGGCAGCCATTTTGGGGAGGAACAAGCTGAATTTGTCTTGGTGTCATTTTCAAACAGAGGGACATAATTCAGCAGCCCCTGCACGGTGTCTGCATTCAGAGCAGCATGCTGCAGGCAGCGAGGGGTCTTTTTAGATCGAAGCCCACCCTACAGCACAGCTGTCTGGTTTGCTAAAGACATTTTGGGGACATTCGGAAAGCTGACCTAGGCATGCTTCCGCCATTGCTTACCATTGGCTTTGTGGTTTGTAACTCACCTTTGCTTGCTTTCTATTTGCTGGATTTACTTGGATTAGGCTGTCCACCATGTCCTTTTCCCTCCCATGCAGCATTGCCTATTTACTGTATTATATATACCAAAAGTGCTCACTTTCTGTAAACAGGCCTTTAAATTTCTGTTCTTATCTTGTAACATTTGATGTGAATTCCAAGACAGAGGTCAAATGTCAGGCTCTGTCTTCCAAGGAAGCTTGATGTTTAATTTTCTTTCTCTGACTTCAAAGTGAGAGGCTTTATCTGACAATCTGGGGGTGTGATTGTGTGCGTGGTTTTCTTGTAATTTCATTTGCTCTCCCTGCCTCTGTTACAGCTTTTGGGTTTTGCTAGCACCATGACACATTTGGGTACTGTGCACTCTACACATTTATTTTACTTACTTAGTAAAGGCTTTTTTTGTAGCACACAACACAATTTAAATTTCTGTAAATGAACTGTGCAAATATTTCAGAAAATATAAAAATAAGAAAAGCACAAGTAAAGCAATTTTTTGTGTAATTCTGAAGTGTGCTGGAAACAAATATTTGAATATGATCAGAACAAATCAATACACAAGGTGATGTCATTTCCACACATTATCGTTTGTGCGCTGTATAGTTTTATCAGTAAAACTGTATGTCTGTGCAAATGTAATAGTCATTTCAACTGAAAATGTGTTGTCTGTAATGGCAGTATTTTACCACACCATGGATACTCCATTCTATGCCTCTCTGCTCTACGACACTCTATTCCACTCTGTGACACTCTATACCAGTCTATGCCACTCCACTTTACACCACTCTACTCCACTATGCGCCACTCTACTCCACTCTACGCCTCTCTACTCTACTCCACTCTATGCCACTCTACTCCACTTTACGCCACTCTACGCCACTCTACTCCACTCTACTTTATGCCACTCCACTCTACTCCACTCTATGCCAAACTACTTTACTCTACTCCACTCTAAGACACTGTTTGGCACTCTACTCCACTATGTGCCACTTCAATGTACGACACTCTACTCCACTCCAGGCCACTCCACTCTATGCCACTCTAGGCCTCTCTACTCCACTATACAACACTCAGCTCTGCGACACTCCACCCTATCCCATTCCATTCCACTCTAAGGCACTCTATGACACTCTACGCCACTTCACTCTAGGCCACTCTACTCCTCTCTATGACACTCCACTCTATGCGACTCTGCGACACTCCACTCTGCCACACTCTATGTCACTCTGCGACACTCCACTCTACGACACTCTTTGCCACTCTGCGACACTCTATGCCATTCTATGTCACTTTACTCCACTCTATGACACTCCACGCTACGCCACTCTAAGACACTCTACTCCACTCTACACCACTCCACTCTACGCCACTTCACTCTAGGCCACTTTACTCCTCTCTACAACACTTCTCTCTACAACACTCCACTCTACACCACTCCACACCACTCTACTCTACACCTCTTTACCCTTCTCTACTCTCCACCTCTCCACTCTACTCTACTCTACACCACTCCACTCCACCTGTACATCACTCTACTCGACGACACTTAACTCTACTTCACGACACTCCACTGTACTCTATGGCACTCCACTCTGACACTCCACCCTGCACACTGCATGACACTCTTCTCCACTTTATGCCACTTCGCAACCCTCCACTCCATTCTACACCACTCCATGACACTCTACGCCACTCCACTCTATGACACTCTTCTCCACGCTGTGCCACTCCATTCTGTGACACTCCACTGCACTTCACACCACTCTCCTCTATGCCACTAACGTTTAGCTTTGCTGAACAGCTGCCAATTTGGTGTACAACATGGCTAAAACACATTGGCAAAGCCAAAAGCCATGCATAGACTAGACTTGTTGGCTTTGACAACGCTTGTGTATTTTCACTTTCAGCTGGGCCCAGAACAAAGGCCTGATTTAAAGGGTCATCAGCCCTCTTTTTGTTCAAGTATCATCCTGGCTGGCAGCCATCTAGAGCCTAAAACCTAGATGCCAATGCAATGGAGAGAAACAAAGGTGCACAACTTGTAACCACTGAACAAGTACTTCAGAGGAGGCAGGTTTTTGACTGTGTTCAGCTTCTATGTGAGAGATATGCCTGCACTGTAAGAATGCAAAATTTATGCATGAGTCTGTTTGAGTAATTATACAAATGTTGATTAAATGGCACCTACTATTTGTTTAATTTAATTCTTTTACAACACTCTTCATCCCAGTGCAAGGTGTCAGAGCGCTTTACATCACACAAAGTGGCCCAATAAATCATTCAAGTGTGTAAATAAGTTATAGGAAATGTTACATAAGACAATAAGGGTTAAATGGTGTAGGAATCACATTTCATCCATACTTGTAGACATTATATGTTGAGTGAATGGTAGGGTGAAACACAAATTCAGTATATAAAACGTAATGCAGTGACTTTGGTTGTCTGTACTAGCAAGACTTTATTACTTCCCAAAGGAACCCTTCAGTGTAATCTTACAATAACAAGAGTTTGAGAAGAACTAAGGATCTAAGGGGCCCATTACGATGGCGGGCGGAAGCACAACCGCCGTGCTGGCGGATGCAAAAACCACCAGTTACCGCCGGCACGCAGCAGTCCACACGCCCGCCCAATTATGATGCGAAAAGCAGGCCAAACACCGCCGGCAAGCCAGCAACACCGTCCGCCATCAAAGTGCGCCCGCACACGTAGCGGCGCAGCATAACTGACACACACCGTCCGACGAAACACGTCCCGCCCGGCGCATAAATTACGATGCCGCAAACAAACGGCTCCCACGGCAAAGAGACACCGCACGTGAAAGAGAGGCGGAAACACGGACGCAGAGCACGGACAACGAAGAAGCGGCACCCCGGGCATGAATCCAGCACTGCAGGCCCTTCCCATGCTTCTGCTGATGCACCACCAAGGACGCACCGTACCGCGGAGACGCAGGTAGGCACACACACAACAAGTGCACGCAAACAGCGCACACAGTGCAAGGGCGGAAAAAGCGGACAACCCCCACCAGCGCGTGCACACTACACATCCACCATTGCATCCACATATGACACACAGGCCAAATCCTAACATCGCGGAACACATGTGTACACACCACCTGGGACTAGGAACCAACCACCCCGTCACGGCCCCAAAGCGCCGATGACGCCGCCACACATGCGCACAACGCAGAGGCCAACCACAGCGCCATGCATGCGTCGCACACAGACACAGGGACACAACCAAGCAGCACACACATCAGCCCCACCCCGAACGCACATGACACGTGACAGGCCGGCCACAGACATGTCCCCAACGCCCAATTCACGGACAACACCCAACGCCACCCAAACGACGCACACATGTCAGTGAAGACACGCAACTGCAGGACACACCCCAGTGTAACAAACATGGCGTAGCACACAGCGGCGGCAACACCAACTAGGAGAAGCAGGGCCCCTTCGGGAAGAGGAACGCCAGTACCACACTGAAAAACCCATACCACCCTGCACATATGAACAAGACACATGAAACGGAACACCAAAGAGCCCGGGGACCGACAACAGGTGGCCCAAGAATTACATCCACACACAAGGCCCAACGCAGAGCGGAAAGGCAGCCTGCCGCCCACACAAGGGAGAGCAGACAGCACTGAATGACCTTCCATTCCAACACCGAAACCACAGCCCTACGACAGAAGCCGGTGAATACAGCCATTGTCCAAGAATAGACCAACACAGGCATGCCGAGGAGACCGACCACAGGGCAGATAGCGCATATCACAGAAGCACACAACGGACGGGGAAGAAAGAAGAAAACACTCCCCCATGTCGGCCACATGCAAGTTAATTGGAAGGAGTCACACAGCACTGACCTTGAACTGTCTGAGAAGCATGTGGGAAGAGGGCCCGTGTCCTCCAAACAAGCCAACAGAACACAAGTCCTGTCTCCCCACGACTACACAGAGCTCACAGCAACCCCGGAGCGTGCACATTGCAGACTGCACACACAGCCGGAGCACGCCACCTCTACGAACCGCTGCGAAATGGCAACCGCAACACACCTACCCAACTACGCCGAACAGCTCAAGCTGTACCAAACCAACACGATACATACATTGGGATGCGATCTCCTGTCCCTGCTGAACGTAAGTTACCGACTGACTTACCGCATCACATTGTTCAGCTGCGTCATGCCCGTCTTCTACTGTCGGAGGTGTCCCTACCAGCATCCCGTCGAGATATGCCTCTCCAACCCGGCATGTCTGAAGGCGGACCTGCTACCACTACTCCTCCCTCTGGACGCACACGACAGGGCCTGCTCTGCCTATGGGGGCATGGCGTATGTGGCCAACATCGCACGCGCACTGAAATGGAACCACTGTGCCTCCACACGACGGATCATCGAGAACAGCTACATCGAATGTCACCCAGCATGCCCCATCATGGTCCTCCAAGGGACAACCTACGAACAACACCTTGACAGCCACCATCCGCTTCATTGGCTGGCAAACATGTACACCACCAATGACATGGAAGCCCTGCTGGACGGCATCGCATACCTGACAACCTGTAAATACGTCGGACCACAACGCAGGTTCCCCGAGTGACCTATGAAGTCCAACCCCGCACCCATGCTCAGCTTCCGCACGGACTGGCCAGTCACCACCACAACAGCCATACCAAACGACCGGCAACTGTAACCACACCATCAACGACATCGCCATGACATCGGATATGACCGGGACATGCACACTGTTCCCCATCACATCCAGGAACACCGCATGCATCGTGGGAGGCAGTGGCATGGGCTCTGTGCATCGCACCCACATGGACGGAACTGCACGAACAACCAGGACACGACATGGATCCAGCGCACATGGACACACACACCGCTCAGTGGACATGAATAGGTCGCCTGGAGTCTGTGGGTGCTGCACCCTCCCACCCCCGCCCCGGGAATCCCATACCAGGACCTTTGCATGGACGACAAGTGCATACAACAACAACACGACCCCAGTGACTGTGACATGTCCAGTAACCACCACAGTGCAACAACAAGTGGCACGCCGCTGCATGCACGCAAGCACATGCCCTGATGTCATCTCACATGCACGCGTGCATGAGGAACAACCGCAGCAAACCTGTCACATGGAACTGAGATGGACTGTGCCCATGATGCCGAGCGGTCTGGTAGGCTACATGTATACCGTCTGTGTCAAAGTCCGCAGTTCCGCAGCTATACGTAAATGTACATTAGCACAGCCTTGGCCAAGCAGATGTCACTCTGAAGCCCACATCCCACATGCAACAGCCAATCACATGTAACCCCACACCCTATCCCATTTGTTATCATGCTCAGTATATCCTCAACATGTATTCCGCTGCCAGTAGTGTCCACTATACTGCATCACAGAGGACAGAAGACTCAATATAATGTTTGAAACCAGAACTGTCTCCGCTGACTCATTTCACAAGTACGAATGAGAGAGGATGAGAGTATGTGAAGTACACGGCAGTCGTGACATGACCATGTAGTCCACTGGTATTGGATGTCAACGCAAATGAGTAGCACTACTGTGGAAGACACACATGTGTCGTGTGAAGTCGTATGGACGCAGTGCTCAGGTGGGTGGGTGCGACGGGTAGATGCGCACATGCCAAGTTGGAGCACGCCGTGTTGGGAGGGGTCATGAACAGTACACCACCGCTTCCCTGGGCATTGTGAGAGGACACCTGTCGGGGGAGTGAACACGTGTGTGCACAGCAGCCGGGCACACGTACAAAGCGGTACCAGGCGCACCTCAGCCCACCCTCTGTGGACAAGCTGGATCCTGTTGTGCGCCCGCCATGCCCCTTGACAAGGCACACACAGCCCCAGTCGACCAGGTGCAACCCCAACATAGTCAATCCGCACAGGCGATACAGGGCACGGGATGGCAGTGGAGCATGGTGTGTGAGAGGTCTCCTCGCGCTCCTCCTGGTCATATCACGCAGGCAATAGAACCTCAACGTCTAGCATGGCACAAGTCAAATGGAAGTGTAGGGGGACGCACCACAGCACGAGCAGCACTGACGTCACGGGAGGTGGCTCGCACCATCCCATCCATTGCCCATCATACCAACCACGACACATGCCATTGCGACTAAGTGCAAGCGCGTGCGCCACCACCCCCGAGCCCTCCCCAGAGAGGCCAAAGAGTGAATGTGTGGGCCATCAGCCACAGACGGACGCGGCCTGGCCGCAAGGGCAGCCACAGCCACTGGGTGTCGCAGGTGGCGGATCCGGAAGGCGAAGACTGTGATGCATAGTCCATGCAGGCCGGGTCTCCATTTGGGGCACCACGCAGGTGGACGGCGTCCCGCCACACATCATACCCTGGACCCACACATACACTCCTTGCCCTCTCTGGTGCGAGCTTGGGGCTGCCTGTGCAAGCGCTAGCCTCGCAGGTGAGCATGCATATTGGGGGCGAGGGGAGGACATGAGGGCTGGGGCGAAGATGACTGTATCACTGTCAGTTAGTACAAGGGATGACCCAGATGTGGAAAGGAAGAGACGTGTCCCGTGTGTACTGCAACTAGTCGCCAATCCAACTACCCCCCATGTCCGGAATGTAAGCCCGCACCTAGGCCCGCCCATCCGCCACATCGAACATACCACCAGCACGACAACCTTCCCATTCGAAACACTGACTGGGGGTGGCGACCAGTGAACAATCATGTGTAGCCTACCCACGCGTACATGTGGGCCCTCCATGATCCATGTCACCTGCGGCAAAGACATGACATGCGCAATGAGGGAAGTGAGGAGAGCTGCCCGCCCCACGCGCAGAAGGTGCATCAGCTCCACAGACCCAGCAGCGAGTCCAGCAGGGGTCACATGTGCAGGGGCAGCTGTGCCTGGTGTGAAGGCACATGCATATAGACAGCACATCGACCAATGTGTAGTCTGCCCACATCCACAGTCCATCATCATGCGGACATAGGAATTGAACACAGGGCAACACATCTTAGTTGGTGCACCCACCGTGACCAACAATGCGCAATCATCGACGTACCCGCCCTGTGCATGGCCCCCACCCAACGGAGGCACATCCAGTGCCACCATCCCACACACACAAGCCTTCCACGGAACATGCTGTGTCCAATGGTCAGTACAGAGTCAGCGCCCATCTGGTGGATCCTGAACAGGAGACACATGCACACACATGCCAGCTCCCACTATGTACGTCTGCCACCTGGCACGTGCAATGTAACCTCTCACCTGTGACGTGTGACTGCAAGCACACAGCCGTCTTGGCATGGGGCTGTCAATGTGGACACCAGTCAATGTTTCGGGAGCTGTGATCCGTACAGTGCTGTACATAGGGTGCAGTGCTGACACCTACTACTGTCTCATATCCCCTCGTGCCACAGGTCCCACTTGTATTGGCCGCTCAGCCCGTGCCCACATCGTCGTCGTCGTGTGCCATACTCATCCAGCCTCGGAAGCAGTTCCATGCTCAGCAGACACTCATGTTGCCGTGGCGTTGCCGCTTGACGAATATGCAGTCAGTCCCCATCAGCACGCCCGCAAGTCATTGGGGCCTAGATCCCCATGTGCATGCACATGGCAGTGGTATGTCTCACTTGCCATTGCCATTGTTGGGAGACCTGTGTAAGTGTATTGTGGCCGTGCCGTCCCAGCTTGACAGCTGGGCTGTGGCTCATGTGCTTGCTCAGTCATGTCAGTGATGTGTATGCGAAATTGCTATGTGCCGTGTTGCTTTGACATGTGTCCTCTGCCATTTAACCCAGGCGGAGACCGAACATTGACCGCCCATACCAATTGCTGGCGGACATGGACGATACAGAGGTAATCAGGAAGTTTCGGCTGGACAGGCCAACTCTGCATCGACTGTGTGCCATGTTAGAGCCCCATCTCCGTCCCCGCAGGGTGTATCCGACTGCTGTCACCCCCACGGCTAAGGTGATGGCCGCCATGCATTTCTTCGCCACTGGGTCATTCCAGCACACAGTGGGCAGTGGAGGAGGGATGTCCCAGCCCATGTTCAGCAAGGTGCTGAGGGATGTACTGGCAGCCATGATGCTGTACCGGAACAGGTACATCAGATTCCCCAGGGCTCGTGAATTGGCGGCAGTGAAGGGTGCATTCTATGCCCTTGGCAGAATCCCACACGTCGTGGGAGCCATTGACTGCACTCATGTTGGCCTTGTTCCACCACAGGCCACTGAGCACCTGTACCGCAACAGGAAGCACACGCACTCCCTGAATGTGCAAGTGGTGTGCCTTGCGGACATGGTGATCACCCACGTGTGTGCCAAGTTTCCAGGCTCGGCCCATGACGCACACATAATGCGCAACAGCATCTTGCCACGACTGATGGCCAATCTGCAACAGGATCGTGCCTGTATTGTCGGTGAGTATGTGGAGTGGTGTAGCGTGCTGGTTGTGCGATGCTGTCCCCTGTCCAGTTGGAATTGCAACGGTTCTCTGTGTCCCTCACACCCAGGTGACTCTGCGTATCCGAATGGGGCATGGCTGCTCAGTCCATTGAGGAATCCTCGCACCCCAGCAGACGATCGATACAATGAGGCACATGGGAGGACCAGACGTGTGGTCGAGCGTACCTTTGGCCTCCTCAAGTCCAGGTTCAGGTGCCTGGACCGCACCGGGGTGCACTGGCGTACTCCCCACAGAAGGTGTGCCAGATAGTGGTGGCGTGCTGCATGCTGCACAATCTGGCCATTCGGAAGCAGATCCCCCTCATTGTGGATGACGGAGATCAACCAGGGCCCCAGCCCGCAGACCAGGACAGCTCGAGTGAGGTGGACAGCGGAGAGGAGGAAGCTGGGAATGTGCGCCAGCAGCTCATCGCCCGCTACTTCACTTGACGGTGAGTGTCCATGTACGACGGATGATGTGTCTGTATCTGTGCAGGTGTGTGTGTGCTGTGTCAGGGTGGCCGTATGTTCACTGCGTGCAGTGTGTCAACGCTCCATGGCCAGGGTAGTATGCCACTGTTGGTGACTGTGGCATTGTGCCCTATTGCTCCGTGCGATGTGTGTACATTGCTTGTAGTTGTTGACATGTACTGTGTGATGGGTGTGTGACACACTCATTGAATGTGCTCCTGTTCTGTCTCCCACCCCTAGGTCCCTACAGGCCCTCCGGATTCCATTGCCATGCCACGCATCAGGTGCCCTTCCGCCCAAGGTGGCCGTTGTACTCCGTACAAATAAAACACAGGGCACAAACAGCAGTTAGTGAAAAAGGTGCATTTATTACAAACTGTGACATGTGATTGTGTGTAAGGTGATGACAAAAGTGGTGCGTGCAGTGACAATGAGCTGTCGGTCATGGCTGCGTGATGATCAGGGTGTACCCACTGGTTCTATGTCCATAGTCCAACACACACATGCCATCCAGCTGGCTGTGTGGAGTGGGATCGTAGAGCAAGTCAATGCAGTGGCTGGTCAAGGAAGGCTGGCGGAAGGCTGGCTGGCTGCCTCACTTGCGACTGGAGCGTGCGAAGTCCTCCCGGGAGATCTGTTTCCTCTTCGGACGGCCCCTTCCACGTTTGGGAGGGGGTGTGTGGTGGCGACCTGCTGGTGGTGGGTGAGGTGTGCTCACTGGCTGTGGACGCAGGGGAAGTGGACACTGCTGGCCGACCCTGCGCCCTAGCAGGTGGTGGCGGAGGTGGTGTTGCTGGCCTTGCCTGTGACCCCACCGCCACCACCAGCTGGCCCATGAGGTCCACGAGTTGGTCCATACGGGACACGAATTGGCCCATATGGGCGTCCATGGACCTCAGCACCCCCAGCACCTCCCGCGTGTCAGTAGCAGACCTGGCCCATTGTCCTTGGGCCTCTTCATAGGCCCCAAGGACTCTGGCCATTTGAGGCAGGGCATGGCTCCCAGGGGAGGCTGGCGTTTCCCTGACCCTGCTCCTCCTACCAGTCCTGCTGCCACCGGCCTGCCCACTAGCCACATTGCACACCACGGTCCTCGCTGTGGCTCCCAGGGTGGATCCAGTCGGCCGGGCCACCACCTGCGCTGGGGCTGGTGCCAGCGAAGACGTGGTGGTGGTGGAGGCGGTGGTGGTCGGTGCGGCGATGGTGGCGGTTGCGGCAGTGGTAGTGGCCGCAATGACCGTGGGTGTGGCCGCAACGACAGTGGCAGCAGGGGACTGGGACTGTTCAGCATCCCTGGATGATGGGTTGGTGGGTAGGAGGGGTCCTGGGGAGCGGCTGGGCCCTGCCACGCCAGATGGGCCAGCTTGGTGGTCCGTGTCCGAAGAGGTGGACAGATCCTCCAGATCCGTGTGTCCTCGTTGGGGGCTTGTAGGCTGGCTGTGCTGGCTGCTGTCTCCATCCCCAGCGTCCAGCAGTTCGTCACCTGTGGAGAGAATGAGATTTGTTATTGTGTTGCACCTGGCGAAGTATGTATTAGTCGTCTGACATTGGCAGTTCGTGCAATCTCGTACATGGGTTTCCCGGAGGCGAGTGTGTGGCTGTGGCATCTGTAGTTGTGTGTGCTAGGCAATGGGACTGTGTGCTGTGCACATGTGGCATGGGACGGATTGGCCATGCCGATGGGTGTGTTGCTGTGCCCCTACTCATTGTGACTCTGGTGTATGCGGGCTCCTGGCCCATCCTGGGTCTGGTTTGTACTCTGCTTTTGGAGTTCATATGGAACGCTTAGGAACGCATATGGCAACATGGGGGCCATGCCCCAGATTCGCATTTGGGAGGGGATATGCTTTTGGGGTTCAAATGGAACGCTTAGGAACGCATATGGCAACATGGGGGCCATGCCCCAGATTCGCATTTGGGAGGGGATATGCTTTTGGGGTTCAAATGGAACGCTTAGGAACGCATATGGCTACATGGGGGCCATGCCCCAGATTCGCATTTGGGAGGGGATATGCTTTTGGGGTTCAAATGGAACGCTTAGGAACGCATATGGCTACATGGGGGCCATGCCCCAGATTCGCATTTGGGAGGGGATATGCTTTTGGGGTACATGCTGTGAGCCATGGGTGCCGAACGTGACATGTGTTGTGGCAGCATGACAGTGCATGGTCTGAGGTGTGTGCATGCCTGACATGCCCTGCATATTTGCTGTCTGTTGTGGTTACTGGACATGGCATTGGACGCATCGTTATGAGTGAGTGATGGTTGTGTGCCAGCCAACGTATTGCAGTTGTCCCATCTCCTTGGTGTGCGTGCTGCCCTGTGCCATGTGCATCACTGCAGTGCTCGGGGGGGTGTGGCCCATGTTGTGTGTTGTTGCTCACAGTGTGTCGTGCGCTTAATTGACTTCTGGCACATGGTTGGTCATGGGCATGTGTCTTAGCGTGACTGCTGTATGTGTGGCAGCTGTGCGGATGACATGCCTTTCATGTGACTGGGGCTGACGGATGGGATGGATGGTATGTTGTATGTGCATGGTGTGTCTGTGAGTTTGATGGGTTCAGTGGTGTTCGTGTGCATTTCTGTTGTTCCGCTCTGTTGCGTCTAGTGTTGTTTGTCTTACATAGGCGTAGTTGTGGGGTGTGGGGTTGACAGGCAGTGGGGGCTACATGGACAGGACTTCAATGGTGTTTCGGTTGTGTGTGATGAGTTGCACAGTGGCTGCCGTGTGGGACTATATTCAGTGTGGCTTGTGCATGCAGACGTGGCTCCTTGGGTGTTGCTATGTCTGTGATGGGTCATGTGGGGTGTGAGTCTGTTGTTCATGTCCGTGTGCACATTGTTCACTTGTTCGTGACGGTGGGCGGTGCTGCGTGTTCGTGTGCTACGTGACATGTCCCATGTGTTGGTGGTGTTATGGTCCTCATGCCTCCAGTAATCCAGCCCTGTCCAGTTTCCCACCTGCAAGTTGTTCGTGCGTGCACTGTACTGGATGCCACATGGCTCTAAGCGGGGGTGCTCCATGTTGCAGGTCTGTGGGGGTGGGGGGTGTAGTGGGTCGTGGGGGTGGCTGTACACCCACTGACACCGATTGCTGTGGACCGTGATGTCTGCCTTTCGGCTGTCGTTGTGCACTGCGGTGGCTGACACGTGGCTGTGGGGTGTGGGGGATGCTCCTCCTTGCTGTGCTGTGGGACTGGGGCCTGGTGTGTGTTGTACTTGGGCTGTCCACCGTCCCACCCACTGCACTTTGTGTTCCTGCCACTTACCTGTTACTTGTCGGTTAGTGCAGCTGTGGCGGACACATGGGTGTGGTGGGTGCTCGTTGTGGCGCTTCTGGCATATTTGGGGACCTGTTGGTGGTTACGTGGCTGGCTTAGTGTACACATGTCCCCACGCATCTTACAGTTGTTCGGTTTGGGCTGTGTGTGGTAGTGTCTGTTGCATGTGCGTGTGATGTGTTGTGTATTGTGTGCTGGACATGGGGGTGTTTGTCCCTGGGAGCTGTGGCATGGTAGTTGCGCATGTGAGTACATAGCGGTGTGCTGGTATACATTAGTTTGTACTTACCAGCCTCCACTCCCCCTGCTAATCCGGCGAGGATCTCCGGATGTATTACGACTCGCACCTTCTCCTCCCACGCTTTGAAGGTCTTAAAGAGCGCGGGATTCCCTCCGCCAGTGACGGCAGCCAGCTCTCTGTTTTTGCCCTCCTTCTTCTTGACCAGGCTCTTTACGTCATTCCAACGTTTGTTTATCTCGACTCTGTTCCTGGGCAGGGTCCCGACTGCATTGACCTGGTCTACGATCCGGTTCCACATTCTGTTTCTGGTGGCTAGTGGTGTGTGCTGAACCATGTTCCCATAGATTTGTGGGTACACCTTGATGATCTCGTCGACCATGACCGTCAGCTCCATGGGCGTGAACTTGGGCATCCTTTGTGGTGCCATGGTGTTTGTGGTGCTGGTGCGGTGTGTGTTGTGTAATGTGCAGGGGGTTTGTGGTGCCGGTGTTTGGTGGTGGTGGTGGTGGTGGTGGTGGTTGTGATGTGTGCGTTTCTGTGGTGTGCTGCTGTCCTTGCTGTGTCACTGTGTCCTCTCCTCTCCTCTCTGGTTTGCAATGTAGCAAGGGGTTGTGGTCTGTGGGAGTGCTGCTTTTGTACTCACCTATGTGGGTGTGTCCTCATGGTCTGTTGTTTTCAGGTGTGTTGTGTCTGGGGTTCTGGCCTTTGTATTTTTTGTTTGTCCGGGGGTGTTTTCGGGATGTGTACTGTGCTTGTGTATTTGTGTGTGCCTTGCTGTGTGGACTTATTGGCCATGTTGTGTGCTATTGGTTTTGTGTGCGGATGGTTTCTGTGCAGGTACGTTGGCGCCATGGCTTCTGCCGTGTCGATTCTCATCGGCGTTGTTTGCGCTGGCGGGCGGTATATTTGTTGTTTTCCGCGCTCATGGCGGTGCGATCGTAATTTCACGTGCGGTGTGTCGGCCGTGTGGGCGGGCGGTTTTGTGTTGTCGTGCGTGTTTCCGTCCGTGGCGGGCGGTTTGACTCCGACTCGGACGATGGCGGGCGGTATTTTGTGTGATTTTTCCGCCGATGGCGGTTTTCGGTTTGT